>OX352304.1:16886167-17211167 GCA_947086415.1 Pammene aurita
AATCCCATTCGCTTAGCAATCTTTACGTTCGTTTC
Source organism: Pammene aurita (assembly GCA_947086415.1). Taxonomy (NCBI): domain Eukaryota; kingdom Metazoa; phylum Arthropoda; class Insecta; order Lepidoptera; family Tortricidae; genus Pammene; species Pammene aurita. The sequence continues at coordinate 16,886,203 of OX352304.1, forward strand.
ACATTAAAGTTACTTGAATTTGCGTATTTGCAACCTAAAGAAACGCATAGAGACCCGGAGGCCCGATCGATGAATATGTATAATCTATTAGGCTCAATTCACACCGGAATGGCCGGAAGACGCGCGCGGCCGCGAGCCCGCTCGCGTCGCCACGGGCGGCCGCGCGACCTTGTCGAGCTTTTTAAGCGATACTGGTATTTTAGGTATGTAGATAAAGTTTAAAATTATTTCACACTGAATGTGCTTGCTGTACCGCTGCCATTCCGGTGTGAATTGAACCTTATTGCTTAGATTTTTGACAGTGCGATATCGAAGGTCTCCATTTGAGCTTGGGCAAAAATGCTTTCGAATATCCGCCGGTGAAATTTTGTGTTCGGATAAGTTGATATAAATCTGATAAAATGAAAAATAATGGCGGCAACTGTCATTTTATCAGGTTTATATCAACTTATCCGCTGATAAAATCTGCCATCATAGGCCTACTGGTTCTATAAGTAGGTAGGTTGTAGTTCTTTGTCGTTTAGTTTTTTGGAAAATGTTGAAAATGGTAGAAATTGACACAAATTATGAGTTCACTAAGATATTGTGTACCAATTTATCAAAATGGCGGAGCCATACATCTATTCAGAGCTATTTTTGTGAGGTCTACAGCTCACAGAACAACTAGTACAGTACCTAATATTTTATTTTGAGCGTGATACTTAATGTTCTCCTTTTCTTGTTCTCAAGTTCAAATCGAATACCTACGCTACGAAAGTGATGAAGTAGAAAGTGACACGGGTTTTTTTCTTACAGACTATGTTGCAGTTATTGATACAATAACAAGAAATAAATATTGATCCACTCAAATCCACCTGATCAAATACGATCAACCTATCGTAACCTATTGTAATCATAATTGTAGCATACTTATCCACTGATTATTTATACAGAAATGTTAATTGTAACCTCGCGTTAGTAATTAAGTCATTGGAAAGTGCTTAGACTGTTTAATTTGTGTCTTTCGTAAACTTGAATTGGATTACAAATGAGCTTGAAGTGCTTCGAAGCGGCGTTAACCAAATATTTGTTTGAAAATGATACCCCAAAATTGAGACGGTATTTGTCTTGGTTAAAATTATGTAAAGTTACGAAAAAAAACGTTTTTAAGCTTGAAGGTAGTTTTTGTATACGAATAGTAGGCATGTCAACGTGAAAATGAATTTAGTAGTAGTAGTAGTAGTAAAACACTTTATTGCACAAAACAAATACATGACCAACAAAAATATAGTGAGTGTGTACAAAGGCGAACTTATCCCTTTAATTTAATAATCTTTAATAATCGCAGGCCTAAATGGAATTGGGCCGGTCACTTCTACCGTATGCATCCGTGTGAGGATGCCGCATGAGAGACGTGGACGAGGCAAGCCCGACAGAGATGGCGGAACGATTTGGATGCTTTCCTTAGCACCTAGCCAGGAAAAGCACAAGACCGAGAGTTGTGGAGATCAAAGGGAGAGGACTTTGCCCAGCAGTTGGACACTATTATAGGCTAATTAAAAAAAATGGAGATACATAGGCTGCTATTTATATATCCGGAAACCGGGATTACAATCTTCTTAAATAGCATATTTGACCTCCATGGTAAAATTTGAACTTTTTTAAGTACTGGCCGGTATATTTTTTCTTTCTTATTAACGCTCGTGTTTTGTTTTTGACGGGTTTTAAATGTCATCTCGCAGCAAGAATGGAACTCACTCGTGAAAATATTCGTGCTATGATTTATTATGATTTTCGGCGTGGTTTAACGCAACAACAGTGCATAGATCAACTAACTTCAACTTTTGGTGATGAAGCCCCATCTAAAACTACTGTGTATCACTGGTTTAGTGAGTTCAATCGTGGACGTAGTATGCTTACGGACGAAGTTAAGGCAGGTCGCCCGAAATCGGTCGTTGTACAACAAAATATCGAGGCTGTGCGAAAACTTATAATGGACGACCGACATGTTACGTACCGCGAGATAGAGGCGACCCTGGGTATTTCTATGACCAGCATTAATAGCATATTACATAATTATTTGGCTGTAAAAAAAATTTGTTCGCGTTGGATACCCCACAACTTAACAAAAGAGCAAAAAGATGCTCGCGTCGAATGGTGCAATAAAATGTTAAAAAAATATAACCGTGGTGACTCAAAAGCCGTTTATAACATCTATACAGGTGACGAATCCTGGATCTATGCATACGATCCCGAAACGAAGCAACAATCAACGGTATGGGTGTTTCAAAATGAGCCGAACCCTACGAAAGTTACTCGTGCAAAAAGTACATTGAAACAAATGGTGGCCTGCTTCTTCGGTATTAATGGCCATGTAGCTACAGTGCCACTAGAAAACCGTAGAACGGTTAATTCAGAGTGGTACACGACCATTTGCTTACCGGAAGTATTTGAACAAATTCGTAAAACTAACCAGCGACGAAGAATCATTCTTCATCATGACAATGCCAGCTGTCATACGTCACGCGAAACAACTCTATTTTTGGAGGGTCAAAATGTGGAATTAACGGGTCATCCGCCGTACAGCCCTGACTTGGCACCCAACGATTTTTATTTATTTCCAAATATAAAGAATAAATTACGCGGTCAACGATTTTCGACCGCTGAAGATGCTGTCGACGCATTCAAACAACACGTTATGGAGGTACCTCAGGCGGAGTGGCAGAAGTGCTTTAAAAATTGGTTCACGCGAATGCAAAAGTGCATAGATCATCAAGGGGAATACTTTGAAAAACAATAAAACCATTTTCAGCCGTGTACGTTTGTTTGTTTTTTTGTTTCCGGATATATAAGTAGCAACCCTCGTAATATGTCATTGTCGATAATAACTGAATAAAAATTAACGTAAAAAAGTTTTAAGTTAAACGGTTTTATTTCAATCAAATGTTACAAAAACTAGAGAATAAAATTTATACGAATTTTAGTCCCACATACATTGCTTCCTGGAGAGTAATCATGTAAGACGGATAACAGAATAGGCATCTCGAGTCGGATGCTAAAGGCCCTACTTGTCTCTATAACTGATATAGAGACAAGTAGGGCCTTTAGCATCCGATTAAGTCATAATCGGAAGCTTTTATCAAACTAAAATAAAAACGGTGGTACGTCACGGCGAGAATTGCTTCAGCCGCAGCATGACATGGATTGGACAGATCTCAATGGCCAAGTGTATTAGCGAGCCCAAGGGTGAGCCGCAATCTAAGCGAAGCTAAAAGGCCGAGTACGTCACGGCGAGAATTGCTTCAGCCGCAGCATGACAGACTGAACAGATCTCAATGGCCAAGTGTCTTAGTGAGCCCGAGGGCCGAAGGCCCGAGGGTGAGCCGCAATCTATGCGAAGCTAAAAGGCCGAGTACGTCACGGCGAGAATTGCTTCAGCCGCAGCATGACATGGACTGGGCAGATCTCAATGGTCAAGTGTCTTAGCGAGCCCGAGGGCCGAAGGCCCGGGGGTTAGCCGCAATCTATGCGAAGCTAAAAGGCCAAGTACTGCGTATTGCATACGATCGGAACATCACAACGAGAATTGCTTCAGTTCAGCAGCAGCATGACATGGACTTGATAAAACTCAATGGTCAAGTGTCTTAGCGAGCCCGAGGGTGATCCGCAATCTATACGAAGCTAAAATTAAGGTCAAGTACGTCACAGCGAGAATTTCTTCAGCCGCAGCATGACATGGATTGACAAATCACAATGGCCAAGTGCCCTAGCGAGCCCGAGGGCCGAAGACCCGAGGGTGAGCCGTAATCTATGCGAAGCTGACAGGCCGAGTACTGCGTATTGTATACGATCAGAACATCACAACGAGAATTGCTTCAGCAGCAGCATGACATGGACTTGATAAAACACAACGGTCAAGTGTCTTAGCGATCCCGAGGGCCGAAGACCCGAAGGTGTGCCGCTATCTTTGCGAAGCTAAAATGCCGAGTACGTCACGGCGAAAATTGCTTCAGCATCAGCATGACATGGACTGGACAAATCTCAACGGTCAAGTGCCTTAGCGAGCTGAAGGCCGAAGGCCCGAGGGTGAGCCGCAATCTATGCGATGCTAAAGGCCGAGTACCGCGTTTTGCATACGATCGGAACATCACAGCGAGAATTGCTTCAGCAGCAGCATGACATAAACTTGATAAAACTCAACGTTCAAGTTTCATAGCGAGCCCGAGGGTGTTCCGCTATCTATGCGAAGCTAAAAGGCCTAGTACGTAACGGCGAGAATGGGTTCAGCAGCAGCATGACATGGACTTGATAAAACTCAACAGTCAAGTGTCTAAGCGAGCCCGAGGGCTGAAGGCCAGAAGGTGAGCCGCAATCTATGCGAAGCTAAAAGGCCGAGTACGTCACGGCGAGAATTGCTTCAGCAGCAACATGACATGAACTTGATAAAACTCAACGTTCAATTGTCTTAGCGAGCCCGAAGGCCCGAGGGTGAGCCGCAATCTATGCGAAGCTAAAAGGCCGAGTACCGTGTATTGCATACGATCGGAACATCACAACGAGAATTGCTTTAGCAGGAGCATGACATGGACCGGACAAAACCCAATAATTAAGTGTCCTAGCGGTCACGACTCAGGAGTTGGAGATCAATAAAACACGTAAACGCCTATACCTAAAACTAGAACACTATTTTTAAATGCATACATTCTCCAACTGGTCCTGTATGGCAGCCAGTAGCCTAGCAGCATTACGACTGAGGAGTTGGAGATCAAACGTAACGAAAATGTCTCTAGCTAAAACTAATGCACTATTTTTAAATTGCCGCAACCTGGAACCGGTCAGTTACGGAAGGCAGTAACCATGCAGCATCAGAACTGAGGAGTTGGAGATCAATATGAAATGTAAATGCCTCTACCTAAAACTAGAGTACTACTATTGAATTGACACATTCTCCAACCGGTCAGTTATGGCAGGCTGTAACCTTGGATCATCACGACTGAGGAGTTGGAGATCAATATGTAACGTAAATGCGTCTACCTAAAACTAGAACACTATTATTAAATTGACACATTCTCCACCCTGTCAGTTATGGCAGGCTGTAACCTTGCATCATCACGACCGAGGAGTTGGAGGTCAATTTGAAACGTAAATATTTCTACCTAAATCTAGATCACTATTATTAAATTGACACAGTCTCCACCCGGTCAGTTATGGCAGACAGACTATGCAGCATCAGAACTGAAGAGTTGATGGTCAATATAAAGTCCCTTAGGATCTATTTACTAGCAACAATAATATAGTTAAATTAGTAGATGTGTACGACTCTCGGTTAAGGTAAGCAGTGTCTCTGCAGCATTAGGATTTGAAGATCGAAGGTTGAAAATATTATTAAAAGTTATTGTCACGGAGACCTGATACGCATACCAAATTTCATCGAAATCTGTTAAGTAGAAATGGTCGAAAAATCGATTGCAAGATTTGATGCGTTTAAATATACAAACAAATAAATAAACAAATATACGGGGTCAAGCTAAATAAAACCGTTTAATAATAAAACCGTTAAATAAAAACGTATCACATCACTAATTAATTCTATGCAGTGGCAGGCAATGACAGACAGAGAACGCGCGATTGTTCCGTGGTGCGTAATAGAGACAAACATTAATGGTTGCAATGGTGACGTACTACGTTTATTGTCACCTCCAATAGTTAAAATTATATTAAGAGTCTGTCCGGAAAGAGAAGTGTCGGAGAATGTATGAGCTTCCATATATACTACGACACTTCTCTTTCCGGACAAATTTTAACTGCATGCGTCGCAGCGGGGGTCGCCCGGCTATGTGGAGTCTATGCTTATAATGCTGCGGGTGGGACCAGGGTATATGACTTCGACTCGGACTATTAGAAAGAAAAAAAAACCGGCCCAGAGCGTGTCGGGCCACGCTCAGTGTAGGGTTCCGTAGTTTTCTGTCCGTCACAGTAAGTGTCCCCGCTTAAGATTTTTTGAAAGCACGTCATTTCATTGTGATTTTGTAGAAATTACAGGTACAATAAACACCTGCTTATACGGTTAAAACAAACTTAGTTCAGAAATTATTTTGTAATTTTTTTTCAAAAACTATTCAACCTATCAAGTTCAAAATAATTTTCCTAGAAAGTTTTTATAAAGTTCTACTTTAGAGATTTTTTCATATTTTTAAAACTTATGGTTCAAAAGTTAGAGCGGGGGGACACATTTTTTTTTACTTCTGGAGCGATTATTTCCGAAAACATTTACATTATCAAAAACTGACTTTAGTAAACCCCTATTCATTTTTAAATACCTATCCAACAATATATCACACGTTAGGGTTGAAATTAAAAAAAAATCACTCCCCACTTTACGTATAGGGGAGGTATAGGGTTGCAAAAAAACGGTTTTTATTCTGTCTTGAAAAAAAAACCTGAAAAAAAACCGTGAAAAAGAACAGTTTTTTTTCTGGAATATGTTTTTTTTCAAAAGTACGAAATCTCAAAATTTGCAAGGCAGTTAATACTCTTATACGGTTGTTTTAGACTTTATGTTAACTATTAAACTAGTTTAATTTAACAACTTTAATTTCTGGTTTTATTAAACTTATATTAATGAAATATGTAGTGGTACTATGCTGCTGATGGTTCTAGTGAATAAGTTCAAAGTTTTTTTTGCATTTACTGAGAATAGTTTAGTTATATAACAGACATACCTACTTTAATGTACTTAGTTTTAAGTTACTTATATGAATAAATCACGAAAAACCGTGTTTGTCGTAATATTTGTTCATCTGAAAAAAAACCTTATTTAGAAAAAAAACAATGGTGCCAGGTTTTTTTTCATGTTTTTTTTCATAAATTTGAAAAAAACCATTTTGCTTTTTTTCTATTTGCAACCCTAGGGAGGTACCCTAATAAAACATTTTTTTCCACTTTTTATTTTACCAAATCTCAGCTTTCTAGTGCTAACGGTCACTGAGATTATCCGCGGACGGACGGACGGACGGGCAAACATGGCGAAACTATAAGGGTTCCTAGTTGACTACGGAACCCTAAAAAGGCTGCATAAGACATGAGAAGTGGAGAAAAAGTCTGAAAACAGACCTTTCCAGTGTTCCAGGATCACTTGGGACCGGATATATTTTGATTGTTTTGCAGGTCGATGTGATTTCATATTCTAATCAATAGTTACCTGTCAATTTTTTATAGATTAAGGAAAAAAACCGGCCAAGAGCGTGTCGGGCCACGCTTAGTGTAGGGTTCCGTAGTTTTCCGTCCGTCACAGTAAGTGACTTTATTTGCAAGCACGTCATTTCATTATGATTTTGTAGAAATTACAGGTACAATAAACACCTGCTTATACGGTTAAATTACAAACTTAGTTCAGCAATTATTTTGTAATTTTTTTTCAAAAACTATTCAACCTATCAAGTTCAAAATAATTTTCCTAGAAAGTTTTTATAAAGTTCTACTTTTGAGATTTTTTTCATATTTTTAAAACTTATGGTTCAAAAGTTAGAGGGGGGGGACACATTTTTTTTTACTTCTGGAGCGATTATTTCCGAAAATATTTACATTATCAAAAAAATATTTTAGTAAACCCCTATTCATTTTTAAATACCTATCCAACAATATATTAATTGGCTTCCGATCCGAGAACGTAGGTCACTTCGTATTCTCTGCACTCTGTATTCCATATTGTTTGACCCGTCCGCCCCAAATTATCTTCGATCGAAATTTAAATTTGTTTCCCCACGCCCCGGCACACATCTTCGTTCTTCTCGTTCTCTAAAGCTCATTGACAATGTGCCCCGACATGGAACTGGTTTTATGTCTAATTCTTTCACCATTCAGGCAATCCGACTTTGGAATGTTCTGCCGCTCTCTCTCGGGCAAGCTCAGACTAAATTCACTTTCAAGCGCTTGTTGCGCAAGCATTTCCTTGACAAGCTTTCTTCATCGTCCTCCTAATGGTTCACACAAGTTATATAAAATATATGTATGTATGTTTATTATTATATGTATTTGTGTAAGTTTATGAATATAGCTTATATGTATCTATTGTTAGTTTTTTTTTTCTCTTTTAATTCTGTCATATTTAATGGACCCTGCACCTACTTAACCTTTCTGTTTAGCCCATTGGTTGACTGGTAGAGAATGCCATATGGCATTAAGTCCGCCATTTGTACCATCTTGTATTGTGCACTAAAGATTAAATAAATAAATAAATAAATATATCACACTTTAGGGTTGAAATGAAAAAAAAATCACTCCCCACTTTACGTATAAGGGAGGTACCATAATAAAACATTTTTTTCCACTTTTTATTTTACCACTTTGTCGGCGTGATTGATGTACATATTAGTACCAAATTTCAGCTGTCTAGTGCTAACGGTCACTGAGATTATCCGCGGACGGACGGACGGACGGGCAGACATGGTGAAACTATAAGGGTTCCTAGTTGACTACGGAACCCTAAAAAGATGTTATATTTTTCCGGTAGGCACTGCAAAGGAAAAAATGATAATTTTCATTGGTTGTGGATTTATTAAATATCCTTTATTTATCTTTCTAATATTGCATACAATTAATTGTGCCTCATTTCAGCTGCTTAACGAGCGTCAGTAGTAAAAGGCAACACACCAGACGTAGCCCCGCACTACTGACAGCTCCAGAACGTGTTTTTCCCTGCACTAGAGAATGTCTCTTCCGAACTGTGATTCGACATGGCGCGCCGACCGCGCCCGCAGATTCTAATGTTTAATATTGTGTTTTCCACTGATTCCCATAACTAAATCATATATTATAACGGTGCTTGGTGTTTTTACTCTAATAACTTCAGAAGTCGGATTCTAGCCCGCTTCCATACAATTTTGCAAACGATTCCGTGGTTCAATTGCTTTACCTTATTTCAATGTTGTAAACTTATTAAACCGGTTAACCTGATTCTTATGAGTAAATGCATCAACACCTGATCTGATTCTTATGAGTAAATAAATAATACTAATAAATACACATATGGAATCATAAAATAAGTAAGTAACTTCGTATAAACGAAGTGGGGTCTCGGTAAGTAATGTCCTCGTCATTAACGGAATCGGCAGTTACAATCGTCGTGAAACATCAAGATGACAACTAGTCTACGATTCACACCTTTGGTAATCGTGAAGCCGCCATAACCATAAGAAGAAGTGTGATTTAACAAAGCTCAGCATAACATAATGCTGTATATTTGGCGGTGAATTTTGAGTAGGCACAAGTAGTGCTTCGCTATGCGTGTTTTGTTTTCAGAAAGCTATCAGTATCATTATAAAGTGATGTTCCTACTTGAGATAATAGTGACACCATGCAACAAGCATTTTATTAAGTTTGTGTCGCAACGGAGACCATCAGGGACCAGGTACTGTCAAGTACCATAATGGATTACTGGACACTGGGATTGTCCAATTACATATCATGGATAAGTATAAGTAGTTCAGGTAACTAACTAATAATGATGGTAAGTTCTCCACTTTTATCAAGTAAAACATACATGTAATTTACAAATTGGGTAACATTTACAATTGTACTCTAGACTTTAAATGATACCCCACATTGAATGATTGTACATCATGGCTGTTATCAGATAGCTTGCCAAGTAACATTCATGTAAATATTTTTAAATGTGAGTTTCATCAAAGAATGTTTGAGAGCCAGCGGTTATCAGTGTAGAGTCTGACAAGGAAATCATTAGTATTCAAAATATGTGTGCATATGTCCTTACCATTCCTCATGTGTGTATTGCAACTAATTGTATGTTTTGTTGTGTTGTTTGTTCTGTGTAAATTTCAGAAATGTCATAGGAATGCACTCTGACCTTATAATCTGACTTTTGAACATGCATGGATTTGGCCCGTTGTCGACATGTTCATACTAATGGTTGGCCATGCCCGAGGATAAAAACAACTGGATATAGGTAAAACAACATGTGGTTAGTTCTCATAGATCACAGGTATGTAATAATCCATTACACTAACAAAGGTGTTGTTACGAATAAGACAATACCCTACTCTACTCATAGTGTTGTGTTCTTTTGCTGAAAAAGAGCTCAAAGAGGACCCAGTGTGTTGAGGACGAGGACCCTCTTGTTCCTTTAGCCGTCAACACAGTGAATCCTCCTTTTTGTAAAGGGTCAGTAATGTACACACCACTGGAGTTGCAGGCGTCCATAGGCTATGGTAGCTGCTTACCATCAGGCGGGCTGTATACTTGTTTGCCACCTTCGTGGTATAAATAAAATAAAATAAAACATTATTTACCACTATCATATGGAAGGTGAGGTATTCATTTAAAATTTTCTAAATTATAATTTACCCACATGTTTTATACTGATCTTATGTTAGTAGGGGTATGTTACACTAACTGTATGATATTCATGTGTACTTTTTGAATGACAAAGACATCTATTTATTTATACTATAGTTTTGTCATTGTCTATGTCAAATATTGAATCCAGCCCGCTGGTAAATATTTGTCATGGGCTTTGCATTAGGTTGCTGTAATTGGTAAAGCAGAATAATACTACTACATTTGTTATAGTAACCATCTACAATTATTTTTAAATCTAAAAATGCAGAATATTTTAAATATTGTATTGTTTTGAATGAAATATTGACTTATACATATGGCTCATTGTGATGATGGCTATGTCTATAGAGATGATTATATTTTATTTGTATGGCAAACATTTCATTCATCCAAACATCATCAAGTCAACCACAGACATATTGTTACATAGAAGTTGCTAGTGGTGCCACATGACTTAGGGTCCATGTCTTATTCAGACATTAGCAATGATAGATATTAAATGTATCTCATCTTGCGTTATGTTTCAGATTTATTTTCTAGATTGTACAAGTTAAATTATTGGTGAACAAATTTGTTAAAAATACTGGCACCAATAATTTATGACCTGGTTTGCCAGGTGGAGTTCCCAAGATGCAATGTGTTATGGAGTGAGGATTTACATGACACTGACGACGCCTAGACACTGGTGAGAGTAGTAATGGGAAGAAAGAAGTCACTCTAAGGACATTAACAGTCTACATGTCATGTATGTCTGTGACAATCAAATGGAATAGGACATTAAATATATTGATATTCAAGGAGTCAAAAATACAGTTATGACAATATTGTGTGCAGTTTGAACTCATTTATTCTTTCAATGTGTGCTGGTCTGTTTTTCGGTTACCTAATAGTCAGCTACCAAAAATAATAATATTATATATGCCTTGTTCAAGGTTACCAGCTACAAATTGGTAAGTGTATTCCTTGCTTGAGCGACTGTGATATTCCAGCATTGCCGTATTGTGCAATATTCTACACTTTCATTGAAGTACAGTGGAACCCCAATAAGTCGTACCTCGATATGGGGAAATACTTGGTAACTCGGACTTCTGTTATGTTCCACTGCATTTTAATATATAATTGCTGTTTTGTACAGGGTGCTTACTTCATGGAAGCGTACAATATGTTTTGTGTTAATTGTGTGATTTGTGTGTTAGGTCTGACTCTTATTTGATGTCATTATAATTGGTATCACAAATTAGTGAATATACACTTTGCTTAAGCGATTGTGATATTACAGCACTGTCGTGTCGTGTAATATTTACGACACCTTATGTTTTATTCAGATACAGTGAAACCTCGACAAGACGAATACCTCGATATGAGGAAATCCTCGGTAACTCGGGCTTCTGTTCTGGCTTCACTGTGCTTAAATGTTATGTTTTTCAGTACCTATGCTGCTTGGGGGCACGGAAGGGTGCAGCCAGGTTGTTCATCGTTATAGTGTGTCGATGTGTAGGTGCTTCCTCACACTTGGTGGCATTGATATTAAGGACTAGTGCTGTCAATTTGATTACGGTAGTGTAATCTCGTCCTTGTTAAGTGTGTTTTAACAGAGTTGCAGATTCGGGTGAACATATTGTGATTAATTATCGTTGGGTTGCCATAGCGGTACAAGTAATATCTTCTATGAGGGTCCTGGCTTGGGCTCAAACTTATTCGCTGAAACTGGGTTCTAGTACTGCTGGTTTGTAGCATTTGAATAAAGCTGGTTTTTTGGAAGAGCTGTTGTTTGTGTTGTGGCAGATGCGCCAGCTAGCGTTGCTGTGCCCTCGGAGATCTGAATCAACTGTTATGGAGCGTGCTCTGTCAAATTAAGTTGCGTTTCAGAGTTTTGGGGCCAGACTGTCTGCTGTGTACCACGTTGTGGTTTTTGTCAAGCCCTTTAGTTGTATGCGACGTTGGTGGACTACTTCCGGTGCCAATTTTTGCAACACAGGCCTTAAAAGGTGGACTGTTGCCAAACGTTTTTATATTGCCCTTAACAGGCCAATTTCTGCAGCACAGGCCTTAAAAGGTGGACTGTTGCCAAACGTTTTTATATTGCCCTTAACAGGCCAATTTCTGCAGCACAGGCCTTAAAAGGTGGACTGTTGCCAAACGTTTTTATATTGCCCTTAACAGGCCAATTTCTGCAGCACAGGCCTTAAAAGGTGGACTGTTGCCAAACGTTTTTTTTTATATTGCCTTTAACAGGCCAATTTCTGCAGCACAGACCTTAAAAGGCGGACTGTTGCCAAACGTTTTTATATTGCCCTTAACAGGCCAATTTCTGCAGCACAGGCCTTAAAAGGCGGACTGTTGCCAAACGTTTTTATATTGCCCTTAACAGGCCAATTTCTGCAGCACAGGCCTTAAAAGGCGGACTGTTGCCAAACGTTTTTATATTGCCCTTAACAGGCCAATTTCTGCAGCACAGGCCTTAAAAGGTGGACTGTTGCCAAACGTTTTTATATTGCCCTTAACAGGCCAATTTCTGCAGCACAGGCCTTAAAAGGCGGACTGTTGCTAAACAGTTTTATACTGTTTTCGGGCAAACCTCAAAAGGCGGAGCCCATAGCCCATTGTTTAACTCGAGCTTTACCACGCAGGCTTTAAAAAGCGGTCCGTGGGCTTAATTAACCTCGTAATATTCAGAAGTTACGTTAAGTGTTATTTATAATATCCTAATGTATATCTCTTACTATTTGTTGTTGTTAACCTCGAAAGGTTAGCTTGAGATCTTGTCTTACAAGAGGATATTTTATAACCTTAAAGAGCGATGATCTCAAGGTTACTTTGAATGGGCGCTTGAAATTATGCCTTCACAGGTCGCTGGTGAAATTTCGATTTCCGATAGAGTTGGAGCGAGTGTTCGGGACGCCCAGCTATTTAATACGAATTCGTGTGTTCGACGGGCCTCGTGCCAACCATTTTATGAGAGCGCTAAGCTTTTGTAATCGCCGCGCCTTCAGCCCGTGGTCACCGGGTAATGTTTGTTTTTCCTAAGAAAAAAAAAATTGGTCGCACAAGGCAGTGACTGAAAGTATTCAATTATGACTCCGCAACAATTATTATTATATTGCTAATATTGATGCTATCTTTCTGTGCTCTTCAAAATATAGCATTGAGACCACAGTTATTTATATGTCAATGGTCTAAAATTGAATCTAACTATTAAGCATATCTATACAAATTTATTAACCTCTGTTGTGGCTTAATGTACTACAGTCCCTAGACAGTACCCTGGTAAAATTGAACAACGTAAAGATGTTTGTATTGATGAATGCTACTAATATTGGTAATGATTATCTCTTAACAATACTGACTCAGCTACTTAGTCTTAATCATCCTGCTATTCACATACTTCATGATTCGAGTGTCAACCAACCATATACATTCAGTTACAGAAACAAGTTCATGTTGCATTTGTATTGAGAAACTTAGTTGACACATGTGTGTGAAATAGAACTTGTTATGTAACAGTTAATTTCTGTTCCCATGTGCTGCACTGGAGAGCGGCTATCAGCATGCATCTGTACGCGTCACTTGTTTAGCTATTGATAGCGAGTTCTACTCCTTGTGGGTGCGGTGCTTTGCTGCTTACAGCGGAGGAGCCAACTGTGAGTCTGTTCCATGTTATTGCCATTAAGGAAGCGCGATTCATCGTCGCTGTTTAGCCGTGGGTCTATCATGCAGCAGTCATGGAAATGTTACATTTAGTAGTAGTAGGAAATGTTACACTTAACTGGACTTAGAGAAAATATTTAAATCTATGAAATGCTCTACAAATAATCCACAAAGATTGCAATTACCCGATTATTTCTGGTCATATTCCCATTAAATTAACAAGTAAATCTTTACTATTTGCCGCTAGATGGCATTGTATAAAATAAACGTTTTTTCTACCCACCGCTGGGTGTCGCACTCTTCACGTTATGTTATTGTTACACATTTTAATTCAATAATTCTTCGAGCAGTTCTCTGGGCTTTTGCCACGGCTGAATTAAGGTGATAAAATACAAACTGTTGTCTGAATCCTTATGTGTCAAAATTCTATACCTAATGGTATAAGAAGCCTTTGTTCAAGCGTGGCTATATTGGGGCTGAGTATCTTGGTCTAAGTTGTCAAGGCTTATGTTATGTAGGATTGCGCATAAATTGTGCTTATTAAATTCGCAGACTTGCGAATAGGTGGAGGCTACTGCCAGCTGGTGGAGGTCTGGTTTGCTGCGACTGCGCAGCCAGCTGCAAGCATCAGACGACCATAGAGAAATGACCTTCGGGACGAAGGTTGGGTCAGAAGATGGCCGAGATAAAAGGCAACACACCAGACGTAGCCCCGCACTACTGACAGCTCCAGAACGTGTTTTTCCCTGCACTAGAGAATGTCTCTTCCGAACTGTGATTCGACATGGCGCGCCGACCGCGCCCGCAGATTCTAATGTTTAATATTGTGTCGCAGATAGCTTAAAATTGCCATTGTTTGTGTATAACTAGATCTAAGTCAATCATTTTCTCGGTTTATACCAATTTGTTTGTGTTAATAACGTGTATAAATATTGTGTTTCTATGTCTAGTTGCTAAGTCTTATCTGTGTCTAATTTTATTGATATCATGTCATAATACGCAAAATGTCTAGATTATAAGAATTTTGTACTAATTTACGAAGAAATGTCCTATATAAATATCAATTTTAACCCTCCTACAAACATGTAATACTGTAAGCTTATTAGCCAATAAATGTCTCACATACACGGCACATACCAGCCACTAGTACGAGCACGCTAGAAAACCCATAAAAGAGGTCAGCACTCGTACTCGTTGCTCACTTCAACCTCACTTCTACAACAACTCCCAGCGGGGAAACACCTGCAACTACACTGCTCAAATGTTTTACAATTTTAAATAAGCGTTATTATTCATCTCCCTACATGACCTGGTAAATGGTACAGCGGGTCAGCGCTGCTTGGTTCAACGTGGTAATCCGGTCTGCACACAACAGCTGGTCCTTCGAGCTCCGGATATCAGAAAACTGCGGCCAATTGAAGAAAGAAACAAGTACGCGCTGAGCTGGATTAATTTCGCTCAGAATCTTCATACGGTGTCCGGCCTAACCGCTGATACACCTGCCCGCTTTCGCGGAAGAGCCCTGTGCTATTTACCAGCTTGCTGGACGGACCGCTCGTGTAGAGGCCATACTCCACGTTCGTGTCCTGGCAACTTTCGTTGCAACGTCACATGGTTGACGTCTTCACACTGCTTTCGGACGCTCTGGCACTTGCACTTAGCCTTTGCGCGAGATTCAGTGCATCAGGGATTAACGCCCACGAGTAAGTAAAGTGAACGTAGGGCCGCTTTCACTGCACTAGGCAGTGTCAGCCATTAGGTTTTAGGTAGGTAAGGTTAGGGAACCCCACGTGCGTCAAGAAGCAAGAAGAAAGAAGAAGATGTCCGATCATACGCTCAAGATGTCTCTTCGCTCACACAAGGGACAACCCTCCAGAGCCGTTACCCCGCCGTCTGGTGAAACAACCTCCGGCGATACCAATACATGGGACAAAGGCACCAGCAGCACTCTTGGCGATGGTCCTAGTGTCGAACCGCGTCTACAGCCGCCGCCGGCAAGAGCGCCGGCGCCCGCTTATTCGGAAATATCGGAAGACGACGCGGAAAAGACGTTAGTTAAAAGTCCACCGGGGACATTGTGTAAACCTAACACGTCCGCCGGGGAAAAAGACCGCTTTTCGCAGTGCGGCGACCGCGGTAGTAAAAAAGTGCGCGAAAATCGAAGTGTGTATAGTGAAAAGTGCGACGAAAAGTTAGCTCTGTTGCTAGCGGAACTCGAGGTTCATAAAGCCGCCCTCGCCGTTGCTAATAAAGAGACGGAAACTGCCAAGTTAAGGCTACAGATTGCCCAGCATGAGGCGCAATCTGTTAGCGGTAAGTCCGAACCTCTTGTCGAAAAAGACGAGCAACGCGTGAGGAATTGGGTAGAACGACAGTCCCAGCTAGATCAGAGCAATTACGTAACTAAAAATGAAGCGTCCGCTTTGCACACAATACGTAATAATTTCGCTACTAGCGCGCCGGCGCCCAGCGCCCCCGCGCCCCGCGAGCCGCATATGAGTACTCATCGCCCGCCGCGAGATGTGTCTAGTCAGTATGCGCCCATTATGCATAGGCCACCCGAATTACCCGCTTTCGACGGTAATATCACAGAATGGATCGCATTCCGTGCCGAATTTAACGATACCGCGCCCATGTTTAGTTACGTAAATAACGTCAGTCGAATTAGGCGCGCGTTGAAAGGTGAAGCGCGTACCGCGGTGAAATCCATAATGTATACCGTCCAGGATCCATACGAGATAATGGAGGCCTTAGAGAGGCAGTTCGGGGACCCTGAAGAGATCGTGTTGACTGAGCTACATAATGTTAAACGCATGCCGCGCCTAGCCGAAGATAACAGTAATATCGTGTCTTTTGCCGCGCACGTCGCAAATGCAGTAGCGACAATAAAATCATTAAAGCAAGAAAAATACTTGTACGCGCCAGAGCTAGTCAACAAGATCGTCGATAAGTTGAACCTTATTGTTAGGTACGAATGGGGCAAGTTCAAACAAGCTAATTTGAACTCGCCCGATTTAGTCGCGATATCAGAATTTCTGCTAGAAATTAGTTCCGCGGCTAAAAGAACGAGTCGTCATCGAGGTCCGAAGCCGAAAAATGCCGTGAACACGGTTTCCTTTGAGCTGGACAATAGGTCAGGGCGTCATACCGCCCCCACCCGTACTCCCGCCCCCGTGTTCTCCCGCGACTATTCGAGCGACTCCAACGACAGCTACCAGAGCACTCGCCCGCGAAATAGAGTAGATAGAGCTCACACGGGGGAGTATAGGTCGCCGACGGTAGCTCAAACGAAGCCCCGCGAGGCTAAAAGGCCCGCGTATACGGGGACCAAGCCCAAACAACATTCGGTACCAGCACGATTTACGTCACGTGATAAGTGTTTAATATGTCATAATCATGAACACAAAGTGGAAGCGTGTACTAAATTTTTGAATGCATCGGTATCCGAACGTTGGGATTGGGCGAAAAACGAAAAGCTGTGCTATAAATGTCTAGGCGCGGCGCACCGTGGTCGCTTCAAATGCAGGTATGTGGCTTGCGGAGTGCAACAGTGCGAAGCCGGGCATCACAGGTTACTACACGGTTTGAACGCATCTAAAGCGCCCGTGGAAGACAAAAAAGTCAGTAACGTTCACGCGATTAGAATAGCGCCCACGTTTTTGAAAATGATGCCCGTAGAGGTGACGGGCCCACTAGGTACTACGCAAGCCTTAGCCCTGTTAGATGAAGGGGCGGCCCTTAGTTTGATTTCACACGAAACAGCCGATCGTATAATGCCCCGAGAGCGGGGAGAAACGCTCGACATAGAAGGTATAGGTGGGAGCGTGAGCGATCCGGACTCTTGTAACGTGCGATTCGCAATCCGCGGCTTCTGCAGTAGGCATCTAGAAATGATGGAAGCGCTTACCATCAATCGATTGAACGTAGGAGCGCAAGGCGTCTCCAAAAACATAGTCGCGCAGTGCGACCATTTAGCCGACATAGCCGAGGAGCTGTGTTACGATTCTGCCGCGCCTTCAATAATTATAGGTCAAGATAATTGGCATTTGATAGTGACGCGCCAAATTATCAGCGGTAAATCGCACCTCCCGGTAGCTAGTTTGACGCGGCTAGGATGGTCACTGCACGGACCGCATAGGTCATCGGAGGCAACCGTAGCGTTTGTAGGCCACATGGGGCCACAAACGGCCGACGATGAAGCTTTAGCTCTCATGAAGGAACATTTCGATATCGAGTCACTAGGGGTAGTTAAAAAGTTACCTCGGGCCGATCCCGATCAAAGAGCAATAGATTTACTAGAAGCGACATGTGAAAAAATCCCCGGGGAAGATAGGTTCCGAGCGGGTTTGTTATGGCGTACCGATAACGAAGAATTGCCAAATAATAAAGCGCACGCGTTACGGCGGCTGTACAGCCTGGAAAATAAGTTAGATCGCGACCCTATTCTGAAAATCGAGTATACTAAGCACATAAATAACCTGTTAGACAAAGGTTACGCGGAAAAAGTAGACTCGCCGCCCCCGCAGGACGCGCCTAGGGCATGGTACTTGGCGCATTTCGCAACGTTTCATCCGCAGCGCGGAAAAATGCGCGTAGTTTGGGACGCATCCGCTACCGCGTACGGTAGGTCGCTAAATAGTGCTCTTCTAGCGGGTCCTGATCTGTTAGAATCCTTATTCGGCGTGTTAGTCCGTTTTAGGGAAGGCAGGACCGCGGTAATAGCCGACATTAAAGAAATGTTCCTGCAGATAGAGATTGTAGAACGCGATCGAGATTCGTTACGTTTTGTTTGGCGGGGGGAGGACCGCTCAGCCTCACCGCAAGAATATAGGATGAAAAGACTGATATTCGGGTCCGCGGCTTCGCCGACGACGGCATTGTACGTCAAAAACAAAAACGCATACGAACATGCGAAAGAATTTCCGATCGCCGCTGAGAAAACTATAAAAAGCACGTATATGGACGACTTAGTCGTAGCTTTTGACCAGTGTGAGAGCGACGTTAGGCGCATAGTAAACGAAATTTACGCGCTTAATTTACGCGCGTCGTTCGAGCTCCGCGGGTTCGCCTCTAACAACCCAAACGTAATTTCTGACGTAGTTCCTAGCAAAGAGGATACGTCCCTCATCGGGGGAGGCGAAAGCGAGCGCACATTAGGCTTAAAATGGAACCATAGACGCGACACGTTAGGGTTTAACGTAAATTTACGCAACACGCCCGAAGACGTGCTCAACGGTACGAAATTACCCACTAAACGACAGGTGACGAGTAGCGCGATGTCGATATTCGATCCCATAGGCTACGTAAGCCCGATCTCTGTCTTAGGGAAGGCATTGATGCAGGAAGTCTGGCGTACAGGGATAGGCTGGGATACCGTTATACCCACCTCGCTCGCACCCGCGTGGAATTCATTCGTGAGTAATATTCAGCAACTTAGGGAGTTAGAAATACCGCGATACGTACCCGCGAGAAATAGAGAGGCCGACATGCACGTTTTTTGCGACGCTAGCGAAAAGATATACGCCGCCGCGATATACTTAGTTAGCGAAGGCCCGGACGAACAAAAGTCCGCAGCCTTAGTAGCCGCCAAGGCGCGAGTCGCACCGTTGCGTATTGTCAGCATTCCTAGGTTAGAATTGCAAGGTTGTGTGCTAGCGACACGGCTAGCCGACACAGTAGTAAAGGAGTCCGATTATGTCATCAAACATAGGTATTTCTGGAGCGACGCTCGGACAGCGTTATCCTGGATAAGGTCGGATCCACGTCGGTACAAAAGCTTTGTCGCACATAGAGTAGCCGAAATAGAAAACACAACTAAACCTACCGATTGGCGTTGGGTACCTAGCACGTTAAACGTCGCCGACGACGCTACTAAGGGCGTCCCGGCCCAGTTCGGAGCTAACCACCGGTGGTTTATAGGGCCTGATTTTATACGGCAAGCCGAGGAGCATTGGCCGCGCGAGAAAACAGTAGAACCCGTCGTAGAACGTGCGAAGAGCGCGTCATAAAACCGATTTGCTCTGTAAATACCGTTCAAAACAAGTTCGCATACTTGCCCGAGACATGTAGATTCTCGAAGTTCACTAGGCTGGTTCGCACTACGGCCAGAGTTTTGATTGCTGCCGAGGTATTCAAAGCCAGATTGTCTGTCAATAGAAATCCAGAAACAGAAATGAATAAAAGACACATAAGTCTAGCGGAGATACTGCTGATTAAACGGAGCCAAAATGAGTCGTATGCCGAAGAGATACGACTAATGGAAGCCGGGCGCGCGCTGCCGAGGAAGTCTGCATTACATCGAGTTGCTATGAAGCTTGATAAGAACGGAATAATTGTGCTAGATGCCCGAATAGACAGAGACGAAGCCCATATACCTGTCTTGCACGCTAAGGAGGCATTTACCAAGCTGTTGATCCATCATTTCCACGCACTTTTCAACCACGGAAATCATGCGACGGTGATCAACGAATTGAAGCAAAGATATTACATAGTCGGACTGCGCGGTACAATTCGTTATCTGACGAATAAGTGCCAATGGTGTCGGACCTATAAAGGAGCTACCCTCAAGGTTCCTGTAGGCGACCTACCGCCAGAGAGGCTCAAGGCGAATCAACCGCCATTTACCGCAGCAGCCGTAGATTTGTTCGGTCCTATGCAAATTGTCATAGGCCGCCGCCGAGAAAAGCGATGGGGCGTCCTTTACACGTGCCTCACCACTAGAGCCGTGCACCTAGAGCTAGCCGCCTCCCTATCGGCAGCCTCTATGATCCTATCGCTACGAAGAATGATGTCTCGACGCGGCGCACCCACCGTTCTGTACTCAGATAACGCCACAAACTTTTACGGCGCAGAACGCGAGCTATCAGAGGCCAAAAACTCTCTGCCCGATAGTCTCAAACAATTTATGACCGAACGACGCATGATCTGGAAGAAGATCCCGCCTGGCAACCCCTCCGCCGGCGGGGCTTGGGAGCGTCTAGTCGGAAGCGTGAAAACAGCTCTGAAAGTCACGCTAAAAGACAGAGCACCCCATGAAGAAGTTCTCCATACGCTACTGCTGGAAGCTGAACACCTGGTAAACTCCAGACCGCTGACCCCAGTGAATCCTGACTTAGAGACCGAAGCGCTCACGCCGAATCACTTTCTCATCGGCCGATCGAACGCTATGTCCCCGCTGGGAGTCTTCTCCGACGAAAATATGAGCCTTTCGTCCTGGAAAACAGCTCAAGCACTAGCTGACAACTTCTGGAAACGCTGGCTGAAAGAATATCGTCCAAACCTGATGCCACGATCCAGTGCACACCAGAACGCGACGAAACTACACGTAGGAGATGTAGTAATTATAGCCGACGGCACGATGCCACGAGGTACTTGGCCTAGAGGCGTGATCGCACAGCTCTTTCCAGGTCCTGATGGCCACATAAGAGTAGCCATTGTACGTACTCGCGCAGGAGAAGTTCGCCGCCCGGTTTCCAGACTCATTCTCATCTGCTCTGCACCAATCGACTGTGCTGACGCACGTGGGGGAGAATTGTCGCAGATAGCTTAAAATTGCCATTGTTTGTGTATAACTAGATCTAAGTCAATCATTTTCTCGGTTTATACCAATTTGTTTGTGTTAATAACGTGTATAAATATTGTGTTTCTATGTCTAGTTGCTAAGTCTTATCTGTGTCTAATTTTATTGATATCATGTCATAATACGCAAAATGTCTAGATTATAAGAATTTTGTACTAATTTACGAAGAAATGTCCTATATAAATATCAATTTTAACCCTCCTACAAACATGTAATACTGTAAGCTTATTAGCCAATAAATGTCTCACATACACGGCACATACCAGCCACTAGTACGAGCACGCTAGAAAACCCATAAAAGAGGTCAGCACTCGTACTCGTTGCTCACTTCAACCTCACTTCTACAACAACTCCCAGCGGGGAAACACCTGCAACTACACTGCTCAAATGTTTTACAATTTTAAATAAGCGTTATTATTCATCTCCCTACATGACCTGGTAAATGGTACAGCGGGTCAGCGCTGCTTGGTTCAACGTGGTAATCCGGTCTGCACACCACATATTGTGTTTTCCACTGATTCCCATAACTAAATCATATATTATAACGGTGCTTGGTGTTTTTACTCTAATAGTAGCTATAAATGAACTGTAGCGTAACAGTCTAATGATTTATCTTAAAATTACTTCTCACAGTAACAATTTTTTAAGTTTTCGTCCCTTTAGCACTTTACGCCCACATCTTAAATGAAATTATAATATGTATATATGCATGAATATAAATAAAACACAAGTCAGTCTCTTCTTTCTCCGGCCTTATCCCATATTCAATTGGGGTCGGCTATTCTAATCGCTTTTCGACAGCATGTTCTGTTCTGGGTCGTCATTGGGTCTAATTCTAGAGCTTCGAGGTCACTATTTACTAGAGATAGCCATGTGAGACGGGGCCTTCCGGGACGTCTTGGACCAGTGTGGATATCAAGCACTTTACGGGCCATGTGGTCTTCGGGCCTTCTCATAACGTGCCCGTACCAGCGTAGTCTTGTTTCGGATAGCTTTTCGAGACTACGCTGGTACGGGCACGTTATAAGAAGGCACACAAAACACAAGTCGGTGTCTTTTTAAATTTAAAATGTGCGTTAAGACAATATTACTTCTGATGCGTGGCGCTCTGAGGCGAGGCGGCTATTTAAAAGTAGTCTATCTCTACCTATTTAACAAACAAGATGTAGTGTATCCACAAACGACTCATATTCGTAACTAAATGATCGAACGAAATCGAATTGTTTGCTGTAAATTGAAATTTACTAATTATATATCCGATTCTAGCACGCGCGTTGACGCAAATAAATAGGTGGATGGTTTTAAATACACGTCAATTAAATTACGTGTAAGTCAGAAGTAATTAAATTAGGCAAGGAAAAATTCCAAAAAATCATTCAACAATAAAAGCCGAGCTACAACAGACGAGAAAAAAAATAGCTCTTACGAAATGCAAACTGGTAAAAAAATACCGGTAAATTGGTAAATACCGCTAACTCTTATACTAAATAGTTATTTACCGGTGGCATTTTCTATTTTTAACACACTTACCTATTTACTAAGTAGGTACTCGTAACAATGCCCTTAAAACTTCCTCACGTCTACACTACAGATGATTTTATTTCTTTCTTTTAGATATGCCAATAAATTTATAGGGACGAAAGTTTACTTCATCAACCTGTTTGTCTACCTTATTTCCAATTCAAGTCGATGACAACGACTAAACTAAAGACTATTATTAAAGTGTAGAATTCTCTTGAAAGTCTGCACTATATTAGCTGATGCAGTAAGTCTGAGCCGTTATTAGATTGGATGCTCTCAGCCCTGTTAGGTAATGTTACATCCAGGTAACTTAAGCCTTTAAATAGCCTTTGAGGCTGTTCCGCTACATTATTATACGTGAATTATTTATAAGTTCTCTGCATTGTCAGTTTATTTTCGTACTTTCGCAATCGGCTTTTGTGTTGCGGGGCTTATGAATGAACTTTGCAAGCGAAGCGAGTTTTTTTTAATGTTAAATGAAACGTCTGCCGTAGATACTGCGGCCGTACTTAGATGAGATGACACCTATGGATCCTTTTATTTGGAATATACAGAGAATTACCTTTTTAACTTAAGTTTATTTAAGCATTATTAGTAATGTTTTATTAGATTCAAATTTTATTAAGTAAATCAATCCCTTACATTAGATAATTTTACCTAATTCGCGAATAATCAGACACGTTCGATTACGTTCGTATTTTGTAATGCTTTCAGGATCGCGAAGGCTCGGACAGTAAATTTTTGACCCAATGCTATTTCTATTATCGCTTGGCTTACTCTCCACTGAGGCAGATTTGACGGAGCAATGGCACTGAAGTATGATATTAATTCACATAAAAAAACATCAAAAAATCTTAAGGTTTACAATACAACAACACGAAGTAGGAGCTCTAATTCGAAAACTGTGCATAATTTGTTTCAAATCATAAAATTCTTTACTATGTATTTTACTCGCGTTAACAATTTTAGCAAATTCGCCCTTGTTGTAAAACAAATATGTTTAATGAACTAAGTATTACCTAACGTACTTATTTAAAATATGTTTATTACGTAAATATGTTTATGCTGAGTACTACTAAACAAATAATGTAGGTAAATCAAGTGTAGGCACATATGTTGTTACTTCTGCGACATTAATCTGTGCGCCAAGGAATGTGGCGTCGCAACGCCAACATTAATATTTTAAATTAGTGTAACACCAATCTTTGCCCTTACTTATCTATGAAATGTAATTCCATGACTTTTATTACTATTCTTAGAATTAATTTACAGTTTGTTATCACGCAAAAAGCCTTTACGTTTAGTATTTGATTTTTTTTAATGTTTGACACTTGCGTGTAATCATGTCAGTGGTCCAAGAGCCAATGTCAGACTTGTAGTGATTTTCCCATTGATGTATTATGTACTAGCTTTTGCCCGCGGCTTCGCTCGCGTTAAATTCGGGGTAACACGGTTCCCCTTTCCTGATTTAAAACACAGAAGAGAACTCGGAAACTGTGTTTCAGACACCTATCAGCACAATCTATATATAACACTTATTTATCTTTCGAATGTTGTTTTTCTTCTCAAAAGCTGATTGATTTATGGTTAGAAGTAATGTTTTAATATTGTTTTATTTAATTTGTTTTAATTAAATTATTTTATTATTCGTTTGTATCATAGAACCTGGACTAATTTTGCGGAGTCTCACACAAATTTCATCCCCTATTTTAGGGACTGGGGGAAAATTCCCAAAAAAAGGCAGGTATTTTTCGTTGGTAACAGAGTTTGTGTACCAATTTTAAGCTTCCTACCTTGAAAACTGCGAAAAGTCCCATATAAAATTTCACCTTTTATTTTAAGGGGTTGGGTGCAGATTTCAAAAAAAATGATGCACGATTTTTTTGTTAGTCACAAATAGTCCGCATACCAATTTTTAGCTTTCTACCTTGAAAATTGCGGAATGCTCCATACAAACTTCCACCCCCCATTTTAAGGAAGTGGGGGGTTAGAAAGAGACAAAAAGTAGCCTTTGAAGGAAAAGTAAGTAATTTTTTCGTCAAGGTATTCACATTTATAACAAGTTACCCGTCGACGCTTTAAATTGATCATTTCCCGCTCTTAAGAAATATTTGAAAAAAAGTTTAATGTCAAAGGGTTATTACAGGGTCGAGGACTACATATATGACGGACAAACATGCATGGCCCAAACCAGAAACTACTACAAAATCATCTAAGATTTAGAGGACACAGTTCAGATAGGAAAGCATATCAAACGTTTTGTGAAGCAATCAGATTTGGATTTTATTATTATTATTTTATTTTAATTAAACAATACGTACATTGTATATCTCTCAAGCTGTTTTGATATGTTTTCTTATAGAACTACGCATTATTGTGTATCTTTAAGATATAATATTACTGTATTACTGTTTTGAAAAAATAAGTCCCGCCGAGTTTCTTGCCGGTCATAAATAATACTTCTCGGGTCAGAGGTGTAGGGTTAGAACCGGTGGTAGTCTTTCTTTTTCTCTCTGACGTTCATAAGTGCATTGTAATGTGCCTAAATTGAAGAATAAATATCTTTTATCTTTTATTTTTTTATCTAATGTAATTCCCTGACTTTTACTACTATTTTTAGAATTATTTTTACAGTTTGTTATCACGCAAAAAGCCTTTACGTTTAGTATTTGATTTTTTTAAATGTTTGACACTTGCGTGTAATCATGTCAGTGGTCCAAGAGCCAATGATTCATCAGACTTGTAGTGATTTTCCCATTGATGTATTATGTACTAGCTTTTGCCCGCGGCTTCGCTCGCGTTAAATTCGGGGTAACATGGTTCCCCTTTCCTGATTTAAAACACAGAAGAGAACTCGGAAACTGTGTTTAAGACACCTGGCAGCACCATATATATATATATATATAGAGATGACACACATATATATATATATATACTAGATTTTTCCCGCGGCTTCGCCCGCGTAACATAAGTCATCAAAAAGGATATGATACCCATGTTGAATTTCATATTTTGTGACCACATTTGCCCCTTTTGGGGGTTGAATTTTCAAAAAACCTGAAACACGTGTTTACTCATTTGCCGTTAGGAATACTCCTGTGAAGTTTTGAATAAAATAGTCTAACAAATCTTGATTCGCCATACAAAGTTTGGACCCCCATTTTACCCCCTTAGGGGGTGAATTTTGAAAAATCCTTTCTTAGTGCTCCCCTAGACCTTATAAGGAACCTATGTGCCAAATTTGAAATCTCTAGACCCAGCGGTTTGGGCTGTGCGTTGATATGTCAGTCAGTCAGTCAGTCAATCAGTCAGTCAGTCAGTCAGTCAGTTTCTTCTTTTATATATATAGACAGACATAGAATAACACTTATTTATCTTTCGAATGTTGTTTTTTTTTTCTCAAAAGCTGATTGATTTATGGTTAGATTTAATGTTTTAATATTGTTTTATTTACTTACTTACTTACTTATTTGGCGCAACGACCCAAAATGAGTCCTGGCCTCCGACACAAGAGCACGCCATTTTGTTCGGTCCTGCGCTATTTCACGCCAGCTTTCACCGGCGCCGAGCTCCTGAAGGTCCGCTCCTACTCTGTCTGCCCAGCGATACTTAGGACGACCGACAGGACGCCATGACAAACATGCATGGCCCAAACCAGAAACTACTACAAAATCATCTAAGATTTAGAGGACACAGTTCAGATAGGAAAGCATATCAAACGTTTTGTGAAGCAATCAGATTTGGATTTTATTATTATTATTTTATTTTAATTAAACAATACGTACATTGTATATCTCTCAAGCTGTTTTGATATGTTTTCTTATAGAACTACGCATTATAGAACTACGCATTATTGTGTATCTTTAAGATATAATATTACTGTAGTACTGTTTTGAAAAAATAAGTCCCGCCGAGTTTCTTGCCGGTCATAAATAATACTTCTCGGGTCAGAGGTGTAGGGTTAGAACCGGTGGTAGTCTTTCTTTTTCTTTCTGACGTTCATAAGTGCATTGTAATGTGCCTAAATTGAAGAATAAATATCTTTTATCGTTTATTTTTTTATCTAATGTAATTCCCTGACTTTTACTACTATTTTTAGAATTATTTTTACAGTTTGTTATCACGCAAAAAGCCTTTACGTTTAGTATTTGATTTTTTTAAATGTTTGACACTTGCGTGTAATCATGTCAGTGGTCCAAGAGCCAATGATTCATCAGACTTGTAGTGATTTTCCCATTGATGTATTATGTACTAGCTTTTGCCCGCGGCTTCGCTCGCGTTAAATTCGGGGTAACATGGTTCCCCTTTCCTGATTTAAAACACAGAAGAGAACTCGGAAACTGTGTTTAAGACACCTGGCAGCACCATATATATATATATATATAGAGATGACACACATATATATATATATATACTAGATTTTTCCCGCGGCTTCGCCCGCGTAACATAAGTCATCAAAAAGGATATGATACCCATGTTGAATTTCATATTTTGTGACCACATTTGCCCCTTTTGGGGGTTGAATTTTCAAAAAACCTGAAACACGTGTTTACTCATTTGCCGTTAGGAATACTCCTGTGAAGTTTTGAATAAAATAGTCTAACAAATCTTGATTCGCCATACAAAGTTTGGACCCCCATTTTACCCCCTTAGGGGGTGAATTTTGAAAAATCCTTTCTTAGTGCTCCCCTAGACCTTATAAGGAACCTATGTGCCAAATTTGAAATCTCTAGACCCAGCGGTTTGGGCTGTGCGTTGATATGTCAGTCAGTCAGTCAGTCAATCAGTCAGTCAGTCAGTCAGTCAGTCAGTTTCTTCTTTTATATATATAGACAGACATAGAATAACACTTATTTATCTTTCGAATGTTGTTTTTTTTTCTCAAAAGCTGATTGATTTATGGTTAGATTTAATGTTTTAATATTGTTTTATTTACTTACTTACTTACTTATTTGGCGCAACGACCCAAAATGAGTCCTGGCCTCCGACACAAGAGCACGCCATTTTGTTCGGTCCTGCGCTATTTCACGCCAGCTTTCACCGGCGCCGAGCTCCTGAAGGTCCGCTCCTACTCTGTCTGCCCAGCGATACTTAGGACGACCGACAGGACGCCGTCCAGTCGGTCGACCCAAATATGCTCTTTTAACAGAGCGATCTTCTCCCATCCTCTCGAGGTGGCCGAGCCAGCGGAGACGATGCGCTTTTGTCTCACCAATTATATTTGGTTCGGCCACCAGTTCTTGGATTTCGGCATTTTTTCGGATCCTCCAGCTACCATCGTCCCCTTTAATGGGTCCCAGAATCTTTCTTAACACCTTACGTTCTGTGACTAGAAGGCTGCTCTCCTCCTTTAGCGTCAGTGTCCAGACCTCACAGCCATACATAAGTATGGGGCGGATCACGGTTTTATAGATCCGCAACTTAGTCTGTTTACTAACAAGCTTGGACACCAATACTTTATGGAGCGCAGCGCTACAGCGTAAGGTGTTTTGGGTACGGATATTAATTTCATCCTCTCTTGTATGGGTATCCGTAATCGTGCATCCCAGGTACTTAAATTTGGACCCTCCCTTGTAAGTGTTCTCACCTACAAGTAGGTTCTCCCTTTGGACACGACTATTCCTGAACCGCTTCATATGAAGGTATTCCGTTTTACCGTGATTGACTCTGAGACCCACTTTACCTGCTTCCTGCTCCAAAATCCTTGCCGATTTTTTCACCTCTACTTGGCTTTCCCCTAGCAAGGCTAAATCATCCGCGTACCCTATCAGCCTATGTCTTCCATTTAGTTCAACTCCGAACTCCTGTGTAAGCAATTTTTGAACCACATGTTCCAGAACCAAATTGAAGAGCATAGGGGACAGGGCATCGCCCTGTTTCAGTCCGGTACTCACCGTAAAATCCGCCGTCAGCTCGTTTCCAACTTTTACGCGCATCTGGCTTACACTTGTGGCTACTTGGATCATATCTACAAGTTTTTTGGGGATATGGAAATTTCTTAATATGGCATACAGGGCGCCTCGATCAATACTGTCGTATGCTTTCGTGAAGTCCACAAATAGCGAATGGACGCTCTGGGCGTACTCCCATTTTTTTTCCATGATTTGTTTGAGTAAAAAGATCTGATCAATTGTACTACGATTCTTGCGAAACCCACACTGAAAATCACTTAAGATTCTTTCCGAGTACGGTTCCAGCCTTTTCAATAGTACATATGATAACACCTTATACGCCGTAGGAAGCAGAGCAATCCCCCGATAATTAGAGCACCTCTTTTTGCAGCCCTTTTTGTGCACGGGGCAGATGACACCTGTATTCCATTCACGAGGTTGCCGTTCTAACTCCCAAATTTTTAGGATCAGTTCATAGAGCTTGGATTGGGCAGCTCCGCCGCCATACTTCCACACCTCGGAGGGCAACGCGTCAATGCCTGGGTCTTTGTTATTTTTTAGCCTCATAATTGCGCTGTGAACCTCTTCGAATGAGGGAGGTTCTGTCTGCAGATCATTGTCGTCCATTGTCACCGTGGTTTGCTCTTCCATTGGAGGGCAGTTGAGCAGATGTTTAAAGTAGTCCCGCCACATACCTTTAATTTCTTCGGGTGATGTTACTAGGTTCCCACTGTCATCAATGAGGGTTTGTGTTGAGGGTTGGTAGCCTTTCCTGAAATAACTTATCTCTTTATAAAATTTTCGAGTTTCTTGTGCTTTCATAAACGCCTCCATACCCCTTACTAAGTTATTTAGATGTTTTCTCTTCTCTCTTTTGATGATCCGTTTTGCCTCTCGCTGTAGCTGTTTATGTTTGATCTCCCACTGGCAATCCTGCTCGGCCATTACTTTGTATTGTCGTCTATCTTCTATAACTTTTTTACAATCTTCATTCCACCACTTATTACGTTTGCTTTTTATCTTTCGCCCTAGTATTTTCTGTCCAACTTCTTTTAGTGTATTTTTCATAATTTCCCAATTATTATCTATATCGTCGTCTAAAGCAAGTCCTTTAAATCTATTACTTAACTGTAACTGAAAGTTTTCTTTTATTTTGGGGTCTTTAAAATTCTCAATATTAATTTTGTTATTACTTTGGAAGTGCTGTTTACTTTGTGTTTGAATTTTTACTTTCAGTTTAATTCCTACTAGATAGTGGTCGCTGTCACAGTCTGCTCCTCTGAAGGTTCTCACATCTTGTATGGTGCTCTTGTGTCTATCATCGATGACAACATGGTCAATCTGGTTTATTGTGCGACCGTCAGGAGACTTCCACGTTCCTTTGTAAATGTCTTTGTGATGAAACATAGTGCTTTTGATGACCATTGCCTTTGATGATGCAAAACTTATAAGTCTTACCCCATTGTTGTTTGACACGTCATGTTTGCTATGTTTTCCAATCGTAGGCACAAACGCCTCCTCACGTCCGACTTTGGCATTGAAATCACCTACTAGTATCTTGACATCGAAGCTTGGCAGTTGATCGTAAACGGATTCGAGGTGTTCATAGAATGCATCTTTCGTTTCATCATCGGCTACTTCTGTAGGAGCGTAGGCATTCACAATCGATATGTTGGTAAATTTACTTTTGATGCGGATAACGCATAACCTTTCCGACACTGCATCAAAACGAATCACGTTGCCAACCAAGTTTTTTCTCACCATAAAGCCAGTTCCAGATCTGTGGCTTTGAGCATCACCACCACTGTAAAATAAAATTGAGCTATTATCAACATCGCATTCTCCCTGGCCCAGCCACCTGACCTCTTGGAGAGCTGCTACCCCAATGCCATACCTTATCAGCTCACCGTTTACTTGGTATAGAGCGCCAGGCCTATAGAGAGAACGCACATTCCACGAGGCTAATCGGAAGTCCTTTATGCCATGCCGTTTATCGTTAGGTTTGGGATCAGATCGTATATTTTCTTGTATCGGTTTCATAACGTGTTAGTTTTTCCGTGGGAGGGGTGTTAACCCGCCGCACAACCCCCATGATGTTGGAGGACCACACCCGTAATTTGTTTGCGAGTCCATCGGACTTAGTTGATAGCTAGCTACGCTACTCTACCAACCATACTCCCAGGCACCCCTGAGAGCCGCTCCTTTACGCAGTTAGGGCCAGCGAAAGTGACGTAACGTGACTGGCCAAAAGATTTTATTTAGACCTGTCACAGTAGATTCCCTTAGTCGGCTTTTACGACACCTAAGGAGGAAATAGGTTGGCCCTATTCTTAGCCGGCAGCCACACGGCACGGCACGGCACGGCGGTTGTTTTATTTAATTTGTTTTAATTAAATTATTTTATGATTCGTTTGTATCATAGAACCTGTACTAATTTTGCGGAGTCTCACACAAATTTTCATCCCCTATTTTAGGGGCTGGGGGAAAATTCCCTAAAAAAAGGCAGGTATTTTTCGTTGGTAACAGAGTTTGTGTACCAATTTTTAGCTTCCTACCTTGAAAACTGCGAAAAGTCCCATATAAAATTTCACCTTCTATTTTAAGGGGTTGGGTGCAGATTTCCAAAAAAAATGATGCACGATTTTTTTGTTAGTCACAAATAGTCCGCATACCAATTTTTAGCTTTCTACCTTGAAAATTGCGGAATGCTCCATACAAACTTCCACCCCCCATTTTAAGGAAGTGGGGGGTTAGAAAGAGACAAAAAGTAGTCTATGTCACTCTCCATCCCTTCAACTATCTCCACTTAAAAGATCACGTCAATTCGGCGCCCCGTTTTGCCGTGAAAGACGGACAAACAAACAAACAAACACACACATACACTTTCCCATTTATAATATTAGTATGGATTCTACTAGATGAGCTATCTAAAGCCTGACCCTTGGAAGAATAATAAGTAAGGAAGCGTAATCAACGCTCAAAATCTGCTCCATTTTCCTGGTGCCAAAGTGGGCGGAGCTTGTGACAGCGGTGCCCTAATGTCATGTCAAACATTTTGAAATTGTCATGTCGTCAAAATATTCGTTTTTTCGATCCATGAAATTTCGGCAATATATCAGTATTAAAATGCCGGCTTGTGTCGTGCATTGGTGCAGGAGCCACACAGGCGCCAAAAATGGTGATATTTCTTTTCACCGGTAAGTAAATCACGCATAGATATTCTCATACATTACGGACTTGGTCGATGTTATGCAATATAAGTTTTGGAAAAGTAAACATAACTCATTTGAGGAAAAGCATAATGAATGTTCATTTATAAGTATTACCTAGTAGTAATAGTGTCGCAGATAGCTTAAAATTACTGTTGTTTTTGTGTATATTAATAATAAATACTCTTTATTGCACACCTCATACAGTTACAAGCACAAATTTTACAATTAGATAAATTTAGGTAGAGGTAACAACAGGCGGTCTTATCGCTAATGAGCGATTTCTTCCAGACAACCTTTGGGTAGTGGAGACTAGAGAAAAACAATAAGCAGTAGGTGGTGCATAGAAACAAAAGAGACGAAATAGATAACACAGCACATTCATATGAATATACATACTTAAATAAATACAAAATAAACATATATATACGTACATATATACATATATAATACACAGAGTAAGAAACAACAGTGTCAACTTAAAAACCTAAGGAAGAGATAAATAGTATTCCTTAAGTTGCGATTTAAAGCTACCAATAGATTGCGCGCGTTTTATGTTGAGAGGGAGAGAATTCCACAAACGAACGGCCTGGAACGTAAATGAGCAATTATAAAATTTGGAAGATGAAGATGGCACTTTTAGGAGCAATTTTTGAGAGGATCTAATAGAATTAAGATAAGAGAAACGCTCTTTGAGGTAGCGGGGAGTTGCAGGGTTAAAAAGTATAGAAAAGAGTAAAGAAAGTATGTGAGAGTTACGGCGGTGACGGATAGGGAGCCATTTGAGTTGAGAACGAAAACTAGAAACATGGTCGAATTTGCGTAATCCGAAAATGAACCGAATGCAGGCATTTTGAATACGCTCAAGCTTATTAAGTTGCTCCTCGGTTAGGTCTAAACCAAGAGCCAAAGCCGGAAAAAAGCAAGACACATGACACGATGGCTCAGCCCCGCTCCACTGCGACAACCAACAAAGGCACCAACTCACCAGTCAGCCGGCCAGAGTCAGCTAAAACCATGGCCATGATTACCATAACGGTAACGTTCACGGAACAGAGGACCCCAACCAGAACAGTCCGATGGACCAAAAAAAGGACACCACGTTACCACCATCAGCCCCAACAACCCGCACCAACGGGTAACCCAAGGCAAGCCCCACGACGACAAAAACAATGGAGAGCAAGCCAAACCACCACCGCCACCAGCAACCAGCGAAGCAGAGCGGAGCGTCTAGATCCAGCACGTCAAGCAGAGCAGAACGTGTAGCAGCCACCAGCCGTCACAAGCCCTGCCGCACCCAAGTCACCAGCCCCGCCCCGCCGCACCCCATCGCCAGCGCCCAGCACCGATCATCGATCGCAAGTACAATTCTAAGACAGTTTAATCATAATTACTTAAATTCAGTGATAAATTTAAGCCCACAATTCTAAATGTAACTATAACAATAATTCACATTACGCGTATAGTATGACCCAAATTATAAAAATAAGTTAGAAGCATTAAAAACAAACAAATATTCGAAAATTCGTTCAAAAACACCCTAAACAGACAATCGGTCAAAATAAATTCAAATTAGCCCAGTCACTAAAGAATACAGCCCAAAATAAAAAGTAAATAAATCAGACATATCCATAGGACACAGCGAAGTAATTTAAAAACCTTACAAAAATAGAAGACGTGTAAAGTATAATCTTATCAATATACAACCAAGACAAAAAAAAAACAGACCAAACCTTAATTAATTAACCAAAAAATGGCAGTAGCATTACTACCAGCCATGGACGGATCCGAGACCGTCATCAAACAGTTTATAGACAGCATAGAATTATACGCGACAATGATTAAAATCAATGACTTAAAATTGCAAATAAATTTCGTAATTAAAAAACCCGTTTAATCAAAAAACGCAAAACTTAAGATATCCAGCAAACACACCAGTATCAGCGTTTTGACATAAAACTTTATCTCCTACCAGTAAAATCAGCAACCGCAATCCAAAACAAACTATTCAGCACAAAACAGGGAAATCGGCCTACCAAACGGCACAAGCAAAAAACTAGAAAAATTATTCACGACAGCACAGGCTAACGGCAACAACACGTATAAAAAAATAATAATAATAATAATTGACAATAATAAAATGTTTTAGTTATTAAATAATGATATTTTTATAATTTTGATGTCGCAATTTTTTTTGTTAATATGTATTTGTTATATGTTTTGTTGTAGGATGCTATAAGCCATTAGACTGTGCTTTTACATAATATTTCGATAATAAAGTAGCTACACTATACAAAAAAAAAATTAAAAAAAAATACAACCGTACGCACGTATTACACTCAAAACATTTAATAACGCATTATAGTGTATTGACGTATACCTTCACCGAAAAATTAAAGGTAAAAAAATATTTTAATAATATCTACACAGATAATACTTTAGTGTTTTTATATATTGATATAAAAAAAAACTACATGATGATAGTATACGCAACAAAATTTTACTATGGCAAAATACAATTAAACAAGTTAATATATTTGACAGGCACTAAATCCTTGATACATAATGATAGTATTGAAATACCAATTCGTGAAGGTCCTTGGACACAATACGTTTATTGAAATAAACTAGTGTTAAAAGAACTGCCTCAAAAGTATAATAACTACATAATAAAATATCATAATGACAAAAATAAAACAACACACTAAATCTGATGCAGCAAAAATCCACAAAAATCACCATTGTCAAAGTAAAAAAAAAATACTACACACAGTGTAGAACAATAAATGAGCCATTTTGCAATGTCTGCGTTTTGTCCTTATGTAAGCTTCTTTGTGATACTTGTCACTTTCTTTTAATGAGTACATGGCGCATTTTAGCGCATCGGGTCGGCCGACCGTATTGCATACTATTTTATTTTTAGTTTTTCGATTTAAGGATACAGGGAAATATTTATTATTGCGCGCTAGTACATATTATTATTATGTACTATCAGACAGTGTTTTAACGCATCGGAAGACTAAGAACATTCCGTGCGCCCAAGGACCTGGTCAATTGAGAACTCGCTCGAATTTGTTTGGTTCCAAGGGTTAGCGTCTGCTTTGTATCCTGGTGTACTCAGCTTACTTTTAATTCTCTTATGGGCTACCTGGTATTGCGTGAAGTAAAGAGGAATGCAAGG
This sequence comes from Pammene aurita, assembly GCA_947086415.1. NCBI lineage: Eukaryota > Metazoa > Arthropoda > Insecta > Lepidoptera > Tortricidae > Pammene > Pammene aurita. The sequence goes on from OX352304.1 coordinate 16,921,567, forward strand.
AAACCCTTTACTTTGTAAACTTAAAGCATATAAGGGTCACAACAATTTTTAGGTGATCAGGCTAATTGTTGGTTGCGACACTTATCTGTTTTAGCTTTCTGCACGCTATAGTCACAGTCACAGTCACAGTTATAGTCATAGTCATAGTCATAGTCATAGTCAGTCATTTGTAATATTTAAGATATTACATATATTTCTTATTATTCTTAACGTAATAATATCCCTATTTATGTCGTGTCATGTTGCAGTCATAATGAATAAAAAAAAAATTCTTGTTTAATTATTATGGTATCTCGCAATGTCGATTTATTGTGGTAGGCGTGGCTATCACTCTCTAAGCGTAGCGTAATTGTATATTATGACGCAATCGTTCCTCCTATTCCGTGTATATAGGTCATCTTGCATGCGACCTTGGGTTTTCAATGTCGTGTCGCGTGTTATTGTACTTTGGCTGGCTCTGGTGTCGATAAAATATAAGTACGTTGTGGCGTTTATTGTGAATTGAACTGTATTTATGTGGCTATTAGTTTTAGTGTACTTTTGGTTTGGCTGGCGCAGGCGGTTGATCTGGCCTTTGAGATTTTTGAAATTTTTTTTTTACTTTGACAATGGTGATTTTTGTGGATTTTTGCTGCATCAGATTTAGTGTGTTGTTTTATTTTTGTCATTATGATATTTTATTATGTAGTTATTATACTTTTGAGGCAGTTCTTTTAACACTAGTTTATTTCAATAAACGTATTGTGTCCAAGGACCTTCACGAATTGGTATTTCAATACTATCATTATGTATCAAGGATTTAGTGCCTGTCAAATATATTAACTTGTTTAATTGTATTTTGCCATAGTAAAATTTTGTTGCGTATACTATCATCATGTAGTTTTTTTTTATATCAATATATAAAAACACTAAAGTATTATCTGTGTAGATATTATTAAAATATTTTTTTACCTTTAATTTTTCGGTGAAGGTATACGTCAATACACTATAATGCGTTATTAAATGTTTTGAGTGTAATACGTGCGTACGGTTGTATTTTTTTTTAATTTTTTTTTTGTATAGTGTAGCTACTTTATTATCGAAATATTATGTAAAAGCACAGTCTAATGGCTTATAGCATCCTACAACAAAACATATAACAAATACATATTAACAAAAAAAATTGCGACATCAAAATTATAACAATATCATTATTTAATAACTAAAACATTTTATTATTGTCAATTATTATTATTATTATTTTTTTATACGTGTTGTTGCCGTTAGCCTGTGCTGTCGTGAATAATTTTTCTAGTTTTTTGCTTGTGCCGTTTGGTAGGCCGATTTCCCTGTTTTGTGCTGAATAGTTTGTTTTGGATTGCGGTTGCTGATTTTACTGGTAGGAGATAAAGTTTTATGTCAAAACGCTGATACTGGTGTGTTTGCTGGATATCTTAAGTTTTGCGTTTTTTGATTAAACGGGTTTTTTAATTACGAAATTTATTTGCAATTTTAAGTCATTGATTTTAATCATTGTCGCGTATAATTCTATGCTGTCTATAAACTGTTTGATGACGGTCTCGGATCCGTCCATGGCTAGTAGTAATGCTACTGCCATTTTTTGGTTAATTAATTAAGGTTTGGTCTGTTTTTTTTTTGTCTTGGTTGTATATTGATAAGATTATACTTTACACGTCTTCTATTTTTGTAAGGTTTTTAAATTACTTCGCTGTGTCCTATGGATATGTCTGATTTATTTACTTTTTATTTTGGGCTGTATTCTTTAGTGACTGGGCTAATTTGAATTTATTTTGACCGATTGTCTGTTTAGGGTGTTTTTGAACGAATTTTCGAATATTTGTTTGTTTTTAATGCTTCTAACTTATTTTTATAATTTGGGTCATACTATACGCGTAATGTGAATTATTGTTATAGTTACATTTAGAATTGTGGGCTTAAATTTATCACTGAATTTAAGTAATTATGATTAAACTGTCTTAGAATTGTACTTGCGATCGATGATCGGTGCTGGGCGCTGGCGATGGGGTGCGGCGGGGCGGGGCTGGTGACTTGGGTGCGGCAGGGCTTGTGACGGCTGGTGGCTGCTACACGTTCTGCTCTGCTTGACGTGCTGGATCTAGACGCTCCGCTCTGCTTCGCTGGTTGCTGGTGGCGGTGGTGGTTTGGCTTGCTCTCCATTGTTTTTGTCGTCGTGGGGCTTGCCTTGGGTTACCCGTTGGTGCGGGTTGTTGGGGCTGATGGTGGTAACGTGGTGTCCTTTTTTTGGTCCATCGGACTGTTCTGGTTGGGGTCCTCTGTTCCGTGAACGTTACCGTTATGGTAATCATGGCCATGGTTTTAGCTGACTCTGGCCGGCTGACTGGTGAGTTGGTGCCTTTGTTGGTTGTCGCAGTGGAGCGGGGCTGAGCCATCGTGTCATGTGTCTTGCTTTTTTCCGGCTTTGGCTCTTGGTTTAGACCTAACCGAGGAGCAACTTAATAAGCTTGAGCGTATTCAAAATGCCTGCATTCGGTTCATTTTCGGATTACGCAAATTCGACCATGTTTCTAGTTTTCGTTCTCAACTCAAATGGCTCCCTATCCGTCACCGCCGTAACTCTCACATACTTTCTTTACTCTTTTCTATACTTTTTAACCCTGCAACTCCCCGCTACCTCAAAGAGCGTTTCTCTTATCTTAATTCTATTAGATCCTCTCAAAAATTGCTCCTAAAAGTGCCATCTTCATCTTCCAAATTTTATAATTGCTCATTTACGTTCCAGGCCGTTCGTTTGTGGAATTCTCTCCCTCTCAACATAAAACGCGCGCAATCTATTGGTAGCTTTAAATCGCAACTTAAGGAATACTATTTATCTCTTCCTTAGGTTTTTAAGTTGACACTGTTGTTTCTTACTCTGTGTATTATATATGTATATATGTACGTATATATATGTTTATTTTGTATTTATTTAAGTATGTATATTCATATGAATGTGCTGTGTTATCTATTTCGTCTCTTTTGTTTGTATGCACCACCTACTGCTTATTGTTTTTCTCTAGTCTCCACTACCCAAAGGTTGTCTGGAAGAAATCGCTCATTAGCGATAAGACCGCCTGTTGTTACCTCTACCTAAATTTATCTAATTGTAAAATTTGTGCTTGTAACTGTATGAGGTGTGCAATAAAGAGTATTTATTATTAATATACACAAAACCAACAGTAATTTTAAGCTATCTGCGACACTATTACTACTAGGTAATACTTATAAATGAACATTCATTATACTTTTCCTCAAATGAGTTATGTTTACTTTTCCAAAACTTATATTGCATAACATCGACCAAGTCCGTAATGTATGAGAATATCTATGCGTGATTTACTTACCGGTGAAAAGAAATATCACCATTTTTGGCGCCTGTGTGGCTCCTGCACCAATGCACGACACAAGCCGGCATTTTAATACTGATATATTGCCGAAATTTCATGGATCGAAAAAACGAATATTTTGACGACATGACAATTTCAAAATGTTTGACATGACATTAGGGCACCGCTGTCACAAGCTCCGCCCACTTTGGCACCAGGAAAGTGGAGCAGATTTTGAGCGTTGATTACGCTTCCTTACTTATTATTCTTCCAAGGGTCAGGCTTTAGATAGCTCATCTAGTAGAATCCATACTAATATTATAAATGGGAAAGTGTATGTGTGTGTTTGTTTGTTTGTTTGTCCGTCTTTCACGGCAAAACGGGGCGCCGAATTGACGTGATCTTTTAAGTGGAGATAGTTGAAGGGATGGAGAGTGACATAGACTACTTTTTGTCTCTTTCTAACCCCCCGCTTCCTTAAAATGGGGGGTGGAAGTTTGTATGGAGCATTCCGCAATTTTCAAGGTAGAAAGCTAAAAATTGGTATGCGGACTATTTGTGACTAACAAAAAAATCGTGCATCATTTTTTTTTGGAAATCTGCACCCAACCCCTTAAAATAGAAGGTGAAATTTTATATGGGACTTTTCGCAGTTTTCAAGGTAGGAAGCTAAAAATTGGTACACAAACTCTGTTACCAACGAAAAATACCTGCCTTTTTTTAGGGAATTTTCCCCCAGCCCCTAAAATAGGGGATGAAAATTTGTGTGAGACTCCGCAAAATTAGTACAGGTTCTATGATACAAACGAATCATAAAATAATTTAATTAAAACAAATTAAATAAAACAACCGCCGTGCCGTGCCGTGCCGTGTGGCTGCCGGCTAAGAATAGGGCCAACCTATTTCCTCCTTAGGTGTCGTAAAAGCCGACTAAGGGAATCTACTGTGACAGGTCTAAATAAAATCTTTTGGCCAGTCACGTTACGTCACTTTCGCTGGCCCTAACTGCGTAAAGGAGCGGCTCTCAGGGGTGCCTGGGAGTATGGTTGGTAGAGTAGCGTAGCTAGCTATCAACTAAGTCCGATGGACTCGCAAACAAATTACGGGTGTGGTCCTCCAACATCATGGGGGTTGTGCGGCGGGTTAACACCCCTCCCACGGAAAAACTAACACGTTATGAAACCGATACAAGAAAATATACGATCTGATACCAAACCTAACGATAAACGGCATGGCATAAAGGACTTCCGATTAGCCTCGTGGAATGTGCGTTCTCTCTATAGGCCTGGCGCTCTATACCAAGTAAACGGTGAGCTGATAAGGTATGGCGTTGGGGTAGCAGCTCTCCAAGAGGTCAGGTGGCTGGGCCAGGGAGAATGCGATGTTGATAATAGCTCAATTTTATTTTACAGTGGTGGTGATGCTCAAAGCCACAGATCTGGAACTGGCTTTATGGTGAGAAAAAACTTGGTTGGCAACGTGATTCGTTTTGATGCAGTGTCGGAAAGGTTATGCGTTATCCGCATCAAAAGTAAATTTACCAACATATCGATTGTGAATGCCTACGCTCCTACAGAAGTAGCCGATGATGAAACGAAAGATGCATTCTATGAACACCTCGAATCCGTTTACGATCAACTGCCAAGCTTCGATGTCAAGATACTAGTAGGTGATTTCAATGCCAAAGTCGGACGTGAGGAGGCGTTTGTGCCTACGATTGGAAAACATAGCAAACATGACGTGTCAAACAACAATGGGGTAAGACTTATAAGTTTTGCATCATCAAAGGCAATGGTCATCAAAAGCACTATGTTTCATCACAAAGACATTTACAAAGGAACGTGGAAGTCTCCTGACGGTCGCACAATAAACCAGATTGACCATGTTGTCATCGATGATAGACACAAGAGCACCATACAAGATGTGAGAACCTTCAGAGGAGCAGACTGTGACAGCGACCACTATCTAGTAGGAATTAAACTGAAAGTAAAAATTCAAACACAAAGTAAACAGCACTTCCAAAGTAATAACAAAATTAATATTGAGAATTTTAAAGACCCCAAAATAAAAGAAAACTTTCAGTTACAGTTAAGTAATAGATTTAAAGGACTTGCTTTAGACGACGATATAGATAATAATTGGGAAATTATGAAAAATACACTAAAAGAAGTTGGACAGAAAATACTAGGGCGAAAGACAAAAAGCAAACGTAATAAGTGGTGGAATGAAGATTGTAAAAAAGTTATAGAAGATAGACGACAATACAAAGTAATGGCCGAGCAGGATTGCCAGTGGGAGATCAAACATAAACAGCTACAGCGAGAGGCAAAACGGATCATCAAAAGAGAGAAGAGAAAACATCTAAATAACTTAGTAAGGGGTATGGAGGCGTTTATGAAAGCACAAGAAACTCGAAAATTTTATAAAGAGATAAGTTATTTCAGGAAAGGCTACCAACCCTCAACACAAACCCTCATTGATGACAGTGGGAACCTAGTAACATCACCCGAAGAGATTAAAGGTATGTGGCGGTACTACTTTAAACATCTGCTCAACTGCCCTCCAATGGAAGAGCAAACCACGGTGACAATGGACGACAATGATCTGCAGACAGAACCTCCCTCATTCGAAGAGGTTCACAGCGCAATTATGAGGCTAAAAAATAACAAAGCCCCAGGCATTGACGCGTTGCCCTCCGAGGTGTGGAAGTATGGCGGCGGAGCTGCCCAATCCAAGCTCTATGAACTGATCCTAAAAATTTGGGAGTTAGAACGGCAACCTCGTGAATGGAATACAGGTGTCATCTGCCCCGTGCACAAAAAGGGCTGCAAAAAGAGGTGCTCTAATTATCGGGGGATTGCTCTGCTTCCTACGGCGTATAAGGTGTTATCATATGTACTATTGAAAAGGCTGGAACCGTACTCGGAAAGAATCTTAAGTGATTTTCAGTGTGGGTTTCGCAAGAATCGTAGTACAATTGATCAGATCTTTTTACTCAAACAAATCATGGAAAAAAAATGGGAGTACGCCCAGAGCGTCCATTCGCTATTTGTGGACTTCACGAAAGCATACGACAGTATTGATCGAGGCGCCCTGTATGCCATATTAAGAAATTTCCATATCCCCAAAAAACTTGTAGATATGATCCAAGTAGCCACAAGTGTAAGCCAGATGCGCGTAAAAGTTGGAAACGAGCTGACGGCGGATTTTACGGTGAGTACCGGACTGAAACAGGGCGATGCCCTGTCCCCTATGCTCTTCAATTTGGTTCTGGAACATGTGGTTCAAAAATTGCTTACACAGGAGTTCGGAGTTGAACTAAATGGAAGACATAGGCTGATAGGGTACGCGGATGATTTAGCCTTGCTAGGGGAAAGCCAAGTAGAGGTGAAAAAATCGGCAAGGATTTTGGAGCAGGAAGCAGGTAAAGTGGGTCTCAGAGTCAATCACGGTAAAACGGAATACCTTCATATGAAGCGGTTCAGGAATAGTCGTGTCCAAAGGGAGAACCTACTTGTAGGTGAGAACACTTACAAGGGAGGGTCCAAATTTAAGTACCTGGGATGCACGATTACGGATACCCATACAAGAGAGGATGAAATTAATATCCGTACCCAAAACACCTTACGCTGTAGCGCTGCGCTCCATAAAGTATTGGTGTCCAAGCTTGTTAGTAAACAGACTAAGTTGCGGATCTATAAAACCGTGATCCGCCCCATACTTATGTATGGCTGTGAGGTCTGGACACTGACGCTAAAGGAGGAGAGCAGCCTTCTAGTCACAGAACGTAAGGTGTTAAGAAAGATTCTGGGACCCATTAAAGGGGACGATGGTAGCTGGAGGATCCGAAAAAATGCCGAAATCCAAGAACTGGTGGCCGAACCAAATATAATTGGTGAGACAAAAGCGCATCGTCTCCGCTGGCTCGGCCACCTCGAGAGGATGGGAGAAGATCGCTCTGTTAAAAGAGCATATTTGGGTCGACCGACTGGACGGCGTCCTGTCGGTCGTCCTAAGTATCGCTGGGCAGACAGAGTAGGAGCGGACCTTCAGGAGCTCGGCGCCGGTGAAAGCTGGCGTGAAATAGCGCAGGACCGAACAAAATGGCGTGCTCTTGTGTCGGAGGCCAGGACTCATTTTGGGTCGTTGCGCCAAATAAGTAAGTAAGTAAGTAAATAAAACAATATTAAAACATTAAATCTAACCATAAATCAATCAGCTTTTGAGAAAAAAAAAACAACATTCGAAAGATAAATAAGTGTTATTCTATGTCTGTCTATATATATAAAAGAAGAAACTGACTGACTGACTGACTGACTGATTGACTGACTGACTGACTGACATATCAACGCACAGCCCAAACCGCTGGGTCTAGAGATTTCAAATTTGGCACATAGGTTCCTTATAAGGTCTAGGGGAGCACTAAGAAAGGATTTTTCAAAATTCACCCCCTAAGGGGGTAAAATGGGGGTCCAAACTTTGTATGGCGAATCAAGATTTGTTAGACTATTTTATTCAAAACTTCACAGGAGTATTCCTAACGGCAAATGAGTAAACACGTGTTTCAGGTTTTTTGAAAATTCAACCCCCAAAAGGGGCAAATGTGGTCACAAAATATGAAATTCAACATGGGTATCATATCCTTTTTGATGACTTATGTTACGCGGGCGAAGCCGCGGGAAAAATCTAGTATATATATATATATATGTGTGTCATCTCTATATATATATATATATATGGTGCTGCCAGGTGTCTTAAACACAGTTTCCGAGTTCTCTTCTGTGTTTTAAATCAGGAAAGGGGAACCATGTTACCCCGAATTTAACGCGAGCGAAGCCGCGGGCAAAAGCTAGTACATAATACATCAATGGGAAAATCACTACAAGTCTGATGAATCATTGGCTCTTGGACCACTGACATGATTACACGCAAGTGTCAAACATTTAAAAAAATCAAATACTAAACGTAAAGGCTTTTTGCGTGATAACAAACTGTAAAAATAATTCTAAAAATAGTAGTAAAAGTCAGGGAATTACATTAGATAAAAAAATAAAAGATAAAAGATATTTATTCTTCAATTTAGGCACATTACAATGCACTTATGAACGTCAGAGAGAAAAAGAAAGACTACCACCGGTTCTAACCCTACACCTCTGACCCGAGAAGTATTATTTATGACCGGCAAGAAACTCGGCGGGACTTATTTTTTCAAAACAGTAATACAGTAATATTATATCTTAAAGATACACAATAATGCGTAGTTCTATAAGAAAACATATCAAAACAGCTTGAGAGATATACAATGTACGTATTGTTTAATTAAAATAAAATAATAATAATAAAATCCAAATCTGATTGCTTCACAAAACGTTTGATATGCTTTCCTATCTGAACTGTGTCCTCTAAATCTTAGATGATTTTGTAGTAGTTTCTGGTTTGGGCCATGCATGTTTGTCCGTCATATATGTAGTCCTCGACCCTGTAATAACCCTTTGACATTAAACTTTTTTTCAAATATTTCTTAAGAGCGGGAAATGATCAATTTAAAGCGTCGACGGGTAACTTGTTATAAATGTGAATACCTTGACGAAAAAATTACTTACTTTTCCTTCAAAGGCTACTTTTTGTCTCTTTCTAACCCCCCACTTCCTTAAAATGGGGGGTGGAAGTTTGTATGGAGCATTCCGCAATTTTCAAGGTAGAAAGCTAAAAATTGGTATGCGGACTATTTGTGACTAACAAAAAAATCGTGCATCATTTTTTTTGAAATCTGCACCCAACCCCTTAAAATAAAAGGTGAAATTTTATATGGGACTTTTCGCAGTTTTCAAGGTAGGAAGCTTAAAATTGGTACACAAACTCTGTTACCAACGAAAAATACCTGCCTTTTTTTGGGAATTTTCCCCCAGTCCCTAAAATAGGGGATGAAATTTGTGTGAGACTCCGCAAAATTAGTCCAGGTTCTATGATACAAACGAATAATAAAATAATTTAATTAAAACAAATTAAATAAAACAATATTAAAACATTACTTCTAACCATAAATCAATCAGCTTTTGAGAAGAAAAACAACATTCGAAAGATAAATAAGTGTTATATATAGATTGTGCTGATAGGTGTCTGAAACACAGTTTCCGAGTTCTCTTCTGTGTTTTAAATCAGGAAAGGGGAACCGTGTTACCCCGAATTTAACGCGAGCGAAGCCGCGGGCAAAAGCTAGTACATAATACATCAATGGGAAAATCACTACAAGTCTGACATTGGCTCTTGGACCACTGACATGATTACACGCAAGTGTCAAACATTAAAAAAAATCAAATACTAAACGTAAAGGCTTTTTGCGTGATAACAAACTGTAAATTAATTCTAAGAATAGTAATAAAAGTCATGGAATTACATTTCATAGATAAGTAAGGGCAAAGATTGGTGTTACACTAATTTAAAATATTAATGTTGGCGTTGCGACGCCACATTCCTTGGCGCACAGATTAATGTCGCAGAAGTAACAACATATGTGCCTACACTTGATTTACCTACATTATTTGTTTAGTAGTACTCAGCATAAACATATTTACGTAATAAACATATTTTAAATAAGTACGTTAGGTAATACTTAGTTCATTAAACATATTTGTTTTACAACAAGGGCGAATTTGCTAAAATTGTTAATGCGAGTAAAATACATAGTAAAGAATTTTATGATTTGAAACAAATTATGCACAGTTTTCGAATTAGAGCTCCTACTTCGTGTTGTTGTATTGTAAACCTTAAGATTTTTTGATGTTTTTTTATGTGAATTAATATCATACTTCAGTGCCATTGCTCCGTCAAATCTGCCTCAGTGGAGAGTAAGCCAAGCGATAATAGAAATAGCATTGGGTCAAAAATTTACTGTCCGAGCCTTCGCGATCCTGAAAGCATTACAAAATACGAACGTAATCGAACGTGTCTGATTATTCGCGAATTAGGTAAAATTATCTAATGTAAGGGATTGATTTACTTAATAAAATTTGAATCTAATAAAACATTACTAACAATGCTTAAATAAACTTAAGTTAAAAAGGTAATTCTCTGTATATTCCAAATAAAAGGATCCATAGGTGTCATCTCATCTAAGTACGGCCGCAGTATCTACGGCAGACGTTTCATTTAACATTAAAAAAAACTCGCTTCGCTTGCAAAGTTCATTCATAAGCCCCGCAACACAAAAGCCGATTGCGAAAGTACGAAAATAAACTGACAATGCAGAGAACTTATAAATAATTCACGTATAATAATGTACAAACTCCACAATCTACCCGCCAGCAGCAAATAAAGAAAGAAATACACTTATAAAGAAACGGAAGTTCAATTCAAAAATACATGTTGGCTTCAGATTCGACAGGCATTAAGTTAAATCACAAAACTAAGGAAATAATTAACTAAGAAAAACGGAACGTAATTTAATAAGGAAATATTTAACTTGGTAAAGCGGACCGCAATATAACAGTTGGCAACACTATACCTGCCATCCGTCAGCACACATGTCAAACTGCCAATGTCAGTTGGAACTTGGCAAAGTGACATTTAAAGTTAGCAATGAAGTTATTGGAATTAATTTATAATATTTACGGGAGACTATTAAAGAGGGTATACAACAAATAACAGTGATTACACGTCGAAATAGAAAAGCGTCAAGCAGTATAACCCGAACAAATACAGAAGAAAGCTACACTATGTACATACTAAGGCTTCAATTTGGCAGCCGCACGTCTGGGCTTTATCTGTTTCTCCGGTTTCTCGGCTTTGCTGCAATTATCTGCCTTGGGAGGAGCATCTACGCTTGGGGTCGGAGTCACAGGCTGCTCTGGCGCATCCGAAATCGCCTTAAGCTCTGCAAGGCTCACCACACGCCTGCGCACGTCGCTCGCATCCAAGACATGAACAACGCCGTCCCAGGTCCAACATCTTCTGACGCCAAACCGCTCCCGAGCTGCCATGAAGGTCTGCTGACGTGATTTGGTCAAGAACTCGGCTATCGTTACGCCGGAGCCTTTCAATGCCACCTTACCAAACCACACTTTATCACGGACGGCAGTCTCACAGAACTTCACCACAATAGCCCTGGGTTTGCTGCTTCTGCGACGGCCAAGTCGGTGGCTGCGCCTTATGTCATTTGCAGCCACGTCAGCCTTAACAGCTTTGAGCTGTTCAACTACAAGGGCCGTTGTGTCCTCTTTGTCAGCCTCCGGAACACCATGGATGATCAGCATCTTGCGTCGAGATCGCATTTCTATTTGATCGACCTGTTGAGCGATGAGCTCCACCTGCTTCTGGAGTATATTGAGAGAGTTCAAAACAAATGCTTTGAAGCTAGTGAAGTCCGCCGGTACTGCCTCAATACCGCTCCCAGGGTTGCTTGAGCCCGCTTTGTCCAAATTACTCTGCATCTCAGCCATCCTTGCATTGAAGGTTTCAGTGAGCTCCGCAATTGATGCTTGAATTGAGTTGATGTCCGACATAGTGTGTTGATGTTGACAGTTGAAGTAGGTGAAAGTGCAAAAATCAATGTAACTTCCTGGAGAAATGCTTGAATACTACTGGTAGGTAAACTATATTATCTAACCATCAATTTTATTGTTTCAAATTATCCAAATTACTTTTAATTCTATTTTTCTAATAAAATATGTGAACAGTGATGTGGTTCGTTTTATTCACCTACCCGAAAAAATTAATCTATCTAAGTTAATCATTTTCTCGATTTATACCAATTTGTTTATTTTTGTAATTTAATAACGTGTATAAAATCGTGTCTACATGTCTAGTTCTTAAGTACTGATTCATGTCTTAATTTTATTGAAATCATGTCATAATACCCAAAATGTCTAAATTATAAGAATTTTGTACTTATTTATGAAGAAATGTCTCATATAAATATCAATTTTAACCCTCCTACAAACATGTAATACTGTAAGCTTATTTGTGAATAAATATCTAACTTACACGGCACATACCAGCCACTAGTACGAGCACGCTAGAAAACCTATAAAATAGTTCAGCACTCGTACTCTTCGCTGACAACAGCTTTTTTTGAACAGTCGTCGCCGCGACACCGCAGGGAACGCACGCGCTCTGAGCTCGCTCTCAAGTGACCACGCCCCCTAGCCGTATCCGCGCTGTTGTGCTATCATTACATAGCCGACCACAGACGACTGCAGACATGGCCACCATGACGCAACGCACGCCACCGAAGAAGAGGACACCGACGCCGCCGGAGGAGGACCTAGCAGCCAACGTGAACACCGACGCCCTGGTCGATGCCAACGCATCCGAGTGTAATAGGTACATAATCACCCAACAACAGCTGACTCAGCTGACTCACAGCCCACCCAAGGCGAATAGAAAATTAAATAAAAAACAACGTTCATTTTCCTAATGTAATATGATACGCTGCAACCAAATACGGAATATTATAAAAATAATTTTCTATTTTCTGTGACCTCGGCCTTGATCAGTGTATTAACCTAAACTGAGAACAAAGGATTGTGTACCTATATAAAGCGATCTATTTTCCAAGATTAAACAGTGATTATCCACACGTTAAGCGTATCACTTTCCTAACTCTCGTCACATTACCATATGGCGACCCTTCCAGTCGGGCTGCTCAAGGCAGCCTCGGTTTAAATACCAGCCAGCTCAGCCCGCTCCACGAACCAGCTCAGCAAGCTCCATGAACCAGCCCCGCTCGACCCTCCGAAGCCCCGCTTAGCCGAACTCAGACGCTGCCGCCCCAGCAAGCTCATCAGCCACCGCCGCCGTTCAGCGAACAGAAAAAAGCAAGACACATGACACGATGGCTCAGCCCCGCTCCACTGCGACAACCAACAAAGGCACCAACTCACCAGTCAGCCGGCCAGAGTCAGCTAAAACCATGGCCATGATTACCATAACGGTAACGTTCACGGAACAGAGGACCCCAACCAGAACAGTCCGATGGACCAAAAAAAGGACACCACGTTACCACCATCAGCCCCAACAACCCGCACCAACGGGTAACCCAAGGCAAGCCCCACGACGACAAAAACAATGGAGAGCAAGCCAAACCACCACCGCCACCAGCAACCAGCGAAGCAGAGCGGAGCGTCTAGATCCAGCACGTCAAGCAGAGCAGAACGTGTAGCAGCCACCAGCCGTCACAAGCCCTGCCGCACCCAAGTCACCAGCCCCGCCCCGCCGCACCCCATCGCCAGCGCCCAGCACCGATCATCGATCGCAAGTACAATTCTAAGACAGTTTAATCATAATTACTTAAATTCAGTGATAAATTTAAGCCCACAATTCTAAATGTAACTATAACAATAATTCACATTACGCGTATAGTATGACCCAAATTATAAAAATAAGTTAGAAGCATTAAAAACAAACAAATAAAATAAAACAATTAAAAACGGATTTTATCGCGTGTATTGAGTTTAAATTACATCCCGACGTTTCAAACACTTTACAGCGTTCGTGGTCAATGGGTCGACTGAGGAAAAATGTACAATTACCTCCGTTCAAAAACTATCTCAATATGCAAACCTACCCACATATTAAATATTAAACAAATTTAGTGTTTGCACATGCCGGAGGGGCCTTTATAAAAACAAATTATTTTTTATTACAAAACAAATTATATTAATAATAATTAATAAATTATAGTAATTTTAATTGTATATAGGAAACCTACACATACAAATAGATATTTGAATGGTAGATCACACCACCACCCCAGTCAGCTAGCTACTGTAGGCAAGTCTTTGTTTCAGAGAGCCCAGAGGATATGTGATGAGCAGCACCTGGCGGCGGAACTCCGGCATGCCAAGGATGCACTTCAAGCGAACGGGCTCAAGATTCCACGGCTCAATCAGAAAGCTCGGATGAAGATTCCTACAGTTGAGCGCCGGCCTGCCGTCTTGCCTTTTGTCCGAGGAGTCACTGACAGGATTGGCAACATCTTGAAACGTGCTTCTATAAAAACTTACTTTAAGCCAATGAAGAAGATGTCACAGTTCCTGAGGTCAGTGAAGTCGGCTACTCCTCTACAGAGTGCAGGGGTCTACAGGCTGGAATGTGAATGTGGTCTATCATATGTAGGCCAGACTAAGCGGAGCATCTCTACTCGGGTAAAGGAACATATAGCCGATGTAAAGCACCGTCAACCAAGGTCAGCAGTCTGTGAGCATGTCATGGATAGACCCAACCACTCAGTTAAATTTGACAAACCGCAAGTCCTCGTCAAGGAGAAACGATACATTCCCCGGATGTTGCGAGAGGCAATCGAGATTAAAAAATATCCAAATTTCAACAGAGAGGATGGTTTTTCGGTACCACCAGCTTGGGATCCAGTTATTCATTTGGTTAAGGAGCAAGCTAGACATAGGACTGTGAGACCATAATGGTGGACAGTGTGGACACTAATAATAATTTAATACTAATTTAAAAAATTAAAAATAAAAATGAAAATAATAATTAATAATAATAAAATAATTTGTTTAATAATTTGTTTTGTAATAAAAAATAATTTGTTTTTATAAAGGCCCCTCCGGCATGTGCAAACACTAAATTTGTTTAATATTTAATATGTGGGTAGGTTTGCATATTGAGATAGTTTTTGAACGGAGGTAATTGTACATTTTTCCTCAGTCGACCCGTTGACCACGAACGCTGTAAAGTGTTTGAAACGTCGGGATGTAATTTAAACTCAATACACGCGATAAAATCCGTTTTTAATTGTTTTATTTCATGAATAACTATCGCGGCAACCGAAGACAATATTAACAAACAAATATTCGAAAATTCGTTCAAAAACACCCTAAACAGACAATCGGTCAAAATAAATTCAAATTAGCCCAGTCACTAAAGAATACAGCCCAAAATAAAAAGTAAATAAATCAGACATATCCATAGGACACAGCGAAGTAATTTAAAAACCTTACAAAAATAGAAGACGTGTAAAGTATAATCTTATCAATATACAACCAAGACAAAAAAAAACAGACCAAACCTTAATTAATTAACCAAAAAATGGCAGTAGCATTACTACCAGCCATGGACGGATCCGAGACCGTCATCAAACAGTTTATAGACAGCATAGAATTATACGCGACAATGATTAAAATCAATGACTTAAAATTGCAAATAAATTTCGTAATTAAAAAACCCGTTTAATCAAAAAACGCAAAACTTAAGATATCCAGCAAACACACCAGTATCAGCGTTTTGACATAAAACTTTATCTCCTACCAGTAAAATCAGCAACCGCAATCCAAAACAAACTATTCAGCACAAAACAGGGAAATCGGCCTACCAAACGGCACAAGCAAAAAACTAGAAAAATTATTCACGACAGCACAGGCTAACGGCAACAACACGTATAAAAAAAAATAATAATAATAATTGACAATAATAAAATGTTTTAGTTATTAAATAATGATATTGTTATAATTTTGATGTCGCAATTTTTTTTGTTAATATGTATTTGTTATATGTTTTGTTGTAGGATGCTATAAGCCATTAGACTGTGCTTTTACATAATATTTCGATAATAAAGTAGCTACACTATACAAAAAAAAAATTAAAAAAAAATACAACCGTACGCACGTATTACACTCAAAACATTTAATAACGCATTATAGTGTATTGACGTATACCTTCACCGAAAAATTAAAGGTAAAAAAATATTTTAATAATATCTACACAGATAATACTTTAGTGTTTTTATATATTGATATAAAAAAAAACTACATGATGATAGTATACGCAACAAAATTTTACTATGGCAAAATACAATTAAACAAGTTAATATATTTGACAGGCACTAAATCCTTGATACATAATGATAGTATTGAAATACCAATTCGTGAAGGTCCTTGGACACAATACGTTTATTGAAATAAACTAGTGTTAAAAGAACTGCCTCAAAAGTATAATAACTACATAATAAAATATCATAATGACAAAAATAAAACAACACACTAAATCTGATGCAGCAAAAATCCACAAAAATCACCATTGTCAAAGTAAAAAAAAAATACTACACACAGTGTAGAACAATAAATGAGCCATTTTGCAATGTCTGCGTTTTGTCCTTATGTAAGCTTCTTTGTGATACTTGTCACTTTCTTTTAATGAGTACATGGCGCATTTTAGCGCATCGGGTCGGCCGACCGTATTGCATACTAATAACTACATAATAAAATATCATAATGACAAAAATAAAACAACACACTAAATCTGATGCAGCAAAAATCCACAAAAATCACCATTGTCAAAGTAAAAAAAAAATTTCAAAAATCTCAAAGGCCAGATCAACCGCCTGCGCCAGCCAAACCAAAAGTACACTAAAACTAATAGCCACATAAATACAGTTCAATTCACAATAAACGCCACAACGTACTTATATTTTATCGACACCAGAGCCAGCCAAAGTACAATAACACGCGACACGACATTGAAAACCCAAGGTCGCATGCAAGATGACCTATATACACGGAATAGGAGGAACGATTGCGTCATAATATACAATTACGCTACGCTTAGAGAGTGATAGCCACGCCTACCACAATAAATCGACATTGCGAGATACCATAATAATTAAACAAGAATTTTTTTTTTATTCATTATGACTGCAACATGACACGACATAAATAGGGATATTATTACGTTAAGAATAATAAGAAATATATGTAATATCTTAAATATTACAAATGACTGACTATGACTATGACTATGACTATGACTATAACTGTGACTGTGACTGTGACTATAGCGTGCAGAAAGCTAAAACAGATAAGTGTCGCAACCAACAATTAGCCTGATCACCTAAAAATTGTTGTGACCCTTATATGCTTTAAGTTTACAAAGTAAAGGGTTTCCTTGCATTCCTCTTTACTTCACGCAATACCAGGTAGCCCATAAGAGAATTAAAAGTAAGCTGAGTACACCAGGATACAAAGCAGACGCTAACCCTTGGAACCAAACAAATTCGAGCGAGTTCTCAATTGACCAGGTCCTTGGGCGCACGGAATGTTCTCAGTCTTCCGATGCGTTAAAACACTGTCTGATAGTACATAATAATAATATGTACTAGCGCGCAATAATAAATATTTCCCTGTATCCTTAAATCGAAAAACTAAAAATAAAATAGTATGCAATACGGTCGGCCGACCCGATGCGCTAAAATGCGCCATGTACTCATTAAAAGAAAGTGACAAGTATCACAAAGAAGCTTACATAAGGACAAAACGCAGACATTGCAAAATGGCTCATTTATTGTTCTACACTGTGTGTCGAACCAAGTACTCGGTCGTGTCCGAAACGAGCTTTCCTCGCGAGAGAACTAGGTCACATATGAAAGGCACAACAGATACAAGAAGAATACATACAAAGAAAAAAAACAACCAAAGAAGGAAAGAGCTACCAAAGTGTATAAAACACACATGACAGACGATCCGTACCACGACTCGAAAAGGTCAAGAAAATCACAGACAAAGATGACAGACATGTCACATATAACTTATTACCCACCAGCGGACACAGTCATAAGAATAATGACCAATAACGTTAAAAGTTATTACTATTGGCCAGGAATGGATAACGACATTATGAAATTTGTAAAAGCTTGCGACAAATGCCAAAAGCAAAAACACCATAGATACGTAAAACAACCACTATGTATAACTAGTACAGCCGCATCATCGTTCGACAAAGCATTTTTAGACTTATGCGGACCCCTAACAAAAGATGCCAACGGTTACAGCTACATACTCACTTTACAGTGCGAGCTAACAAAGTACGTAGAGGCATACGCACTCACTGATAAAGAAGCCGACACAGTCGCGAAAAGTTTTGTTTACAACTTCATACTGCGATATGGAATTCCTAAAGAAATCGGAACGGATAGAGGAAGCGAATTCATTAACACGACTATGAGAGAGATTTGTAAAATATTAGGTATAAAACAATTACAGTCAACCGCTTACCACCATGAAAGCCTAGGATCTTTAGAAAATTCTCACAAAGCACTAGGAGCATTTTTGAGGATACAAACAGACAACCAGACACACCAGTGGTCTGACTTTTTACAATATTGGACCTTTTCATATAACACAACGGTCCATTCGGCAACTAAATACACACCATATGAACTAGTATTCGGCAAACTATGCCGCATACCCAGTAATATTGCGAACCAAGTAGACCCAATGTATAATTTTGATTCTTATCCCATAGAATTTAAGTATAGGTTACAGAAGTCCCAAGAGGATGCTAGAAATAATTTAATTAAGTCTAAAATGTTAAGAAAAACTAATTACGATTTAAAAACTAAACCCATAAGTTATAAAATTGGAGATTTAGTATTAATCAGAAAAGAGGACAGAAAAAAATTGGACACAATATATCAAGGACCATTTACCGTCATAGAGGATCAGGATCCAAACGTAAAAATATTAGTATCAGGAAAAGAATACACACTCCACAAAAATAGAACTAAACCATACTATAATTAAAACAACCACACAAATAAAATAAAAAAGAGAACAATTTAATAAAAATAACGATATACGAACCGAAATCAATAAACAAACATAACACACATAAGTTTAGCAACTAACATAGAGATAAGTTAACAATTAAGTAACCATATTTAATCCTTATTCAAAATTTTATCAATAGAGTAACTAAACTATAACTTAATTAAGACAAAAATGTAATCATATTTTTAAGTGCATCAACAAAAAAAAACCCTAGCCGTAAGATTAAAACATTTTTTTTTTATTAAATATAAATTAATTAAGAAACAGAATGTAAACAATAGAAGTAAGCAGCCATGTTTTTTTGTATAACACTTTTAATAGTGCTAAGATTTATTTTATATTCAGAATTACCTTTTAAGAAACAAATTTATACTTATTAATGTAAAGACAAAAAACAGTTTAAACCTGTTTTTCTGTCTCAAAAAAACCGATGGACGTGTAATAGGTACATAATCACCCAACAACAGCTGACTCAGCTGACTCACAGCCCACCCAAGGCGAATAGAAAATTAAATAAAAAACAACGTTCATTTTCCTAATGTAATATGATACGCTGCAACCAAATACGGAATATTATAAAAATAATTTTCTATTTTCTGTGACCTCGGCCTTGATCAGTGTATTAACCTAAACTGAGAACAAAGGATTGTGTACCTATATAAAGCGATCTATTTTCCAAGATTAAACAGTGATTATCCACACGTTAAGCGTTTCACTTTCCTAACTCTCGTCACATTACCATACGAGGGCGAGGCGGAGCGCGGCACGGGGTCGGAGGTCTCGGACTCAGATCTCGAATCTGAAAGCGGGACCGATGACAGCCCCGTGGAGAAGCCCCCGTCCGGATCAGACGACGAGGACAGCCGTGACTCCGAGTCGCCCGCGGACGTGGACATGGACCAGGGAGACGCCGAAAAATCACCACGTGATGTTTTCTTAACACCACATGGTGATTTACCACCACGTGGCGCGAGGTCACCCCCACCACCACCGCAGCGCCGGGCCGGCGCAAACACCACGCCAGCCAGACCACTTCGACGCCGACGTCTCGAGTCGGCCCACGACTCAGCCGACCTCGCGTTGGACCTGGCATCTTGGGTGGCAATCTTTGAGTAACTCAAGCGAGTGACTCGAGGATTGCTACCCGAGGACTCACTCGACTCGCTCGAGGCGGCACTGCTCTCAACCCTGCAGGCGCATACCAACTCGCGCCTCCAGAAGAGGCAACGAGATGAGGACAGCCCGCCGGGACAGGAGGGAAAACGGGAATGCAACCGCATTTCCCCCGTGTCCCACGGGCCCCCTCACCCCGTTGCCTGCCCACAGGAACCCCAGCAGCCAGCGACATCAGGACGAGCCGCGGAAAAGGACAGCGCTGCACCAACCACAGCCACGGGATTGAAAAAGAAGGCCACCAACCCCGCACCGAGAAACACCTACGCGCAAGCCATCAAGTCCCCCACGCCAAAACCGTCCACATCTCGTAAACGCAGCGCTAACGCCGATCCCTCTCTTCCCACAGAAGCCGACACCGGAGCCCCCGCCATCACGGGCCAGCCGCCCACGATCTCGGTCGAGGTATTCCCGGACTACGAGCAGCACCTCAAGACCATCGAGGCTCAGCTCGGGTACAAGGCCCGGTCTCAGACGCTGACTCCCGACGGCGTCATGTCCCTCCCCAGGACCGGGGAGGAATACAGGGACGTCATCGGCTACCTGAAGGAGGCACACGAGAAGGACAAACGCATCAAGTTTGTCCAACACCGGAAGAAGTCGCAACTGCCACTGAAGGCCGCTATCCGCGGTCTTCCTGCAAGTACCACCACCCAGTCTATCACTGAGGGCTGCGCCGCCCTCGGATACAAGGTAGATCACGTAAAACTTATCTCGATACGTCGAGGATGAGGACGAGGAGGCAGCGTGTTCTTCTTGAAGCTGTTCGGGACGGAGAAGGAGAACCCGGGCTTCATGGACATAACCGAGCTCGGCCACATCACGGAGAAGATCCGGGTGGAGCCCTGGCGAGGTAAACGCGGGCCCCCGCAATGCCACCGCTGCCAGGGCTTCCGCCACTCATCACTTGGCTGCCACCGACCAACCGTCTGCGTAAGTTGCGCAGGCAGCCACTGGTCGCACGCCTGCACGCACCCCAAGGACGAGCCGGCACTCTGTGGTAACTGTTGGGGGGACCACCCAGCCAACCACAAACAGTGCCCGGTCTACCTACAGGAGCTGCGCAACTGGCAAGCGGGAACCAGGTCTCACTCCCGCCGCCAACGCCAGCGCCGCGGCCCTGCTACCAGAGCATCGGACACGCCGAACCAGGTAGAGGACAGCTCAGGGCTCTCTCATGGCGCCTGGGAACCCTCCCAGGCCCCGGACAAGAGGACAAAGGAGACAACAGCAGCAGCAGCAGCAGCAACAACCACGCACCCAGAGGCCGCAGCGGCCCCGCAGCGAGCCTACACTCGCAACAAAGCCGGTAAACAACCAACAGGACGCGTTAGCTCAGCAGCTAACAAACATCAACACCGCGCTCGCCGCGGCCATGGAGCAGTTCACAGAGGCCGTCTCAAAACTCTCCAAGTCTGGCTAGGTCCAAGCCGGCTCACCACCACAGCAGCAACTATAAGTAGTTTGCTCGCAAGCCACTCTCGATCTTTTACGGCCTAAAAGAGAAAGAGTTACGAATTGTATATTGGAACGCGAATTCAGCTCCGTCATTTTCTCCACAACCAGAACATCGACATCATGCTCATCTGCGAGATGATTCTGAAGCCCTCGCAGCACCTCAACATCAACGGATACCAGGTCTATCGCCTAGACCAGGCGAACCCTCTCAACGCACACACATGGAGAGGACTAGTCGTCCTAGTGAAGAGGACGATCGTCCACCAACTGGTGGACCCGCCGCCGCAGCCGACTACCCTCTCCGCCTATGGGGTAGATATCAAACTAGTCGGACATGATCTGCGTTTGTTTGCTATTTACAGACCCTGCGGATACTGCGACGCCACCGACATCCGCAACGACCTCCAGGCGCTCATAGTGGACTCCCCCGTGCCGACCATCCTGGCCGGGGATTTCAACGCCGAGCATCCCGCTTGGAATTCCTCCGCCTGCTCGCAGCCGGGCAGGCGCATCTACGAAGCCGTGGAAGAGCTCGAACTAACAGCGGAGGGGCCCTACGAGCACACACACTACCACTTCGACGATAGGTGGCGCAGGGGTACCACCACTGACTTTGCGATCTCTCGCGGAGTCAATGCTGTCATGCGCCATGAGGTATTGTATGATCTCACGTCAGATCACCGCCCGGTGCTGCTGACTATCGCCGACGTGCCAACTACGAGGCTCATCAGAGGTCCCAGCCGCCGCTACGATTGGGAAGCGTTCTCAGAAGCACTGGTAAACACTCCCCGCACAGGTCCCATCTCTACCGCAGCAGAGTCGACGCAGCAACCGACACAATCACCAAGGACATCAAGGCAGTCCTCAACGGAGCAGCGCACACGGTCCCATACACCGACCGGCGCAAACCTCTCCCCAGGCCACTACAGGCCCTCTTGGAGAAAAAGCGTTGGTACAGAAAACAGTGGCAAAGGCTAAGGGCTCAGTCGGTCAAGACAGAGCTCAACCGCCTAGAGCGACTGCTAAGGGAAAAACTTAGCGACTATCGCGCCCAAAGCTGGGAAGAACACATTGAAAGTATAACTGATAATGTACCCTCTATTCACAGGTTATGCAAGCAACTCAGCACTACACCGGAGCCGATACGACCGCTAGAGGGAGCGGACGGAAAGCTGAAATACGGAGCTCGTGACCGGACAGAGATTCTCGCCCTCAGTCTCGAACACCAATTCAGACCGAACC
Organism: Pammene aurita; assembly: GCA_947086415.1. Lineage (NCBI taxonomy): Eukaryota > Metazoa > Arthropoda > Insecta > Lepidoptera > Tortricidae > Pammene > Pammene aurita. The sequence continues at coordinate 16,944,341 of OX352304.1, forward strand.
CCGACTCAAACCCGCTACACTCGGCCGACATCGTGGAGCGCGTGCAGGAATACCTCAGCACGCCAATCCAACCACACGATGACCCGATCTACTTTTCTCCTTCACAGGTCCAGACAACCATCAGGCGACACTGCAACCCAAGGAAGGCGCCGGGCCCGGACGACATTCCGAACATGGCGCTTCGTCACCTGCCGCTAAACACCTTAGTGGCGGTGGCACGCCTGTTCAACGGAATAATGCGTTCGGGTCACTTCCCGATCGCCTGGAAGACTGGACGAGTCATCGTCCTACCCAAACCTGGGAAGGACAGAAGAAAAGCCGAGAACTATCGGCTCATCACACTGCTCAGCAACCTCTTGAAAGTATTCGAGAGGGTGCTGCTCCGGCATCTCACACCGCACATCGCTCCTAGGCCGGAGCAACACGGGTTCAGAGCTCAGCACTCGACCACCACGCAGCTAACGCGAGTGCTACATCACATGGGATAAGCCACCAACAAAAAGGAACACACCGTGGCCGTGTTTCTGGACATGGAGAAAGCTTTTGACAGAGTCTGGCACGACGGTCTAATCTACAAACTTTCTCTGTCCACAGCTCCCCGACGCATCGTGAGAACATTGGCATCCTTCCTGGCAGACCGACGCTTCCACGTCCAAGTGGAGGGCGCCCACTCCCTTGAACGCCCCATCAGAGCGGGCGTTCCACAAGGGAGCTGCCTGTCACCGGCCTGCTACGCCCGCTACACCGACGACATACCAGTCGTTGGCGACGCCAAGCTCGCCCTCTTCGCGGACGATGCCGCCTACTACACGTCGTCATTCAAGATTGCACACGCAGTCCAGAAGATCCAGCCGACGCTCGACGCCCTTCCTGACTGGCTCTCCAAATGGAGACTATCAGTCAACGTGGGCAAGACGCAAGCCATTATTATTACTAATGCCATTAAACTGCCTCCTCCTCCTTCTCTCTTAGGTCAGCCTCTTGTATGGTCGCCCACAGTGAAATATCTGGGGGTCACCATCGACAAAAGGCTCACGATGACGCAGCACCCCGCGGAAACACGCCGCCGAGCCCTGACCGCCCGCGCGAAATTATACCCCGTGTTCAACAGTAAGCTCCCTGTACGGACCAAACTCGGACTGTATAAAGCTTACGTTCGAACACGACTTACCTACGCCGCACCTGCCTGGTATTCTTTCTGTTGCAGGACAAACAAGGAGAAGCTAAGACGGCAAGAGACGATGGCGCTACGCATCCTCACCAAGGCACCGAGACGCAAGAGGAACGCCACCATCGCCGAAGACCTACAGTGGGAGGGCCTGGAGCAGTTCGTAGTCAGATTCGTACGGGTCATGTTTGACCGCGCGGACAACTCTGGCTACGAACACCTCCGGAACATCGCGCCCCACTATATCAGGCCTCCCGAGTGCAGGGCCCGGGCTCTACCACGGGCCCTGCTACACCTCGGATAGCAGCAGACGCCAGCACCGCGGCAGGGCCATCGGGCCCGCCGCGGCATGCCGGGACTTGCGTCGAAGCAGATGACATCACCGCGGCTGGGCTATCGGGCCCGCCGCGGACACCGCCACCGCGGCTGGGCCACCGGGCCCGCCGCGGCACGCCAGCGCTAAGACACGAAGCAGATGACATCACCGCGGCTGGGCTATCTGGCCCGCCGCGGACCGCACCAAACACCATCGCTGCGGCAGGGCCATCGGGCCCGCCGCAGCCACACCAGACGTCAAGTCGTCCACAAAAAGACGACGAGAGACCATCCCACCACAGTGGGATGCGACATGACACAGGAGTCATAGCAGCAATGCGGGCACTCCAACCCCTGCCCCCATCATAAGAGGAGCAGCGGACGACACCACACACACACATACTCGTCGCTCACTTCTACAACAACTCCCAGCGGGGAAACACCTGCAACTACACTGCTCAGATGTCTTTACAATTCTAAATAGTGTTTTTATTCATCTCCCTACATGACCTGGTAAATGGTACAGCGGGTCAGCGCTGCTTGGTTCAACGTGGTAATCCGGTCTGCACACAACAAATAGCAGTTAGGTTTCCGTTGTTAACAAAGAATCTTTTCAGTTTGTTTTTTTCGATATACAGTATGGGTCCTTGGAATAAATCTACTTTGATAATATCGAAATGTCTCCCTTGTACTCATATATTGAGAATATGAGATACGTACTTAATAAACAATCTGAATATGGCACCTAAGTCGGTTTTACTTACATACTAAATATAATTTAAATTCTGTTATAATTATGACTTCAACAGTATATGTATATTTAAACTTTAATTTTTTTTCAAATCACTAATATTAAGTAAAGTCAACGAAATCGACAAAACAAAACCCTTCAAATTAGTACCTACTATACTTACAAGGGCTGCTATTTATATATCCGGAAACCGGGATTACAATTTTCTTAAATAGCATATTTGACCTCCATGGTAAAATTTGAACTTTTTTAAGTACTGGCCGGTATATTTTTTCTTTCTTATTACCGCTCGTGTTTTGTTTTTGACGGGTTTTAAATGTCATCTCGCAGCAAGAATGGAACTCACTCGTGAAAATATTCGTGCTATGATTTATTATGATTTTCGGCGTGGTTTAACGCAACAACAGTGCATAGATCAACTAACTTCAACTTTTGGTGATGAAGCCTTGAAGCCCCATCTAAAACTACTGTGTATCACTGGTTTAGTGAGTTCAATCGTGGACGTAGTATGCTTACGGACGAAGTTAAGGCAGGTCGCCCGAAATCGGTCGTTGTACAACAAAATATCGAGGCTGTGCGAAAACTTATAATGGACGACCGACATGTTACGTACCGCGAGATAGAGGCGACTCTGGGTATTTCTATGACCAGCATTAATAGCATATTACATAATTATTTGGCTGTAAAAAAAATTTGTTCGCGTTGGATACCCCACAACTTAACAAAAGAGCAAAAAGATGCTCGCGTCGAATGGTGCAATAAAATGTTAAAAAAATATAACCGTGGTGACTCAAAAGCCGTTTATAACATCTATACAGGTGACGAATCCTGGATCTATGCATACGATCCCGAAACGAAGCAACAATCAACGGTATGGGTGTTTCAAAATGAGCCGAACCCTACGAAAGTTACTCGTGCAAAAAGTACATTGAAACAAATGGTGGCCTGCTTCTTCGGTATTAATGGCCATGTAGCTACAGTGCCACTAGAAAACCGTAGAACGGTTAATTCAGAGTGGTACAAACAAGTAAACACTCCAAGTTGAAATGTCACGCGAAGGCATGCGGTTCCAACGGATGCACCAGATGGCATCACCGATTACTGCACAGCGAGGGCAGCACGCAGAGAGAAGCGCGTGCACGCCGGCCGCCACCCCGCGCGGCCTCACCTGCCCCGCAACCTGCCGCCCGCGACGGGTCCGGACATCCGCAGGCGGCCAAACCAACAGAGCCGGAGATCACGTCGAACACGACGGTGGAACAAGTAAACAGCACGTCCAGCGTATTTTTGAAGATGGTACCTGTTACCGTAGAGGGTCCAAAAGGGAAGGTGGATACCTACGCTATGCTTGATGATGGAAGCACAGTGAGTCTGATCCAAGCAGACTTGGCCGAAGCCATAGGAGCCACGGGACCCGAGACGCCGCTGCGCCTGGCAGGGGTAAGCAACATGGAAGCTGTGCCAGAAGTAAGCAGACAAGTCAGAGTTCGCGTACAAGGAAAGGGCCTAGAGACCGCGTATAACCTAGACTTCACCACAGTGAAGAGACTAGGACTACGAACGCAAAGGATGAGCAAGCAGGTCATGGAGATGGAGCACTTCAAGGATATCCAGACTGCCTGCTACGACGAGGCCGTACCGCGACTACTTGTGGGGACAGACCAATGGCCAGTGTTGCTACCTCAGGAGGCGAGAATACGGGGACTGGACGAGCCGGCAGCAGTACTGACAGGGTTAGGTTGGGTGGTCTTCGGAGGTAAGCCACGTATAGTCAACCCACCCGAGAAGCACGTGACGCTACACTGCCGCCAAGAGGATGACGAGCACCTGGACTCTATGTTGCGGGAATATTTCAACATAGACTCGCTCGGCATCAAGAATGTCAAGAAGGTAGATCCAGGGACACAGAGGGCCTTGGATATCTTCGAGAAGTCGGTCAAGAAAATCGACGGACCACGCTACGAGGTGGGACAGCTTTGGCGGGACGAGGAGCCACGAATGCCGCCGAGTCTGCACACGGCGTTGAATCGACTGCATAGCATCGAGCGCAAGATGGACCGTGACCCGGCATTCGCAGCGAGCTACACCGAGCAAGTAAATAACCTGCTTGCTAAGAAGTATGCTGAGCCGCTGGAGGAGCCGCCAGATAGCAACGTAGCCTGGGTTCTACCGCACTTCGCTGTGACCAATCCCAACAAACCAGGAAAGATCAGATTAGTCTTCGATGCAGCGTGTCGCAGCCGAGGGAAGTGCCTCAACGATTTTCTTCTGGAAGGGCCGGACTTACTACAGTCACTGATCGGGATACTGTTCCGGTTCCGCGAAGGGAAGTTCGCCGTGGTGGCGGACCTACAGGAGATGTTCCTCCAGATCAAGATGAGGAGTGAGGACCAGCCCTCACAAACTTTCGTCTGGAGAGGAGACCGCCGAACCGGAAACCCGCAGTTCTACAAGATGACGAGCATGCTGTTCGGCGCAGCGAGCTCGCCTTTCCTGGCGCACAGCGTTCGCAACAGGAACGCCCAGGACAACGCCGAAGAATTCCCGGATGCTGTAGAGGACATCGTCCGTAACCACTACATGGACGACTACGTGGCAAGCTATCCGGACGAGGAAGAGCTCGTACATCGTGCCACGCAAGTAACATCGTCACACGCTAAAGGAGGGTTCAAGCTTCGTGGATGGACGTCCAACAGTAAGAAGTTACTGCAAGGTATCCCACAAGAGCTGCACGCAAACGCACCGGCGCAGCTAGGGAAGAAGGAAAACAAGATCCTTGGCATGTATTGGAACCCTGAAACGGACGAGCTCGGGTTTAACACGGCCATGATGAGGGTACCGGCCGAGGTACGAGACATGAAGACTACGCCGACGAAGAGGCAAATGCTATCGGCCGTGATGTCCGTGTACGACCCACTGGGGCTGTTAAGTCATTACACGATAACAGCCAAAGTCCAGTTACAAAACTTGTGGGCCAAGAAACTGGACTGGGACTCACCACTGCCAGAAGAGGACAAGCACGACTTCGAAGAATGGCTACGGGCTTTGGACAGCGTTGCAGCACTTCGAATTCCCAGATGCTACTTGTCAACGGGGGCAGCGGCGAGCAAGGAACTACACGTCTTCGTGGACGCCAGCACTAAGGCGTACGCATGCGCATGGCGGCTTATTGGAGAGTCGTCCAAGAAGATGGGACGGCCCTGGTCAGCATGGTCGCCGCCAAAAGTAAGGTGGGGCCAACGAGACAACTCAGCGTGCCACGCATGGAGCTACAGTCAGCGCTCATCGGATCGAGATTGCAGCAGACCATCCGAGAAGAGCACCGCCTGACGCCAGCACGAGTCGTTATGTGGACTGATAGTGGAACAGTACTCCACTGGATTTGCAACGACGCCAAACGCTACAGCGCCTACGTAGCCAACCGCTTAGGAGAGATAGCGGAGCTAACAAAGCCAAGTCAATGGCGCTGGGTACCAACCAAGGAAAATCCGGCAGATGAAGCTACCCGGCCGGATAACAGAAGACAAGTCACCTTCGACAGCCGATGGTATCAAGGACCAGACTTCCTGAAGAGGCCGGAAAACGAATGGCCAAAGGAGAAGATGCCACAGGAGACTACGGATCCAGCCGAGAGGGAAGAAATAATTTGCGCTGCAACAGAAGAACCGAAGGTAAACAAGGAGCCCATTCCCGACATCGTTCGATTCTCCGACTACAACAGACTGCTGAACGCGACAGCGCGCGTTTACCAGTTCGTCGAGTGCCTTAAGACCCGACAACGAGTGCCGCTGCAAGTGAGACATCGGAAGAAGGCGGAACACTTGCTCTTCCAGTACGTGCAGCGGACAAGTTTCCCGGAAGAATACCGAAGTCTGGTTAAGCAAGAGCCAGTGAACCGGAAGAGTCGGATCTTCGAATTAGACCCAGTAATGGATGAAGATGGTCTAATATGGATGCGGGGACGGATCAACGCAGCGCCGGTGCAAGGACTGGAAAAGAAACCTGTAATCCTGGACGGCAAACATCGAGTGATCAAGTTAATGATCGCTCGAGCACATCGGGAAGCTGGACACGCCAACAACGAACGAGTTGTGAATGATCTGCGTCAGCTCCACTGGATCATTCACCTACGGCCGACGGTGCGACAAGTGGCTGGCAAGTGCCGCTTGTGCATACTTCGCAAGACACAGCCGAAGGTGCCAGCAATGGGAGACTTGCCGCTGGCAAGAATCGAGCCGTATAAAAGACCGTTCACGAACACAGCCGTGGACCTGTTTGGGCCACTCATGGTAACCATCGGACGAAGACACGAAAAAAGGTGGGTTGCATTGTTCACCTGTCTGACTACGCGAGCTGTGCATCTGGAGGTCGTCCACAGCCTATCGACAGACTCAGCAATAATGGCTCTACGACGAGGATGGCCCACGGTCGTATACAGTGACAATGCAACCAATTTCCGGGGATCGGACATCGAGCTACGCAACGCGTACAAAGAGTGGATACCTGCACTTCAAGAGTTCGGCGTGCAGAAGAACATTTCGTGGAGGTTCATCCCACCCGGTGCACCAAATCAAGGCGGAGCCTGGGAGCGACTGGTGCCCTCCGTGAAGAGCGCATTGACAGCCACTCTGCACACAAAGGCGCCGAGAGAAGAATTACTGATGACCGTATTAGCCGAAGCAGAAAACACCGTCAACGCAAGACCGCTGACCCACGTTTCGGTAGACCCTAAAGATGAAGAAGCTCTGACACCAGCGCACTTTCTGCTGGGCGGATCGGCGGGGGTTCCACCGACAGGACCATGCGAGGAAGCCGACCGAAGAACTTGGCGCGCCAGCCAAGCTCTAGCAGACCATTTTTGGAGGCGGTGGGTACGCGAGTACCTACCCACACTTGCACCACGACAGTCAGCGGCTAACGGAGTGAGACCGATCCAGGAGGGCGACTACGTAATCATCGTGGATGGAAATTTACCACGCAACGTATGGCCACGAGGGATCGTCACGAAGGTGTACCAGGGACCAGATGGTGGAGTCCGATCAGCCGACGTCCAGACCAAGGGAGGCGTGTTCCGGAGGCCCGTCACGAAGCTGGCTGTCCTACCGTTGCAACAGGAGCAGCCGCAGGAGCGTCAGCGGGGGCAGAACTGTTACGGACAGCCTAGATCCCTACCTAAATAAATTGTATTCTACCTAGTTAGTTATAAGGTTTCTAGGTAAGGTGATAAATAAGTGGTACACACAGGTTGACTTTATTAAAGTAAAAACTAGATTGATTGATGTCTGTGCAGAAACAAGACTTGTTTGTACCGCTGAAAAGCAGTATGTGTGCCCTCTGTGATGGTACGCGCCCGACTAAGGGCGGGCAGAGGGGGAGCGGCGTATTTGTATGAATGATGACCCAGGCAGCCGCAATTACCATACGACGACCGCGGGCCCCGACTGAGGTAGCAAGGCTTGACCGAAGCGAGAACCGCGAAAACATTTTGATTTTCCCGGGAAATGCCGCATCCCACATAGGTCATACATACCTCTAGAGATAGGTTTTTTAGTAAACTATCAAGTAGAAATAGTTTTGTAAGCCTCGGACTTAGGATACCGGAGTTAGAGTAGATAGAAGCTCACTCCCATACAAAATTAACTAATAAGAAAAAGCAACTTTTTAGTTTATTGAAATTCTGTAAAGATATTGTCTTAGATAGACAGATCTTGCAAATACCTTTCTAACAAGGTATAAATCATCGAAATCCGTCCAGTAGATTTCGAGATATAAGCAAAAATGTAAATAAATACGTAAATATCCTAAGTCGAGTGCAAGAAAGAGATAGCAATGTAAACAAAGGACTTCTCTGTCTAAAACTTCTAGATTCTTCGAATGTGTGAAAAAGATAGAGATATCCTTGTCTAAAATATCTAGATTTTTCCATAGCGTAAAAGAGATGAAGATAGATCTCTCTTTCAGATTGTTCTAGATATTTCCACCCTCGCTATTTTCGAATCATATAAAAGCCGGCACGCACCGCCGAAGTTCAGTTCAGTTCAGCAAGCAGTTCCAGCAAGAAAAATAAGAAGAAGAAGAGATAATAGTGACCAGTAGTCGACAGTATCAGTATATCAGTGTGCGTACCGGCTTTCTATGTGCCTAGTGTTAAAGTTTAGTGCCTAGCGTACCTAGGGTTCATATGACAGGGTATATGTACCTGTTTATGGACTAAGCGTTATAAGTAAAGTGTTAGTGCCTCAGTTTGTACCTAGTGCTCTTAGGGTAAACGTGCCAGTACTCGGGCAGGGTATATGTACCTGTTCGTGGACTAAGTAGTTCAAGTAAAGTTAGTGACAGTGCGAAGTAGGGTAAATATGCCTATCCTCGGACAGGGTATATGTACCTGTTCTAGGATATAAGTTGTAAATAGTGTAAATAGCCATAGTTAGCCAAGTATACCGAGTGATTGTGTTTTAGTAATAAATAAGAATCCAAGTGCAGTGAGTGTTATTACTGAGAGTCCCGTTCCACAGTGGGAGGAATTGGATCCCGAACCAGCGAATGCTCTGTATCCGCATAAATAAATATTTAGACTGTGCTGTCGCTGATGCAGACTGACGCCAGAGAGTAGCCTGGCGGCCACATGCGCTGTCTGCGGAGCATACTGGGCATCACATGGAAGGATCGCGTGACAAATGAGTCTGTTCTATTCTAAGCGAGGCGCAGCTCCCTAGTATCATAGCATTACTAAAAAAGAGACGACTGAGGTGGCTTGGGCATGTATATCGAATGGAACCGACTCGTTTGCCACGTCAAATCCTGCTAGGAGAGGTAGCAGACGCAAAAAGACCGGTCGGGCGGCCAGTGCTGCGCTTTAAAGATTGCATCAAGCGCGACATGGTAGCCTTTAATATTTCATGCAACCGGTGGCAAAAACTGGCCGAAGACCGATCCATGTGGCGTCATATTATCCATGATGGTCAATCCAAGCACGACGATGCCTGGTTTGCTTCTTTAAAAGAGAAACGCATGAGGCGCCACGAGCAAGCCTCCAACCCCCGCCCATTTGGGGGAGCATACACGTGCCGCGTGTGTGGACGAGGGATCCTCTCTCGCATAGGGCTTTACAGTCACGAACGCAAGTGTCGTTACCAAGATGCTGTTTAAAACATCTGACATAGATGAAAAGGCCTATATATAAGTGAATTGGCGATATTATAAATAATTAAGTTAAAGACCAAAAATAAATAAGATTGTGGTTCTGTGATATCCAAGTGTACCGAGTGATTGTGTTTTAGTAATAAATAAGAATCCAAGTGCAGTGAGTGTTATTACTGAGAGTCCCGTTCCACAGTGGGAGGAATTGGATCCCGAACCAGCGAATGCTCTGTATCCGCATAAATAAATATTTAGACTGTGCTGTCGCTGATGCAGACTGACGCCAGAGAGTAGCCTGGCGGCCACATGCGCTGTCTGCGGAGCATACTGGGCATCACATGGAAGGATCGCGTGACAAATGAGTCTGTTCTATTCTAAGCGAGGCGCAGCTCCCTAGTATCATAGCATTACTAAAAAAGAGACGACTGAGGTGGCTTGGGCATGTATATCGAATGGAACCGACTCGTTTGCCACGTCAAATCCTGCTAGGAGAGGTAGCAGACGCAAAAAGACCGGTCGGGCGGCCAGTGCTGCGCTTTAAAGATTGCATCAAGCGCGACATGGTAGCCTTTAATATTTCATGCAACCGGTGGCAAAAACTGGCCGAAGACCGATCCATGTGGCGTCATATTATCCATGATGGTCAATCCAAGCACGACGATGCCTGGTTTGCTTCTTTAAAAGAGAAACGCATGAGGCGCCACGAGCAAGCCTCCAACCCCCGCCCATTTGGGGGAGCATACACGTGCCGCGTGTGTGGACGAGGGATCCTCTCTCGCATAGGGCTTTACAGTCACGAACGCAAGTGTCGTTACCAAGATGCTGTTTAAAACATCTGACATAGATGAAAAGGCCTATATATAAGTGAATTGGCGATATTATAAATAATTAAGTTAAAGACCAAAAATAAATAAGATTGTGGTTCTGTGATATTTAGATCTTGTGATACTCACATTAACACAATCAAAATACGAATCGTCTAACCATCTTGTGGGTTGACGTCCTACGCTGCGCTTGCTGGTTCGTGGTCTCCACTCGAGCACTTTTCGGCCCCATCGGGCATCTTCTCTACGTGCAATGTGGCCTGCCCATTGCCACTCCTCCTCGGTGGTTCCTCGAGGTCCTCAAATGTGAAATGGTGTGGACAATAAAACGGGACCTCTAATCAACATACACACCAAATTACAAAACTGTCCGGCGGATTTCGACTTTTGTCGTATTTTGATTTTGTTACATTACATTGTGTAGTTATAGTTTGGCCACGGTCTGTTTCACTTCAAGCATAGACAGAGATAATCATACTATCTTTTTCTTACGCTAGTAGCCTCACCACTAAAAAAGAGATGGGTATAGCTTATTACTTCTACTGTTACTGCACTTTTTGGTTAGCCAGACTATACTTACCTAACTTTCGTACTGAATATTGATTCGTATTGTATGGTATTGTTATGTCCTGAGTCCTGAACGTCATGGAACCTCACGAGCCTCTTTCCACCATTTTGGATTTTTTTTAACTAAATGACAAATTATATATCTGTCGCAGTACGATAGATAAAGCCGTTATATAGTTATAACCCTAGGGATATAATTATATGTCGTAACATAGTAATACGAAAGCGACTCATTACTATCTTACTAGGAATATAACTATAATACGTCTTTAGTTTAGTGATATAGTATGTTACTGGATTAAGTTTAGTGAAATAATTGTAGGTAGGAGTGCGGCGGTGCGGTGGAGGTATAGTTATATCCCTAGGGATATAGTTAAAAATTCCGGTTTCTAGTCTGATAAGTCTCCTAGATTTACTTTGTTCCTCGAAGCAGGGGAGGGGTAGGGCTACACGATAATGCGGTGCTGCAAGCCCCCGTGCCTGGCCTTGTCAGTGGTAGCAGCATCAAAAGATTGTAGATGTATGAAAAAACAAAACACCTGATTTTTTATAACAATAATTTTAAACAAAAAAGAACCGACTTCACTAAGCATCCACCTTTCCAACACCAAATGCTCGATCTGCTGTAAAAAATACTCAAATCACCATAGGTGTGCCTATAATAGTTGAAGAGTTCCCTCGATTTCTCCAGGATCCCATCATCAGATCCTGACATGGTTACAATGGCACCAACTGTGAAGTATACGCTTTCAAACAAAAAAAGAATTTTCCAAACCGGTCCAGCCGTCTTCGAATAATCGGTGAACATACATAAAAAAAATGAAAATAGCAAAAAAAACAAAGATCCCGACGAATTGATAACCTCCTCCTTCGAAATCTTGAAGTCGGTTGAAAACAAGATGTTATGTAACCTAAACTTAGCGCCTGAACTGCAACAAGATGTTACGTTATTAAAATGATTTTATATTTTAAAAGATCAGGCGCTTTGTTTTTTCGTACATCTACAAGCTTTTGATGCTGCTGCCACTGACAAGACCACGCGCGGAGGCTTGCAGCACCGCATTATCGTGTAGCCCTATCTCTCCCCTGCTTCGAGGAACAAAGTAAATCTCTCCTAGATTTCTTATCGTACTAGAAACCGGAATTTTTAATTAAAAAATAAATTAATTAAAATACGCCACCACCTTTTTTGGATTGCAGCATCAGCATTTCGTATTCCCCCATTAAAGACGCGTCTAATTATATATATATCATCTAGGAGACTTATCGAACTAGGTTCAGTGTCGTGCACTCTCCTACTATAAGCGATATCTTACCGTACAAAGAACTATTATATAATCTGTGGTCAACTACAATAATATTGCTTTGCTATTCCGCGGTATAATAACGTGCTAGTTGATTAGTAACTACCCGTTATACTTATTCGCGTATTTTTTGCATGCATTAATGTTCCCACCCTCCTGCCGCAAAAACAAATACGCAAACAAATACAACAGACCACCACCAATAATACCAAACTCTTATCAAGTCAAACCGCATTTAGCAAGTAAATTTACTATTGAAAAAAGTTAGGATCCTCATTAGGATGCTATAGTCTGGCAAACCGTTTCTGTCAGTAGAAAAGTGCGGCAAATTCAAAATACGTACATGTGGCAACCCTTTGTGATGAGACACCGTATTTCGTGACGAACATTTCAATTCACATTGGATTTACATTGAATTTGTTTCTTGTGCATTTCACTCTCTCATCTTAAGCGCGACTGAGATAGAACTCCTGACACGTTCTACATTGAATTTAAATTCGTTTTTAAGGCATATGTCGTCGCGACGTCCTCTTTAGGTGTAAACATAAAGCTCTATAAATGGAGTACGCTTCGCCTCATCTTTCCAAACAAAAAAGTCTGCCAAAATCTGAGGGGGGCGAGGTAGCACGCATGTGAAGTTTTCAAGTCAAAGGTACATCATTGTCGGTTGTTAATACAGTTTATTTCTAAATGAGTTTTTATGGCAGCAACGCTTTATTGACAACCGACACAGATGTGCCTTTGACTTGAAAACACCAAACATATTTGACATATTCTTTTTATACTTCATAACACTAAATGGAGCAATAGATAGTCGACTGTACAAATGCTAACATATGGTTCTTTATTGGATGCAGTCTTTGGAAATGTCAAACAAAAAAGCCAAGGATTATTTTTGATTGTATTTTCAAACAAAATATAGAAGACAGCAATCCTTAAGCGCGTTAAATATGGAGAAGTGTCAAACGTCAAATAGTTACTGCCCGTCAGAAAGAAAACGATTGTCTTTGAATCGATTCTGTAAACGAAGCTTGATTTTCGATTTAGGTTAAATCTTTTATTACGAAAGTAATGATAAATAAAGTAAACTGTACTTACATCTGAAATGGTATTTCAACTTTTTGTAAACTAGACGGAATATAACATTTTTTTACATCCAAAAACAGCGCATAAGGGCATTTTCACGGAGCTTGTTATCCATTGACAGCGATGACGAAAATGCGTGACATCGATTATTGAAATAGTTTTTATAGATGTACTAGATTTTCCGCCAATACTTTTGACAGAGGGGAAATGAACTCAGGGCCTCTCCTGGTTTAGAACTCTCTGGGTGTAAACCATACTATATAGTTAACCAACTATAGTCTGGCAAACCATTTCTGTCAGTAGAAACGCGCGGAAAATTCAAAATACGTACATGTGGCAACCCTTTGTAATGAGACACCGTATTTCATGACGAACATTTCAATTCACATTGAATTTGTTTCTAGTGCATTTCACTCTCTCATATTAAGCGCGAATGAGATAGAACTCCTGCAACGTTCCCAATTAAATTTAAATTCATTTTTAGGGCATATGTCAATTGCCTCAACCAGATTATCTGTTGCAGTTGATGACAGATCAGACGAAATATATCCGTCTCCTTTTTACACACCGTAAATGTCACCTAATGAAAGGGGCGGAAATACCAACTAAAATTAAAAACATAAAATTTGATGACTATTGCTGCTTTTTTCACTGATTCTTAGTGTTGTCATACTTTTGTTCGCTGTACATTGCTACTGCGTTCGTTGGCTGGTCAGACTATAGATATAAATGGTCAAATACATATATGACCACGAAAACAAAATTAAGTAGAGGATGACGCGACGACAGAATAGGTTCCTTACCTAACTCTTGGAAGTCGTGGTCACTTCTATCTGCTTCGCTGAATGCCTCGTATGCACCATCTAAGGGTGAAATGGGTTTATGATAACAACAGTCACTAAGTACCTACAGCTAAGTATGGAACAAGTGATATGAATCGTCAGATATAATGGGTACGTTAGTCAGTCATGTACAATAAGCGTCTTCCAAATATGTTATGCCCTGACGCAATGCTCAGCACCATTGCATCTGTGCATATGTCCTTGTGGACCAATATCACCACATTACGGGGATCACAATTCCTTGAGGAATAGTTCGTTATGTCCTTGTGGACCAACAACAACAAGTTTCCATTACTTACTATTGGTTTAGGTGAGCTCATCTTATAAGGTCAGGAAGGCACCTGCACCGGGGGATCCGGCGCTCCAGTTCGAGATACCCGGCAGCCGAAGCCACCGCATCTCTATGCACAGGGGGGTCCTGCGCTCCAGTTCGAGATACCCGGCAGCCGAAGCCACCACATCTCTATGCACAGGGGGGTCCTGCGCTCCAGTGCGAAGTCGTAGCGTCTGAAGTCACTGTACCTCCTAGCATGGCGGGCACCGAGCACAAGTAGACACAGCAACCGCAGCCACCACACCTCTATTACTCAGGGGGCTCCTGAGCTTCAGTTCGGAGTACCCGGCAGCCATGGCCACCGCACTCCTAAAGTACCCGACGCTCACCACTGATCTCCCCCGCACAGCTCAAAGCTCTGAGCGGGAAGCAACAGTAGCAACAGTCGTGCACCTCTAGAAGTTGAACTCTTGCTACCTTAAGTAAGAAGGGCTCGGATGCGAATTCCACGACATAAATAACGTGGCCCAATTCCAGCACCAGCTTTGGCAGCTACTTATCCATGACAAGCAAGCAATGCAATACAATGCACCGCTTGCCTTCATGGCAAGTTAACGAATAGTCATTGGAAACCATAATTAGGGTGTACCAATATGTATATAAGATTGGGACACATCAAGACATTGAGAACATTAAAATACAAAGCCATAAACACTTAGCTTTCTGGTAAACCAGCTGTGTGGTCCCCGGCTCCACGCGCCATCGCCTTTCTCTTCTTCGATAACACTTTAACATTAACACGTCTACACTCGAGAACGATTGTCGGGCAAAAGGGCGCGCCGTTAGCGAAAATGATATCTAAATGATTCTACCTCCATTGTACAGGAAAAAATGAATGAATGAATGTATTGCCAGACTCAATATCACTTAAACCTTCGCGACACGATACGATCCGGTTTAAATCGGAATCGGATCGCGTTGTTCGCGACAGCATATGTCAATTGCCTCATCCAGATTATCTGTTACATTTGATGACAGATTAGACGAAATATATCCGTTTCCTTTTTACACACCGTAAATGTCACCTAATGAAAGGAGCGGAAATACCAACTAAAATTAAAAACATAGAATTTAATGATCATTGCTACTTTTGTTCGCTGTACATTGCTACTGCGTTCGTTGGCTGGGCAGACTATAGTTAGGACACTACAAAAAGTAAAAGTGTAATAGGGCTTTAAGATTAGTGGGAAATTACATTTTTTATTCTGGCAATGTAGTATCTGTCATTCAATGTTGACGTAACGCCGATGACGTTAATGACGTTTCGATTTTGACAGTAAACTATTTTGCACCGCGTCCGCAGGTCTGCATTCTGCAGTTGAGTCGATCTCCTCGTCGACTATGTTTGCATTTGCGTTTAATATGTGGAATTTATAACAATAATATCGCATAATCCGCTTTGGAAGACGAGCTACCGAACGTAGCGGCCAATCGCTCGCATTTCGTGACAGTAAAATGCATTTAGTAAATCTCAAGATTATTAAGAAGCAATACTTAGCGCTCGGGATGTTGGTTTTCGTATTAATATTTTTGTTTAATTCGAAGCCAGCGTTTCAGTGTCAGTTAACCACGGAGTCGCCGGCCTACTTACCGACAATATACGGGATAACTCCAACGTACGCCAGGCTGGCACAGAAGGCTGACCTAACGAGGTATGAGGTCATTAGTAAAAGTTCATCTCTCGTGTCGGATTTGCCCTTGATTACCTGCTACCGCGTTTGTTTGCCTAACGCGTTTGGCAATGACTATTTATAAATTAAATTAATTGGCTTTGTCCTGTCATCAGGTTCAGAAAACATTTTAGTTCCTGTAGTTAGTCATATCGTTTTTCGAATTTAAGGCTTACTCGATGTAACTAGATTTAAACATATAACAAACATGTTCCAAACTCTTACAAAAAACTTGAAGTAGGCATCAATATTTTTAAATTACAGCGTGCTCTCACTTTTTTTTTACAACTATTCGAAGCTTTAAAGCTAGTTTCATTAAGTTTTATTAAGTTATCATCTCAAAGTAATATGGATTTAGTAGGGAATTTATTAGGCCACTCGCTATTTGGCTGTTATAATTGTGCATAATAATTTGTGCCAGGCAAATAACTTGTAATTCTGCAATGTGGTTTAAAACCCACATATAACTGGATTACACAAATGTTATTGTGAAGCAGTGAAGGTATAATAAATGTGTTTGTTCATATTATTTTATTTTTCTAATGACGCTGAATATACTTGTCTGGTGATGTTCATAAACATAATGAATGTTTATATTTCCAATTTCAAACAGGTTATCTCAAACTCTGATGCTAGTGAAGAATTTTCACTGGATCATCATAGAGGACTCAGATTCAAAGACTAAGCTGGTTGAGAATTTGCTCAAGGAATCAAATTTAAAATACACACACCTCTATGCAAAGACTGCTAAGTCCAAAGGATCTTCGGTAAGTTGACAACTATAATTTAATGTTATAATGATAATACAGACTTGTGGAAGAAAAAGACATTTTGCGCCATCCCCATGTCAATGAGACAAGGGCAAGCAAATGATGATTTATGTCAGTCTGCAAGTTTTTGCTATAGTTTATAGGGAATGCTCTGGGGGGCAATTTTTGAGTTTCGTCCGCTAGACTAACATTTTAAACTGTAAAAAACAATGAAATGGTATTTTATACATATTTAATGTGATTATCATATGTCGCACTCCAGCGGGCATTTTGCGGGCACGTCATTTGGTAAGTTATATAATCTTTAAAAAATAAAGAGTTTTTACACAGTATGTAGATAATTTAAGATTGGCACATGCTAACAGGTATGTTTTAAATACTAAGTACGTAGTAAATAGTTAAATACTAAGTAATACCAAATGACTTGTCCGCAAAATGCCCGCTGGAGTGCGATGTATGGTGATTATTTATGTTATCAATATTTTTCAAAAGTAATGGTTACTAACGTTATGCTTGAATTTATTTAATTTCGAACGCTCGGAAGTCGAAAATTGCCCCCATGATAAGAAGCAGGAAGTCC
This sequence comes from Pammene aurita, assembly GCA_947086415.1. Classification (NCBI taxonomy): domain Eukaryota; kingdom Metazoa; phylum Arthropoda; class Insecta; order Lepidoptera; family Tortricidae; genus Pammene; species Pammene aurita. The sequence continues at coordinate 16,961,692 of OX352304.1, forward strand.
TGTTTTCAGTTCTAGTTATGCATAGTAAACCAATTATTTTACTTAGACAGCATGGTATGTATTGAAACCAGAATGTATTTAGTTGTTTTTTTTATTTAAGCTCCCTGCTTAGGTTTTCTTGAAGTCTTTAAGTTGCAAGTGTCAATAGTGAATAATGACCGCGTTATTATCAGGCGGGCTCTTTGCTTGTTTTCCACCAATAAAAAAAAAGTAGTAAATTTGTCATTACGCAAAACTACATATTTGACCTGCTTTACCTAAAAACTAAGATAACCAATATGTACATGAGTCATGATAAATTGGGTTATCCTATGTTGGTACTTACATTATCGCTCTTTACTGACCATTGGTAGACTTTATGTCAATGCCATAAGGATTACGAATTGTCAAATAATAGAGTAGGTAACCAGATAGACAGAACTCATCCATACTTGTCTTGTCATGTAAACAAACACTTTTCAGTTAAAGAAACTCACTACTTAAGTATTAAGTTCAACCTAGTAACCACAGAAAAATATCATTTCTAATAAAAGTCTCCTCAATAATCAAAGGTAACGAATGAATAACCTGAAAAATAAAGGACCTGACTATGACTAGATTGACACACGGTTGTTTACAAGGTAAGACAAGTAAGTATGAATTCTGTAAATTGATTAGCCCCACCAAAAATGTATCATGTAAAGTGATGCCACGACTAAAAAACGGTTCACTATTGTCTTGCAGAAACTTTTTTGACATATTTGTTTTGCATAATGATATTTGGCAGAAGTAACGTTTAGCAGAAACACCTTACGCATTTTACCTCTCAGCTCTAATATTGCTTTATTTTTGGCATAATTGGCATTTAACGACACAGAACAGCCATTGGCCGATTTCGTCTTTCCACTAAACAGAGTCAGTGATTTGATGAAATGACAAAAAAATTCTAGGGAAATGATGATATGGATTCTCCATTTTAACATCCTGCGTGATTAGATCATATCCCTTAGAGATTTGTTCAAATCTCTGTTTCACTTAATCTAGTCAGAGATTTGATCAAATCGCTTAACTGTAGAGTAAAATGTTGCACTCGGTACTTACTTTCGTCATTTCACTAAACCAGTTCAGAGATTTAATCAAATCACCATATACCATCTTCCAGTTGAAACAAACTTGTTTAGCGAAATAATAAAACTAGTTGACTTTATGAGTTCGTTTCTTTAACTTACTGTCGTGGTTAGGGATTTTGTCAAATTCTTAAACAAATCTAGTGAAATGAAAAGAGTAGGTCTGCTTTGGCATAAATCATTTCGCAGATTTTTCGAATCTTATATTAGGATAATGTTGATGTATAATATTTAGCCATAAAGTTGTGAAGCCGATTTTTTTTTGATTACAAGATAATCTTCATTGTCTAATATCATATTGTACAAGACATGCGGGATTGGATGTTTTGCTCATAAGAACGTGCAGGCGCTGTAATAATGAGCATATATGGTACATAAAATGATGCTAAACCAAAATCGGCCAAAGTAGTGTTCCGCAAAACAATATGCTGTAAAACGTGTCGTATGCGTAGTAGTAGTTATGCCAAATAGTTGGCAGGTATAGACCTTTATGCAAAATTGCCATTCGACCGAAAGTGTTTCTGCGAAACATGTTATGCCAAGTGTATTTCTGACCAATATTTTTCTGCCAGATGAGGGTAACCGCTAAAAAACGAAACAAGGTTTCGCTGTTCTGTTTTTTTTTTTCGCTCTGAAAAAAAAAAACAGATTTGCAGGCCTATGATGGCATGGTAGCAGATTGCAGCGGGACTTAATTTGCGAGTAATTATGAGGATTTGAAAGTACGGCGAATCACTTTGAGAAAATGTACGATGTGCCGTTTGTCTCGTCTTGGCAGGGGCACGGCCGTGCTTCTAGACTAGTAGGGTTTGCAATCCGGATCCGGATCCGAAATGTATGAAATTATCCGGATTTAGAGCCATCTTACGGTAAGATTCTTACCATACATTTCAGATCCATCGTGCGAACCCTATAGACTATAATATTACTAAACCGCGATTAGAAGAGGATTGAAATATGTAGTTGTCAATCCATATTAATTTGACTTGATTGACATACCTACGTATGCAGTAATAATATTTAAAAAAAAGAATAATTTGTACAAAGCCGAAATTATCTCTTTAGGAGTTTACTACCGGTTAACCATGGATTAAAAACAACTAATGGGACTAACCATAGCGTAAACCCCATGATACGCTACTAAATGACCTAATTTTAGTGACAATATATTATTTTAACGCATTAGTATACGACTGTTACTAAAGAACACTAATACACATACCTTCACAAAATGTTGTTTAATAAACATTCTGTGAAGCATCAAACAAACGAATTTCATGCCTGCAATTTAAACAAGATTGTATTTCAGGTTGATGAGTTCAAAAATTGTTATTACAAGATTGCAAGATTGAACAGAAGTTTTTATTGCGTATGTCGGTTTATATTTATTTTAGTTTGGACTTTTTTTAATAATTTGTGTTTACTTTCTTCTTTGAAACAGCCTTTGGTATAAGCTGTGTGTTTTCTTGTTTTTTTTTGTTACAGTATGTATTTTTTAACATTTTATTACTGACCATGAAAATAATGTAGAAGTCGCCATATTTACTACCTAAGACGCTTTAATATTGGTACATAACATTATTGGTACTTTATGGGGCCCGATACATATGATTTAGATAGTTTATCGAAATAGCACGCTCTACGTCATCGAAAAGAGCTTAATAATAAATAAATAAATAAATATTATGGGACAATCTTACACAAATCAACCTAGTCCCACAGTAAGCTCAATAAGGCTTGTGTTGTGGGTACTAGGCGACGATATATACAGTGTGGAAAGATAAGTCGGGCCCTGGAGGGAAACTACCTTAAAACGTTGGGATAGCTCAATTCGCTGAAAGGAAACATTCTTTTATTTTTCCTAAAAACTAAAACTGCATTCACAGATTTTTTCTTAATTTTCACTTTTTTCCATACTAGTTGTATGAAAAATATTTTTATTATTATTTATGGGTTCTCTTGTGCCCTAAACTTGGTTGGTATTAAGAAGTTGTTATCCTTGTTGGAAATAGGATCGATTGGCATCAATTGTCATAAAAATTATTTATGGCAAAAATTACAAAATAAATAGTTTTTTTGTAAACTGTACTTTTTTCCAAAAAATGGTAAATGCAGTTATGTCCCTTTAAAAAAATTAAAGAATGTTTCCTTTCAGTGAATTGAGCTATCTCAACGTTTTAAGGTAGTTTCCCTCCAGGGCCCGACTTATCTTTCCACACTGTATAATAGATAGATATAGATAAATACTTAAATACATAGAAAACATCCATAACTCAGGAGCAAATATCCGTGATGAACACACAAATAAATGCCCTGACCAGGATTCGAACCCGGGACCTCCTGCTTCATAGGCAGGGTCACTACCGACTAGGCTAGGAGGCCGTTAATTCCATACAATCCGGCCCGCGAAAGGGAAGCGGAGGCCCGACTTAGGCCTCGGGAAAAAAACTTTGGAGACCAAGGGCCTAAACTCTAACCCAATGCACGGCGTTGGCCGTACATTTGCTTATCGTCAAGCGTGAACGTTTCGTGTATTTCATAGCCTCGGGTTCGTATTTAACCGGTGTTTCATCGACCGTTACCCTATTCATCAATAACTATTACTACGGGACTTGCTAAGAAAATAATTTGTCTATGTTATACTTTGCGACCGATGAGTTGTCAATTTTTCTATGAGACGGTCATCATTTTACGCGACTTTACGTGATTTTATTTTTTTAGAGGTTGGTCCATAGTAAAAGTTACTCAGTATGGGTTACATAATCGCCTTATTTACTACTTGAAAAAAATATACACCGTATGTGCAAAGGTACTTTATACTTGAGTAAATCTATCTTAGTAGCCTAAAGCAGTACGAGTATAAATTAATTCAATTATTTGTAAGATGTACTTACTTTCGACTTCAGGAACTAATTTTTGGTAGGTCTAGGTCAGGGTTTCTCAAATAATGGGGCGTAGAGTGATCCAAGGAGGGGGGGGGGGGGGGGGGGCAGCGAGCGGCTCCAGATTTTAACTGCATAAGGCCTGTACAGCGGCGTGGGACGGTGCCCGGTTTTGACTCCCCATTTCGGAGCTTAGTGTTTAACTTTGGGTGAGGCGCATAGGATAAAAGGTTGGGAACCCCTGATCTAGGTAGATCTTTCTGATAGTGTCTATCTGGCGAGACTTTAACATGAAATACAGTCGAGTTCTCCAATATCTGTACACACGGACGCTCTAAAATATATTACGAACACAACCTTATTAAGCACAACGCTAAAGCAGCACGCCAGAACTTCCTTTAACCCTGAATATAGAAATAAGAGACGCAAAGATATTGTAGGTATTAAAACAGTACAAAAGAAACACGTATTTTTATCTAGATTCTTTGTCTTTGCGGGCCCATTTTTGTACAACAGGTTAAATGCAACACTAGATATATACCCACTTAGCTATGCCTGTTGTAAGAATGCTCTACGATGCGCCCTTCAGAAAATGACGTACGATGATACAGAGAAATTACTATTAGTCATAAAATAACTACCTATATACTGTCCTATATATTAAATACTTAAGAACCTACTTATTTTGTTAAGGTGATAAGAGTTTTATTGTGTAATATATAGTTTATAATTAAGTGAATAATTAAAAATTAACTAATTTTGTCCTTCGCTGCCTGAAACACAGGGAATCCTAGTTCAGGCATTTGTTAACCACTTGTCGTTAAAAAAAAAATTCTTAGTCCGTAAGAACAAACATTGTACTATACATTTCTCAATAAATTATTTGTATTTGTATTTGTATTTGTATTTGTATTTGGAAAATTAAAAAATGATGTATTGGTTACACATTAGGTTTTCACTAGAAACAAAACAAGAACCTTCTTTTAAGTAAAAAAATACTTGTGCCGGAAGGCTCTGCTCTTCCATTAATTATGACGTAGCAGTTAACACTTGATAAAATTCGTAACGAATTTATCCGAGGTAGCTTTAAAGTCGCACCAATCACGGAGAATATCACCGAAAACCGCTTAAGAAGGTACGGACATGTTAAAAGACGCAGCCAAGATCATGTGGTACAGTTAGCGCTAAACATACCGGAACAAAGCAGAGGGAGAGGCCGCAAACCATCGACCTGGTGGTCAAAGATTAAAGGAGACCTCAAGCAAGCCAATTTGCCAGATACCCAAAACAGAACGACTTGGCGCAAATATGTGAGGAGGCCCGACCCCAAATAATGGGAACAGGGATGGAAGAAGAAGAAGTTAACCAAAAAATATGGTTAGTGTTAGCTCGTGTATACACATTTTCAAACGTCCGTGTGTACTGATATTGGAGAACTCAACTGTACCTGTCTAAATTTATGTGTAACTAAGAATTAATATTTACACAAACTCAGATTAATGATAACTATTTGCCTTAAAGATAGTGAAGTTTGTACCTAATTATACATGTTATACAATAATAAATTCTACCTAGCATGTTAAATTACATACAAGAAGATCAGTTACGAACAGCCTTGAAGATAACAATATGTCTAAAAACGCAGGTAATTGTAAAAACGTAAGAAATTAGAAGATGTTCCAAAAGTGAACAAGAATGTGCGATAACATATCATTCTAGGATATACTGACTATTGCTTTAAACTTGAAATGACCTTTTTATGTCGTGTGCAAACGCAACTTATAGTAGGAGAGCCCATGACACTGAACCTAGTTCGATAAGTCTCCTAGATAAGATATATATATATAATTAAACGCGTCTTTAATGAGGGAACACGAAATGCTAATGCTGCAATGCAAAAAAGTGGTGGCGTATTTAATTTTTTTTTTTGAAAAACGAAATTTTTTCATACATCTACAATCTTTTGATGCCACTGACAAGGCCACGCACGGGGGCTTGCGGCACCGCATTATCGTGTAGCCCTACCCCTCTGCTGCTTCGAGGAACAAAGGAAATCTAGGAGACTTATCGTACTAGAAACCGGATTTTATAATTTTTTTTTCAAAAAAGAAGCATCAGCATTTCGTGTTCCCCCATTAAAGACGCGTCTAATTATGTATATCTCATCTAGGAGACTTATCGAACTAGGTTCAGTGTCATGGGCTCTCCTACTATTACGAGGGCTGCTATTTATATATCCGGAAACCGGGATTACAATCTTCTTAAATAGCATATTTGACCTCCATGGTAAAATTTTAACTTTTTTAAGTACTGGCCGGTATATTTTTTCTTTCTTATTAACGCTCGTGTTTTGTTTTTGACGGGTTTTAAATGTCATCTCGCAGCAAGAATGGAACTCACTCGTGAAAATATTCGTGCTATGATTTATTATGATTTTCGGCGTGGTTTAACGCAACAACAGTGCATAGATCAACTAACTTCAACTTTTGGTGATGAAGCTCCAATCTAAAACTACTGTGTATCACTGGTTTAGTGAGTTCAATCGTGGACGTAGTATGCTTACGGACGAAGTTAAGGCAGGTCGCCCGAAATCGGTCGTTGTACAACAAAATATCGAGGCTGTGCGAAAACTTATAATGGACGACCGACATGTTACGTACCGCGAGATAGAGGCGACTCTGGGTATTTCTATGACCAGCATTAATAGCATATTACATAATTATTTGGCTGTAAAAAAAATTTGTTCGCGTTGGATACCCCACAACTTAACAAAAGAGCAAAAAGATGCTCGCGTCGAATGGTGCAATAAAATGTTAAAAAAATATAACCGTGGTGACTCAAAAGCCGTTTATAACATCTATACAGGTGACGAATCCTGGATCTATGCATACGATCCCGAAACGAAGCAACAATCAACGGTATGGGTGTTTCAAAATGAGCCGAACCCTACGAAAGTTATTCGTGCAAAAAGTACATTGAAACAAATGGTGGCCTGCTTCTTCGGTATTAATGGCCATGTAGCTACAGTGCCACTAGAAAACTGTAGAACGGTTAATTCAGAGTGGTACACGACCATTTGCTTACCGGAAGTATTTGAACAAATTCGTAAAACTAACCAGCGACGAAGAATCATTCTTCATCATGACAATGCCAGCTGTCATACGTCACGCGAAACAACTCTATTTTTGGAGGGTCAAAATGTGGAATTAACGGGTCATCCGCCGTACAGCCCTGACTTGGCACCCAACGATTTTTATTTATTTCCAAATATAAAGAATAAATTACGCGGTCAACGATTTTCGACCGCTGAAGATGCTGTCGACGCATTCAAACAACACGTTATGGAGGTACCTCAGGCGGAGTGGCAGAAGTGCTTTAAAAATTGGTTCACGCGAATGCAAAAGTGCATAAATCATCAAGGGGAATACTTTGAAAAACAATAAAACCATTTTCAGCCGTGTACGTTTGTTTGTTTTTTTGTTTCCGGATATATAAGTAGCAACCCTTGTAGGAAGGCTTTTTGGCTTGTGTTTTGAGTGACTTGAGCTGAGCTATTTATACTGTCACTTAACTCTTACCATTTTAATTTTCAGGGATTGGTACAAGATAAGTTTGTTTATAATATTATAATACTGTTTTATGAACTGTTGGTTACTAATTCGTTACTAAGCATCTTTTGTTGGATCATTAAATCATTATTATCATTATTTCATTCCTCTCTTCTAACAATACTGGATCATCTTTAGTTTTTTTTCGTTGTTAGAACCATGACGACCATCCCAACCCAACCTAATTTGGATATAATTTAATTAGCCATGAATAATTCAATTTGTCTTATATGCGCAGATACGACTCTCCACTGCATTTCTTTTGGTTTTTTTTTTATATATAGATACTTTGGTCTGTCTGAATATCTTTAAAAACTTCTAGCCTCATTTTTATCTCTTTAGGGGTAAAATTGGGGTGTAGCAAGAAGATATATAAATACAAGATATTTAACACGAATATTTGTGGCAAATAAGACCTAATGAATTTCCAGCAATACAGTAACTTATAGGATTTTTAGAAAGTACTTTGAATAAATTAACACATTTAAATAATCATTTTTTACAGACTCTAAAAGTTAGAGCTCAGAACTGCGTCATGAATTAAACGATATTAAGAAGTTAGAAGCTTCTAATTGTTATTATTGGCAGAATTATGGTGATAGAGGTTCATATCTTTAATTATGTAGTTATTGAACTGTAGTTCTGTAGTTATTAATTAGAGTGTCGTTGGCGTATATTTCGCCACTATGAACTAGTTATAAGTTAGTTTAAGTAGGTCCCTAATGAAAACGAGCGCCACGGCTTGCCGCGGCATTACGCTGAGTAGGGATCCTATTTTAACGTCACATTGTCCCTGTTTTGTTTCTAGGTTTATGAATATTTAATTTTCCGGCGTTTTTAATGTATTTTCTTTCTTTCTTTCTTTCATACCCGTTTTCCGAAATAATAATTGATAAGTAATGAATGTATGTGTAATGTGACGTCCTGTTTTACAGGCAAGCGGGGTGGAGCAGCGAAATAAGGCTTTGGACTGGCTAAGGGTACACCTCAAGTCTCCAGAGGGCACTTCTGGTGTTGTATTCTTTATGGACGATGACAACACATACTCTCTGAAGATCTTTGAGGAGGTAAGATTGATTTCATTATTGACATCGATAATAAAGCAGAGGGCTGTGTCTTGGTTTACTTTGCGTCTTGGCGGCAATGGTATGGTCCTCCCAATGTTCTTTTTAGAGTATCGTAACAAATTTGACTCTCTTTCAAAAATATTATGTTCGTATCCGATCCGATTGATAACAACAAAACCTTTTACTAAAAACATGCTAATCTTACTTACATTTATGACCACTCCATGTGGACATGTGCTTCATTATGATGCATTAAGATTGAGCTCTTGGAAAGTTAATTATTTCTGATTAAGTATCTTTTTTGTTTTAATAAATAACGGTGCCCCACGGACGGTCTTAAGGGTTCCTTCCCGCTTTCAGGGTCCCGCAAGGGTTGATTTTCAGGATAAAAACTATCCTAATCCGTTCATGGGATCTTTCAAACTTCAAAAATATGTCTATACTAAGTTTCATCAAAATCGGTTCAGCTGTTAAAAATTCCCCATACAAACCACCAATCCCCATTTCACCCCTTAACCTTAAGGGTTGATAACCATATTAAGATTTGCAATTATTAAGATTTTTTAATATTATATTATACCTACCTACGTCTAAGTATTTAAAAAACCAGCTAAAGAATGATTATTCAAACCAGTAATGGTACTCGTTATCGTAAGTAATCTGCAATTAATCTATAGTTATCGACTCAGTAAAACGTAATTAATTGCTTACCAATCTCCTTCCATGTTCTGGTTTGTTCTACCAAAGAAAAATGATTTTTGTAACACGATACCATTATATATGATTTCAAGCTCACATGGTCATTCACATTATAAATATTATTTGCAACAAAACAAATATACATGGTAAATAGGTAATGAATCTTCTTGAATTACAGCATTATATTGTTGTTTTTTGCTTATTAATAACAAATATTTTGGTTACTATAATAATAATAATCCTAAGAAGGAAAATAAATAAAGAGAAATAATAATAATAAATTCTTTATTGCAGGCCAATTTGCCCATAGTTTGTTAATTACAAACTTACATTACTAGTGTTAGTGTCTATTAACCTAAATAAATATTATATCTACCTCTTACACTATTTGGGATCTTGATAAACTGGGGTATGGAACGAAGCCCAGTGGCTGATAAACGGACAGTCCCATCTGTCCGCTATGTCGGTCAGCAAGCTGTTGGAGCTCGCCCGCAGGCGGTTTACTTGAGAGGCGATTCTTTTTCTCATTATGGCATGGTAGTCGTCCATTCGTGCTTCCGCAAACATGCCTGACGCACTACAAAAGCGTGGCAGCTCCAACAGCATCCTGAAACCGTTATTGAATTGGACACGCAGAGCACTGTAAGCGCGCTTTGTGTAGTTGATCCACAGGCTGCACGTGTAGAATGATTGGCAATACGACATGAACAGTGTTTTCTTGACTCCCACTGTACAACGTGCAAACCTGCGAATCAACATATTAGCTCTTACTGCCAGTGCTCTGCGTTCCCTTTCAATATCCGCATCATCCTTCATATTTTCATTGATTATGTGTCCCAAGTATTTGAATGTGGCCACTCTGTTCAAAGCCACTCCGCCAAGTATCACCGGCTCCACCATAGGCAAGGTCTTATTACCAGCGCGAAATACTAACGTCTCACTCTTTTTTAAATTATAGAGGAGGCCATGAGACTCAGCGTATGTGTCACATACTTTCAACAGTTTATTCATAGCACTGATCGATGGACTTAGCAGCACCATATCATCGGCGTAACTGATATTGTTCACCATCTTACCACCGATCGAACAGCCAACCATGGTACTGCTAAGCTCAGCGATCAGCTCATTAACATAAATGTTGAACAATAATGGAGATGTAAGTCCCCCTTGTCTTACTCCACACTCAGCCTTATAGCCATCTGAAGTCGACATCCCCCACCTAACAAAGTTTTGCTGATTGTTGTACCAGTAGCTGAACAGTCTCACTAGTTCTTCAGGAAGACCCGTTTCGCGCAACTTCTCCCATAGTTTCTTGTACGACACTAGGTCGAAGGCTTTTGAAAGGTCTAGAAAGGCAGCGCAAACGGGGGTCCTCCTGTCAGTGTAGTACCTGACGGTATGCTTCAAGACTAAAATGGCACTTTCAGTAGACAGGCCCGCTCGAAAGCCAAATTGTCTGTTATGATACTTGATTGGTAAATAATTAAACTTCTTTGTTGTTCTTAAAAAAGTGATTAACACATTTATTGCCACCCAGCCAAACAAGACATCTGCGCCAGGCCACAAAAAATTCGTCATATAAAGCTGTAGTACCACGATTCCGACTATCGCGTCGTCCGGCCTGGGAACGAAATCATCAAATATCCGATAGTCGGGTTCTCGGCATTGAATGTGTTAAATGGCTGCCGTTCCTCAATCCACCAACGAAGCGGCAGCTGACCTTCACAAGGTTTCATTATACATCGCTCTTAACAACTTCACAAGTTACCGCCTGGGACGCGACGCGATTGGTCATGAAATTTGTTCCTGGCTTACGGTCCATTATCTATGTATGTATGTATGTAAACACTTTATTGTACATAAAACAGGTCAGAATACAGTCATAACAAAAAAAAATACAACGTACAAAGGTGAACTATTCCCTGTATCCCTATATTTTCCTAATGTACTTCCTTTTTCCACGAAAATGTCCCATATCTCCTTGCACCTCTCCTTGGCTATGAATTTGCAGCTTCATTTTAAACTGCTTAGTTGTAAATTCATATCAAACCTTACTTACAATATTAGTAACAGACTTAATTCATCAATCCAACTCAATCCAGGAATGGTGTTTTTCAAGAGCAAATCGAATTTACACTGTTATAAACGCGGCGTAGTTGCTACTTTTACACCTTTGGTACCTACGAATAGTTAGTTGTGCTTTAAGCTACCTATCTTAAAGCGCAACTAACTATACAGGCTGTTTACTGGGTCGTGGTCCAGAACCACTTTTTCTGAATTTTATAATTGAAAAAAAAAATGTTTATTAACGAAACGGTTTACAATTTTTCTTACAACAGTTCTTCTGCCAAACCACAGTGTGGTTTGTTGGCAGACGAGGCTCCAGTTTACAAATTCTATAGTAAGCTATACCGTATGTAAACCTACCAGAATCATTTATTTAAACCAGTTGATCTGCACGTCGAGTATTGTACTATACCATGCTTTTTGTTAGTATTAGTAGATTATTTTTAATGTAATTGTTATTTTGAAATTATAAAATCTTACTTTTTCTAAGTCGGTAAATCCTATAAATATCACCTGTGATTATGTTTACATTGTGAGTGACAGATAAATGCAACCCCATTGTTAACTAGAACATTCACAATTTCCGTGCATTCATTTTGAAGACTTCTTTAATAACCGGTTTAGGGCTTTTTTCAAGTTGATAAATGAAAGTTGTAGCCAAATTATGTTAAATTTATCACGTAAACGTAAACAATACCATCCACTTCATTTTACTTTCCTCACTGACACTTCATTGTCAAATTATTATTTTTCATAATTAGTAAGCGCCACAAAAGAGTTTAGCTAGCAATCAAATGACAAGTTAATTTTCAATGTCAACGTGTCTCATTCAAACAATACATAAAATTATCTATAATGCCATTGAATTTTAGTGCTGACGAGATAACTAGGATATGATTATCATCTACGGGGAATGCAGGAATAATGGTGCGGCAGCTCTTCGGCTGTATGCCGAGAGATTTCCGCAAAGGAGACAGCCGACTGAGTCGCGTGTAATTATAAAGGCGATTACAAGACTGCGAGATAATGATAGACGTACCAGTAAGTACTGGTGGGCGACGTCCTCGTATTCATAGCCTAATTATATAGGTCAGTTAAATTTTTGACACCTCGTGACGTCAGTGACCACACTGACGTCATCAGGGAACGATGCGGTTCTCAAACTTTTAAAATAGGGAAAATTATTTAATAGAGGATTACCTCTAGTATTAGTAATTATACTAGACATTATAATAAGAATGCAAATTACATGCCGTGCCATTAGAAAACAAATCATTGGGTATATCTAAACGACACCATACCAAGGGTGTGCAAGTGTGCATCTCTGTCAAAAAAATTGAGTTTGACATTTAGTATCCGATACGTTTCCCTAAGTGAGAAAGAGAACTTGTCATGCGTTAAGAAGGGACAACATGATTCGTAACGTCAAAGAAGGAACTCTGTATCAGGACTATCAGGGATATTACGGATACTGATTTTTTGACATCCGCGGATGCGGATATTAAAAGGCTCACATCCCTGGAATACGGATGCGGATGTAAGATAAGTACACAAAAAAAAACAAATATTAAAGTTTTGTACTACTCACATCATACAAAGCCCTTTTCGCCCTACAATAGCATTTCAACACTAAATAAAATCAAAACAAAACAAACTCGTCATTTCTTGTCGCTATCCGTCAAGGACATAGAGCTCGATTGACGAATCACGAAAATGTAACAATATTCCGATTGGGTAATGGTGAAATTACCTACGTTACTTTACCTAGCACGTGCGCCGTCGCAGAGACGTTCCTGTACCGACTTGTTCCACATCTGCATCCGCATGAGCTCCGCATCGATTTGATGCGGAGGCGGATGCGGATTTTGAAAATGATGCGGAAGATCCGCGGTTTCCACAAACCACAATTTCCACAAACCATAGACAATTTTCCGCACAGTATTGAATATTATCTACTTATGGTGTCCCTATGACGGAATTCATGGCCGGCCATAAACTGTTATAGTTTTTAAGGGGCACCACACATTAGAGCGGAATTTAGCTATTCGTAAACAAAAGCGGAAATTAGGATATGGTAGCGGAAATTTGTCTATGGCCTCCATACAAAAATTCAGCCTACCATAGACAAATATCCGCTCATAAATATGTTACTAAAGATTATAATGTAATTCCATTACAATTACAACGTAACTTATAAAATATTTTAGCGTAATTCCACATTCAGTGCGTTGGTATGAAGTTTTACAGGCAGTTACACTACACCAATATTTATTACGAGCAACTATTATTATATACATTATATATCTATCAAATATTTGGGAATCTCAGACAAAAATGAAACGGCGTGATAAGTTTAAAAGAAACAGAGATAATACAATATGGCCGTCTGTCAGTGTAATACTCGCCAAATAGTTGTATTGCCACAATGTTACAAAAAAGTTCTCATTAAATTACATGCCGTAAATGAATTGCCAACTAAAAGTATTATATTAAATTACCTAAATTTATATGAAGCTTATTTTAGGTAAAAAATAATTAAAAAACACAAAATAAACTTAGTAACGGCACGCTAACATTTTTGAACATGAATAGTGTATTAATTAAACTCCCTGACTGAATTGAAGATGTCAACGAATGGCATCATTATGTGACGTAGGTGAAGTCTTTTCGGACGAGCTGTCAAAAATTTGAATGACATTTATAATTAGGCTATGCTCGTATTGACGTCAGAACTGAAGAACGGATCTTAAACCATTTTGCAGAAAAGCCTGGCTCAAGCGTTAGGAAAGCAGGGAGGTTGTATGATATTAGTCATACAGCTGTCCATGCAATTTTAAAACGGAACCAACAGCCCCATTGTTTGTGGTAAAGGTACATGCTTTAAACCAAGATGATTTCTTACGGTGAGTAGACTACGCGAATAGGGCATAAAGAAAAAACGGACGCTGTGCTACCTCGTATTTAAATGATAAGTATGTTCACAGCTTTATTTCAGGTGAAATGTCATATGTTGAAGTTGACCTTGACTTGACAAATATTTGTCAAAAGATAAAATTGTAAACAAATAATACATGGTGTTATAGAAGTATGATTTAATATTATTTTAGTTTTGAATTTTTTACCATGAGTTATAAAAAGTGTCTGTAGTTAAATAATTTACATGCCACGACCTTATTTGTCGCCTAAACAAACCTGGGTTTGAATAGATGTTACTGGTAAGTTTACATACTGTATATATATATATATTACATTATATTTCCACCACCACCAACAAAACAGTAACACCCGACTGACCATTGATAGACCCTATCCCAATGTCATAAGGTCCAGAAACGGTCACCCATAAAATACCATTTCTTTATAATATGTAAATTTAATGTTAATACAGATGCAGTAAAATGAAGGTTTGGTTACCCTTTTTAAAATATTTTTAATATGTTAGTCTCACGGAGTTTTATAGATCAAACGTGTATACTAATAATAATAATTTTTAGGTACATACATGAATTTTGAACGCGTTCATTCACTGCATCTATATTAAATCTTAATCTACTTAGGACATTCGAGTATCACATGAGAAGTGCAACATGTATACCTACTTATAATGGTTGTATCGCATTTTTTAGTTTACTTAATAGAACGCTGCTTATTTTCTTTTTGAAGGTTTGTTTTGTTATGCATGTGTTCATCAACTCTGACAAACGACTGACTGTTCTTCAAGAAAAATATAAAAAATTACCGAGCAAGATTCGAACTTGCGACCTTTTAGAACACTGATTATTTTTTCCAGCCCTCTGTAATTGATCAACATTATCATGTGGTAGTATTTGATCGAAACAACGTTAGTTGATTATTTCTTAGTATTGAAATAAAATTAATCTCAAACTAAGGGAAAAGGCCATTTCTTTTGCTGACAAAAGTTTATGTTAGTTGATTCCCTGCGTAGGACAATATACCCTACCTACGCCGCTGTACTTTCAGAGCTTCAAGTAGAGAATGCGTTCCGGCGGATCAAACAAATTCATATTGTTAAAATAAATATTTTTATTACCATTCCAGATGCGAAATATCAGGAAAGTCGGTGTCTGGCCGGTGGGCATAGTCGGTGGCATGCGTGTAGAGATGCCATTGGTAAAGGACGGCAAGGTGACCGGTTACAATGCCGTGTGGAAACCGTACCGGCCGTTCCCTATCGACATGGCCGGTTTCGCCATCAACGCGGCTCTTTTTCTTGACGTTCCGGAGGCGAAGTTCTCCAGGAAAGTCCAGTCTGGTTTCCAGGTCAGTAACTCTGTTTGTTTCTACCTTAGTGTTTATCCTAGTTATATCCTGAACTCTAGCTTCCTTAGACACCAGGGTCTGCTTTCCGGCATTTTGGACCCGGGGTATGTCCTTAAACTACGTCCGGACCTGGGTATGTCCTTAAACTACGTCCGGACCTGGATATGTCCTTAAACTACGCCAAAAAGAGAGGTATGGGCACTGCGAATGGCATCTCGCTAAGTGTGGTAGGGCACGTTCAGCGAATGTCATCGCTCAAATCTGGAGCAGAGCCCGACTGGGGAAGTGCCTCCACCTTACAGAAAACCACAGCCAAATAGCACTAGACCCTACTCATAGTATTGTGTTCCTGCTGGTGAGTAAGGTTGCCAAAGAGCTCAAAGAGGACCCAGTGTGTTGACGATGAGGGCCCTTCTTGTTCCTTTAGTCGTCAACACAGTGAATCCTCCTTTTTGTAAAGGGTCGGCAACGCGCATGTGACTCCTTTGGAGTTGCAGGCGTCCATAGGTTACGGTAGCTGCTTACCATCAGGCGGGCCGTATGCTTGTTTGCCACCGTCGTGGTATAAAAAAAATTTAACCTCAACGTCCAATGATCTACCATTCGCATGTCTTCTTCGCCATCGATGAGAAGTTCACTGCGATTGATATTGTATAAGGTCGTGGACACTTTATATAACAGTTTTGTAAATGAAAACCATGTGTTGCAAATTCTATATAATGATTTTATTTAATACGACAATACTATTACGAGTACGTAGATACTCGTAATTTACGCGAAGTTATATTATTGTTGTCAATTAATGTGCCCGTACCCTATCAAATACCTCATTAAATGCAAAAGGAAAACGATAATAGTTTAAAACTATAATAGGCAAATTTTGCTTCCTTCCCCAACCCAACTTGCTTATCTCATTAAATGACTTACTTACGTGAACATTCCAGGAGAAAAAAATTGCTGAGTGTCGTGGAACACTCGGTTGGAAAGAACTTGCTATTTAATTTTATTTGATTTTTGACATTTTTGTAATTTTTGCAATTTTATAAATTTTTGTCATTTGCTTTTTTGACTTTTTTACCTTTCTTGCCTTTGTTTACTTTTTACTTTTTTTGACATTTTCTACTTTTTTTTTACTTTTTGGCTTTTTGACTTTTCACTTCACTTTATTCTATTCAATTTTATTTCATTTTACATGTTTCTCAAACGTATGGTTTTGTCGCGCGTTTTCGTGACAGTCACGTAACTTTTTTTCGCTTAGCCCCCATCCGCGAACCGTCCGATAAGGAACTTCGTTCCATAATATAAAAGCTCACATCTTCCTAATTAGGTTTTTTTCTAAAATAAAAGTTTTAAGTTTCTATACGAAATAACGCAGAAGATTACGTTCGTGACGCATCTTAATAATATGCTTGCAGTGAATATCGCCTGAAGGTGTATTTTTGTCTAGATGAATTAAGGGACCCAACCAATAAAGAGTTATTCGATCAGGGGGGCGATTTTTGAAATTCGAGCGCTCGATTGTCTAAAATCGGCCCCCAGGTATATTTGATCGGATTGTTTTTACAAACCGTATCAATTAGGCAAGCACGTCGTTCACGTATCCAAACGTAAGCTATTTTAATTTCTTGCTATGACATTCGACAGGTAAACCACATTAAGTGTGGTTTGTCTTGTTGCGATAGGCTTACTGTGATTATAACGTAACCATTTAATAGGGTTATTATCGAAAAGGTTAATCAAATCAAGGATTTTTCCGGTCCCTGAGATGAAAATAGGCGTAGAGTCAGCAATTTGGCCGGACCGTCACGTAATCTAATAATAATTTTAGTTAACGCGTAAGTATCTGTCTTCAAAGCAAATTTGTGTTATTGTTACCTCTTGAAAAAAAGTATTAAAAGGGTAAAAGTAAGATTGTAAACATTAGACCCAAATTTAATTTTTCATCTCCATTATATACGGCAAATTCCCTATTACCAGTAACCACCGTCCAGTTACTGACTGAATCGTACAATTGCGACATAAAGCAAGGATCTGGTTAAAATCTATTAATCTCTAACTACATTACATGGACAACAACATATAATTATAGGTACACATGAAATATACATTTAAAGTAAATGTCGACGAAATTTTTGGCCAGTAATTAAATAGACAGGGCCGATTTACCTACATGCGATCAACCGAATCTGTCAAGTAGGTCGCATTTAAATTTCGCTTATTAATCAATTTTTAATGTTTATCCGCCAAGCGATTATAACTCTTAATTTGATGGCCTAGAGCATTCATTTTACGGCGCACAATATTACAACTAGAGATAACAGCATACGGGGCCGTAACAGTTATCTGTTTTGCATTTTTAAAACGATATCAATATACATCCTCTGGACCGGGTCTAGATTTAATATTTATTTGAATACATGTTGTCTGTTACTATTACACTGAATAGAATATAACAAATAATAAAAATTTGGGAAAAGTGAAACCAGACTTCTGATTAATAACGTATTAACGGATAAAATTTCGCCCATTGAAAGTTAATTAGTTAAAAAATAAAGCGAATCAGTTGGCACCTCATATCTACATCAAAACTGCCTCATTAGTTTCAACGCTTCGTATCTTATATACCTAATAAAATAAGTGTGTAAACAGACCCGCAATTTAATAAAAAGTTTTTTTAATAAAAACCACACCGTATATATATATTGTGCGCTGCGCTATTGTGACATGGCTTATAATTATCAATACCTTAACCGTTTCCTAATCTCTATTTATTTGCCTTAAACGCTAAGGCTTTTCATCATCAATTATTTAAGAGCTGGGCTCTTGCGGTGCAATTTCAAGCAATTTCCATGTATGTCTGTCCTTTGCCTTCTCCTTGACAGCCTGATACGACACGAAGTTTATTTTTTCCTTGACTTGATCCATGTATGCAATTCTTGGCTTCCCTGGTTTCCTCTTTGCTTCAACTCTCCCTTCTAGAATGTTCTTAATAAATTCGTCATGTCGTAGCAGGTCCCTGCGTATGGCAGATCCAAACATCCTTCCTCTCCTAAAGGCTTTTACAAATCTAATAAAGAAATCAATTATTATGCAACGAAATTACTACTTTAACCTTGACTCCTCGAAACTACTTCAACGCCCATAATCAATACCTTAGTTTGCCTAAATTAGTTGTATAAGGGCTTGTATAACTGCTTACATCATACTAACATTATAAAGCAAACATTTTATCTTTTGATGTTATGATGTTTGTTCCTAGTTCATGACGTATAGTAAGACGATCATTTTTATCTCGGAGTTCATTCCCGTTAAAGGTGAAATGAGAGTTCAAAATAAGGTAGTATTAAGCAAGAGGTGGGAAGAAGAAGCGCGTTTAACAAATTTACGACTATTTTTTAAATACCACGACGGTAGCAAACAAGCATACGGCCCGCCTGATGGCAAGCAGCTACCGTAGCCTATGGACGCCTGCAACCCCAGAGGTGTCACATGCGCGTTGCCGACCCTTTACAAAAAGGAGAATTCACTGTGTTGACGGCTAAACGAACAAGAGGGTCCCTCATCGTCATCACACTGGGTCCTCTTTGAGCTCTTTGGCAACCTTGTGGAGGTAGTTCCCCAGTCGGGCTCTGCTCCAGATTTGAGCGAGATGACATTCGCTGAACGTGCCCTACCACACTTAGCGAGATGCCATTCGCAGTGCCCATACCTCTCTTTTAGACGTAGTTAAAGAATATACCCGTGTCCATGTCGGTTTAAATATTTGTAGCCAAACGGCAGATAGGTTTTATATTAAAAGCAGTAAATTCAAAATTCGGATTGTAATCCTGGTTGTAGTAAGATTTATCCCATCTACGATTACATTTACAAAAATGTCAGTCTCGCAACGCAGTTCTCCTATTGCAAAAAGTATTGAGATCAACAAACCGGTGTCCATAGAATTCAATCCCCACTGGAGTTTACTAACATGTCATTGTGATCCTTTGAATAGTTATTAATTATTATAGTCTGGCAAACCATTTCTGTCAGTAGAAACGCGCGGCAAATTCAAAATACGTACATGTGGCAACCCTTTGTGATGAGACACCGTATTTCATGACGAACATTTCAATTCACATTGAATTTGTTTCTAGTGCATTTCACTCTTTCATCTTAAGCGCGAGTGAGATAGAACTCCTGCAACGTTCCCAATTAAATTTAAATTCATTTTAAGGCATATGTCAATTGCCTCGACCAGAGTATCTGTTGCAGTTGATGACAGATCAGACGAAATATACCTATCCGTCTCCTTTTTACACACCGTAAATGTCACCTAATGAAAGGGGCGGACATACCAACTAAAAAAAGACATAAAATTTGATGATTATTGCTGCTTTTTTCACTGATTCTTAATGTTCTCATACTTTTGTTCGCTGTACATTGCTACTGCGTTCGTTGGCTGGCCAGACTATAGTTATTAGATGTCTATATTTTTATAATAAATAGAATGACTTTGCCATCGCACGGACATCTAAATATATAAAATAATAAACTGACTGACTGACTGACTGATTGACTGACTGATTGACTGACTGACTGACTGACATATCAACGCACAGCCCAAACCGCTGGTCCTAGAGATTCCAAATTTGGCACGTAGGTTCCTTATAAGGTCTAGGGGTGCACTAAGAAACGATTTTTCAAAATTCACCCCCTAAGGGGGTAAAATTGGGGCCAAAGTTTGTATAGCGAATCAAGATTTGTTAGACTATTTTATTCGAAACTTCACAGGAGTATTCCTAACGATAAATGAGTAAACACCTGTTTCAGGTTTTTTGAAAATTCAACCCCTAAAAGGGGCAAATGTGGTCACAAAGTCTGAAAATCAACATGGGTATCGTATCCTTTTTGAGTACTTATAGTACGCGGGCGAAGCCGCGGGAAAAGGCTAGTGTATACATATGGCATAAGCCGCCCTATCAATGTGTACTATCGGGTTCATAATTGCATACCCAATTTATGAATGAATTCATTGATAAATTGGGTATGCAATTATGAACCCGGTGGTACATATTGCATTACATGATGATTTATTGTCCTGTGTTAATAAATCATATTCAAAAATCAATTCATGATTAATATCGGTTCAGCCGATTTTGAGTTATAAATGGTGTAACTGCACGCAAGGCCCAGGGCTGTCAACACCGCCGCCTACTGGGCATCTCAAGTATGAAACTTAACACATTCACTGCCAAGAACCCGCCTTGTGGGCGCTCGTAAACTTTGCTCAGACAACTCGCTGGGTGGGTCGTTTTGTATGTAGCTATGGACGCGCGGTTTCTGAAGTAGGACGTCATTTTTCGTCTGGCAGTTAATGTGTTAAGGGAACCTCGACACGAAAAGAAGAAGAAGACACGACTTTGTTATACCAAGTTATACATACATATTATATCATTATGGCATGCCGGTTAACAGTGTCATAAATAAGTTCATTGATGTTTCACTACCGTAAAATATAGTATTGATTAAAAATCCGCCAGAAAATACAATGCTTGTAATATTAAATAAACAAAATTATTTTAATGAATATAATCGTTGTATACCTACTATGAATTAGTTAGGTCTTTGACACACATAGGTATATTGTTGTTCAGGAAGTTTATATCAGTGAAACGTGATTGTAACTTATTGTGTACGAGGCGAACTTACAATCGTAAAACTCCTACTTTATGGCAAGGATATACATTTAACATAAACGAATGTTAGTATAGTTTGAAATAGAATATTTTATTTCAAAATTGTCATACATACTATTAAACTTTAAAAACAAGTCATTACATTTAAAACTACTTAAAAAATAAAATTACAAATATACCATTAATTAATTATAGAAACGTATCAAAACTTTGCCCTTTAGGCAGGGTGCCCATCACGCAGGCAGCATTCCCGCGCTGAATAGCAATCGCTATTCTTTGAGCGAGAAAGCTGCCCGCGCGAGGGTCACCCGTCGCGTCCCTCAACCGCTTACTTATCTCCTTGTGGAGCCCACGCGCGCTTTTTCCCCAAGGGCCGAGTGTCTCGACGCCAAATGCAACAAAATCATACTGGGCGCCAAGACAGCTATACTTCCCGACCTTGGAGCGCTCTCGGGCATCCGCCGTTGCCCCAGCTTGTTTGGACGTGACTGGCAAGTAGGACGCTGCCAACGTATCAGCGCAAGTAGCGTCCCACACCAGTGCAAATAGAATAAGTAATGTATCTCATGTGCAAAAAGTTGTAAATTGTAAAATATAATCATTTTTCCTTTATTACCAGTAAACTATATATGTAAAGAAAGATGTATTAATCAGAGATAATGAGAATTACTTTAATTTTTATTTATTTATCAACAAAGCTGGTACAATATACATTAAAATCTGCCTATAAAACTAAATAAATCTAAAAACTACAAACTAGGTAAGGTCACCGAGGTCCGACCCTTGCGGAAGGGTTCCCATAATGCTGGCGGCGCTCCCTCTTTGGACTGCTATACCTATCCGTTGTGCAAGGAACGAGCCAGCTCTACGGTCCCCGGTGACCTCAACTAGTTTTTTTGATACCTCTGTCACAAATTTCCGGGCTCTTGAGCACCACGGCCCTAGAGTTTCGACAGCGAAAGCCACGAACATATGCTGATTTGCAAGAGCGATATATTTGCGGTGTTTCGCCGCCTCGGCCACTGCAGCCGCCCCGCCTGGTCTTAGTGAAGTCGTGGAGACATGGGACGGCGCTAGGGTGTCCACACATGTGGCATCCCAAATAAGGGGTCGTCCCAGTCTCCACGGTACTAGAGTCATGCCGTCGGGCCTCTTGCCATCGTCACGCACGAGACCAGGGGGTTCATGAACCGCTGATACGTTGACGCTGACAAAGGCCCGGCGGATGATGTCGTTTACGCAGGCGTGGCGGGACAGGCGGCCGGCGCTCTTAATGCATGAAAGGCCGTGGTGCCCAAAGCTGTCAACCGTAGCTACGCAGCGGCAACGATGGGGTGAGACTATGTCCGCGCCCACACGGAGTCCGACAGCCAACCTGAGGGTGTTGTTATCCAAAAGTGTGCCGAAATTGGATGATGGCAGGGCATGTAACCAGGAACCGGACTCCCTTTCAGACACGGCTAGCAGTCGGGCTTTTTCTTGGCTAGTTAAGCAGGTATTTACCAGGTGGGAATGGACTTGGGTGCAGATGGGTTGGTCCCAGATTCTCTGAACTGCTTTATTTATGGGTGGATCTATACCTGGGCAGGCAATTTTCTATGCATCTTCTGCCTCGGATAAGTACGCAACCTCGAAACCACGGAGTGGTGGACTAAGAATCTTGCCGACGAGGGGGAGCGTGCTATGTACCGAGGACAGAAATGCAGGCAGGGCGATACTAGATATTTGGCGTATACCAAGTCCTCCGAATCTGACAGGTAGTGTGGCATGAAGGAATTGTCTGTCACTTATTTTAATATTTAGAATTTTTTCCAGCTGAATGTGGAGTATGGAGTCGATGGATTCGGAGTAATTTGGAAATTTCCAGATTGGGCAACACCGTAAATAATATGTAAATTTAGGGACAAACAAGCAGAAGCGTAGAATGAAAATAGCCATATGAGAGTTGATTTCGAGAAGGCGATCCGAAGATTCCGAAAAATGATTCATTTTCGAATTGATGAATTCTGGTATTGATTCCTCGAAAACGGGTGCACCTACGAGGTGAAGCGAGTCTTTTTGTAAGATTTTTATGCCCGGGCAGATGTTTTCGAAATCATGCTGAATTTGTGATTTGTTTGTAGTGGCCGAATCTATATAAAGTTCGCATTTGTTTGTGTTCAGCTCTAGACCTATGGATTTAAATCGATTCATGATAGATGAAAGGTCGTTGATAACCGAATACGCATCACCTCCCAGGCTACCGTCGTCGAGGTACCAAACGTTAAATTTGCTAGTAAGTGCCGAAATAATAGGATGAATGGTGAGGCTGAAAATGGCTGGCCCGAGTGGATCACCCTGTTGGCAGCCAACAGATGAAAGGATAGCGTTTTCTTTGTAGGAAAGATTTGTAGGTGCGCTGTAGTATTGCCACATGTATTGGTAGATGCCAGGACAATATTTTTGGATTTCTGCTAACAGGGCACCTCTATCTATTTGGTTAAACGCGTTTTTAACGTCTACTTTAAGGAGTACCTGACCTTCAGGGCTATGTAAGAAGGTTCGACAAGCGTGGACGGCTGCCTCGCAACCGCCTTTGGTACCGAAGCCTAATCGGATTGGTTGGAATTTTTTTTGTAGGTCCGAAATGATATATTTACAGCAGATTTTGGAAGCAAGTCTCCGAAAGGATGAGCCAACGGCGATAGGCCTGAGTCCGCCGTCTTTCTTTTTTAGAGCGCAAAGATTAGCGCCGTAGAGGGTTGGTACTATGACGGGATTTACCTTGCCTGAAAGCATCAGGTTTACAAGACGGGTTATACTTGAGAGGAAGTTGTTATTTTGGCCTCCGGGCATACCTGTAGTAAGATCTTTAAGATGCTGTGGTGTTAACCCGTCCAGTCCGCCCGCTGAGCCGTTCTTGAATGAAGCAATCGCTGCTTGGACGGCATCTTCAGAGCATTGCAGTGGGAGAAAAACATGGCTGGGGGGGTCAGGAAGGTCGGGTACTGTCGGTGCTGGTGGGTGCTTGTTTTGCAGAGCAGTTAGAGTTTCCGGGGTGTCTGGAGCTGTTGCGTCGCTGGAAAATAGGATTTGGGCAGCGCCTTTGAGGTCACCATCATTTATTTTGGATTCAGTCAATTTAGAGATTTTATTTGGTTTATAGTGGTGAGAATTTTGGATACGATTTGTGTCAAAAGTTTGGGAGCGGGTACAATTTAATTTAATTTTGTAAGTCAGAGACTTATTGTCGTCTTTATCGACGTGTAGGGTGTTGTATGCGAACGACAACAAGCTTTCCCAGCTTGATGTCGAGTTTTCTGTTGTACAGTCATCGATAGTTTTGACTAAATGATTTGCAACGGTTGATCTTGCGCCTCTAGGAATGCGTTTGATTATAGGCACAGATGCTTTTAACGTACTTAGTCTATCTGAAAGTTGAGTGTGATTTAAAGCTGTCGGAGATGATAAAATGTGGGGTGAGGTGGGAGATTGGATGACGGTGGGTTTGTGGCACTTGCCTAGATGGATGTGGAGACCTCAGCGACCTTTTAACAGTTTCGGAGCTGGGCAATGTGGGCATTGAACATAATCATCGAGTGACAAAGCGATTGGTTGAGAATCGATATTACGTTGACTGTCGGCATGCGGAAGGGTAGTCATCAGTATTTAAATAAAAACCGGAATTAAATAATAACTAATAATAACACTAACTATAAATAAACACAAAAATGAAGTTTCAAATTGACATCGACGTCAGGGCTCCGTCGTCGCGAGACTTCTTCGTCTTCGAGAGTATTTCCAGCCAGGCCCTCAGGCTTCTGGGTCGGCGCTTGGAGTCAAACCGCTAGTGATGGTGATGGGAGCTCTCCGCAATCGTAACCGTTTCCGGATATGGTAGTATAATAAGTAGGTAACAACAAAATTTCGGTAAACGTTGTCCTTGCACAACTTACGTGATTTAATGAAGTGATGACTTTTTCATTATGAAGAAAGGCGATTTGCACAGGACTTTCAAATAGTGCAGTTCACTCCTGGGTACGAAATTTTTCAGCATAAATTTGATGTCAACGTCTTTTACGTTGTTATAAAGCAATTTTGCCTTAAAATTCCGGCGGTAAATGAATAAAAACGAGTATTTAATTTCGTAGGGAAGAAAATTTCACCTGACGTTTTTAGAATTACTTAATTATTAATACATATTTGTGAAATTAGTATGATTTGTATATTAAAAACCGGCAAATCAATTCTTTGTCTTGAAAAGCAAAATCAGATTGAATGAATAAATGCTTTATTGCACACCTCGAAAAAAACAGCACAGTAGAAAAAAAAATACATGATAAAAAGAGGCAAACAACAGGCGGTCTTATCGCTAATGAGCGATCTCTTCCAGACAACCTTTGAGTAGCGGAGAAGATAATGCAGAAAAAGTCAATAGGAGGTGCAAAAAACTTGAATTTCCCCACCAGTACTTCAATGACAAATATTGACTCACCTCTACATTTTTCTGTTTCAGGAAAGTGAAATTTTAAAATACGTCGTAACCCAGCAGGAGCTCGAGCCCCTAGCCGACAACTGCACCAAGGTATACGTATGGCACACACGCACACAGAAACCTGCCATACTCAACCCGAAAAAGCTCAAAAAGACACCGATCCCTGACGATCATATCGAGGTATGAACCGCCACGGTAGCCATATCATACCGGTTTTAAGCAAAGCGTTGAACGCTTGGTTGTAGAATCCCAAGGGATTCGACTGTAATTTTTAAATGAGCTGTGCTCTTTTATATGTGAAAATATTCCATTACGTAAAAAGACTAGAATATCAGTGAATTAATCAAATGGTTAGTGAGGTAGTTGCACACCGGTTTAGTAGCACGTAGCTTAGTTTTGAGCTTAATCAAGTTTAAGTAATTGTTGGCTTAGTTAGCGTAAATCAAATCAATCGCACGAAGCCGAACTTAAAACACACAGTCAACTACAACAACTTCTCTGTAACAGTCTCAGTTAAGCGGTAGACTTGGTATATTCATTTGAATAATTGTCATAGTATCTTATAAAAAAAGAAATCCGAACGGTTAATATCATATTCGTTTCAGATAGCCTAGGCCAAGGATGATATAGACATGGATGGACAATATCCATACAAAATCGTGTTCTAATTTTTCAGGTTAAAGCACTAGCGTCATCTATCGGTCACACCAGACACTAAATCCTAGTATCTAATACTTCATTCGGCGCTTAACGCTGACAGAATAACTCGACTCCAGACTCGACAGATGGCGCTGTGGCACTAGTACCGATAACAGACGTATAGCCTGAACGCGATTTTGTGTAGGGATTGTCAATCCATGTCTTAATCATCCTTGATGCCTATACAAAATCGCGTTCCTCGAACCTTCAGGCTATACGTCTGTGTTCGGTACTAGTGCTACAGCGCCATCTGTCGAGTCTGGAGTCGAGTTATTCTGTCAACGTTAAGCGCTGAATGAAGTATTAGAAACTAGGATTTAGTGTCTGGAGTGACCGATAGATGACGCTAGTGCTTTAACCTGCAAAAAGGGAACGCGATTTTGTATGGATATTGTCCATCCATGTCTATATCATCCTTGGCCTAGGCAGAGACTATACATTTACATAGACAGCCACAGTCTAAGAACTGTGTGAGGCTCCAAGTCTGAAGCGCCATCTGAACGAGACCAAGCAAAGCTGCCGTATAACGTAAATCAGAGTGCTATCTGCCCCGTAGCGCCATCTAGTAATTAATAGTCACTATTAATACGGTATTACTACGGAAACTTTGGGTTGGCCTTGTTCAGATGGTCCTTCAGACTTGGAGCCTCTAAAAGTTCTTTGACTCTGGGTGTCTATATGTATATACTCTGTATCTTTAGGTATTTAAATAAAAGTAAATAAGATCTAACCTCAAATGCCTCCTTAAGCCAGTTGAGGGTAGATGAAAACCTTACACGATCAAATAATATTGGTTAAAACCAGGTCGTTAAGTGACAGATCCAGGCAGTTTTGTATTTGATTGGTTAACCAATAAAAGTTATAACTACCCGAAAATGTAAAAATTGTTTGTTTACTTTTATTTAAATACCTAAAGACAGAGTATAGTTCCTGGCCTAGGTTTAACTTACTTGTTAGTAACGAATGTTTATGAGTTGTTTAAGCTTTAATTCTAGGACGATATAAGCCTGTACTGTCTACGTCTACGAGTATACAAAATCGCGTTACTATAATTCCGGTAAAGGCCCTAGCGCCATCTATCGAGTCCCAAACAGGTCTCAGTTCATAGACATAGCCATAGACCTGTCATGGTAATAATAATACCAAGATTGAACGGGATGGTCTTATTAAACTTGCAATAGGTGACAGAGAAGGCGCTATTATCGTTGGACCTTATGATAGTCTCACATTGTATCGCTTACTTCCAAAAGGCCCTAAGTACAATGTAAACGTTTTTTGAAAGGTAACAAAGACCGACTAAATTATGTAGGCTAGTTACGGTATGCTATCAGCCATCTTGAAACGTGTTTTAAAATTAGTCGCGATGCGTATATTCTGTCCTTGGGGAACTCGTGTTTCAACTCTAGAGATACTTGCTTTGAGTCTCAGTTACATTTTATCGGCAACTTGAAATTGTCAAAATAAATCAGCTTTCATATCACAGAATGTGCTGCAGAATCATATGTCTAAGATAGAGATATACCTGATTGATTACGTATGTGACTAACTTTGATATTAAGCATTATGATGTCTTGAGGGCAATGACGCGCAATATATCGCTGGTATTCTTATCTATTTAAGAACTATTTTTCACTTTCCTGATATCTCCTCATTTTCCTATAAGTTAGTCCGTAAAAATATCTGCAGCATTAAACAAATACGAGTACTGTTTGTTTCGTTGCTCGTTGTATCATTTTGGTATTAGAGAATTGTATACATGTACAGTCAAGTGTAAAAATATGGGTGTACTCATCTTACTCAAAAATATGTCCCATAGTATCTTATTCCGTTGTAATAAGTGCGTAGTACCATATTTATGAGACGATTTTTTCGATACGTATTTTTGCACTTGACTGTACCTAAATTATTTGACTATAAAACTCGTGTACTCTAACGAAATATTAGAAATATTTATAATGGATTACTCACGTAACTAGGCCTTCCGCGAATTTACTGTGTAGGTAACCTATGTAATTTATTGGATTTGATTGGATAATATACTCAATTGGCAAAGAAAGTATTATCACCCGAAAAATACTCAATACCTAGGCAAATTAATACTGTTTTACCTATCGATTGATATTTAGCTAGTTATGTAAAATTAAAGGTAGGTAGTTTTGAAATCAAAGTCACAAAAGCCACATTTTTTTCTAAACAATGCATCACTAATTATATATTATAACAATTTATTCACTTTCCTCTCCATGTTTTCAGTATTAATAGTGAATATCAATCGGCTGTACTGTGTATAACATACGTGTTTTTCCCATAGACATATAAAATATGAAGACGTAGTGCCGTAAAGACAAAACTGTGATTCCATAATAAGCCGATTTCTTCGTGTTTACGCGCGACACGCACACATACAACTCGTGGACGAGCGGTGATTGGTTCAAACGTCAAAAGTGAGTGTGTGTGCACGAGATCGCGGCTTTAATAAGAATCACAGTTTTATCTTCGTGGGATTCCGTCTCCTTATTTTATGTCTATGGTTTTTCCAATCATTAGCCTAACCTGTATATGGCTAAGGATTGGAAGATAAACCTGTGTATCTTTAGTATTTTATGTTAGAAAAGCTAGCGGTTTACGTATGGAGTTAAAATTATATGAGAAATTAAGAAGTGGATTTATCTGAATGTATCAGATAAGTGCTCGTTTATTTTACTTTCCATCTTCTATTAAGTAAAAATTACCTAATATTTATTATTTTATAGTACGTACAGTACATTGTTTATTAATAATCTAGAATTTAATTATATTTAGACAACTTTTGTTAAACTTATACGAGTACCCTAAAATTAATTGAAAGACAGCTTTTTTCCGTACCATAAATGTAAGATAAAGTTATCTTAACCATATATTTACTGCGTTCAAGTCGTAACATACGTATGTTATCATTTTATCTAAGTTTGTACATGATCTTTATACCTATGTATACACGGTGCTCGTGAGCATTGCGAGAGATTTTAACCATGAATTCCTGAGGTCATAAGGAGTAATAAATGCTATATGAATTTAAGTCAATTTCGCCAAAAACTATTTTTTTTTTTGCTTTTTTTTCGATTTTTTTAAATGCTTTTGAAAATAAAAACATAAATGTATTTGGTAAAACATTTTTTCGTAAAAAATAGTTTACGTAAAGTATTCCTTGGCACTTTGATATCTGTCAATAAGAATGTCTAGACAATAAAAAAGTTTTTTAAGCTTTAATTGGTTTCAACTCTGAAACTAGGCGAATTCCAGTAAAGTTTATACGACATTTTAGCCTCCAATTATGATCAGGAATACGCTGTTAAAATTATTCGGTTTCCTCATGTTACACCGTGTATAATTTATACGTGTTTTGTGTTGTACGCAATTTAATCAAGACGTATATTTTAGAATGCACAATGATATTATTATTAAAGTAAATGATTTTCTAAAAATATGCCCGTATAGTACAACACCCTGATTTAATATTAGCCGGATATCGCATGTTCCAGCGATTTTATATTTTGCTATGATTTATACTAAACTAAGTCAAATCCGATTGTAATTTTAATTTACCTAGTCGGTTACTAAGTTCTGTTACTAGAGTTTTCACTAAATCAATAGGAATAGGTAGCTACATTTTAATTATTCACGTACATAATTTAAAAGCTTATTTAATAGTCAATAGATTACAATATATTTAATTGAAAATTATTGTCGCAGTTTTTCAGAATTCTTTATAACACTCGGAAAAAGGCGTGAAAAATATACGTCAAAATTACACTCCTTGTTCATGTTGATTTTAAATCCTATTTACTTTTAATCACCTTTAAGACGCATCAGTCTTACACAATTCGGTAGCTATATTCTTTAGCTTCAATTTGGTATATGTATAGTTCACGTGGGGCTATCCGATAAAATACTAGACCATACGTTGCAAGTCTGCTTGTTCAATAGCAGTCTAAATCTATGTCTTTTGTGAAAAACTTAAAAACAGGCAATATTTCAAATGGGAATATCCGTGGGATAAAATCGCAAGAAAATTAAATGGTGGTCACGCATTTACCTCTAATAAACAGGTTTCTTACAAACAAGCAATGGAACCTTCTAAACAAAGGTGCAATATTTATTTGATGCACTTTTGTAAAGTGTAATTTTCTTAAATTTATCGCGTGTTTGCGTCTTCAGGCAATCTTGTGCTTTACAAGGATTTTCAATAAAATTTCTCATCTGATTTGTGTATTATTATACCATATTATGTTCATTAGAAATTAGGCTATTAAATAATTACTTTAAATTTTGATTTTCAATCTTTATTTTATATTTTATCAGTCAGAAATCTGGTAACAGAACTTAGTAACCAACTAGGTAACTACTTTAGCTAGTGCAATATCGCCTGTTCAAGAACCAGCATAATATAATGAAAATAAATCATATCTTATGGCCAAATATCTACTTAATGTGATGCCAATCGGTCTGTTATTTGTCTAACTATTAATATATGAGCATTAAATTGTTTTAATTCTTAGTAAATCTTATTTGTCTATTTTGAACGATATTTACAAGCTTAAAATAGACAAGTACAGATATTTATACTTTTCTAGTTCAATTGTTTACCTTTCTAGCTGCTTTGTATTTATGTATAATTAAAAACAAAGAAATCGAAAAAGTATACTTGTATTTTAATGGATTATTTGGCTTACTACCATATAATCTGGCCTATAAAATTAAGATTAATTAAATCTTCATAAGATAGGTATTTATTATAATTAGTGATATTATGATCAAATACGCAGAGTTATTTATAATTTAAGTTTATTTAACTAATCTTTCGTATTAAATCGAGTTAAAAGAAAAGATAATACACCCAAGTCAATGAATATGGGTCACTTTATATATGGCAATTTCTACTCGAAGTGACCTTTATACTGGAGTATAGTTTTTCTGGCTGTTACATAGTGTTTGATGTAAATGTCTTGCAAGTCAGAACCTTTTTGTCAAAGTCTGACTATGATTATTTTGCTGATCATCAATAATGCAATAAAAAAACTTAATAATGTTGTATGTGATGGGTATTAGGGATCTCCTTTGTTTTGTATTAGTAAGTCTGGGGTTTATTCACTTTCTTCTTGTTCGACTTACGCTAAATTCATCTCACAGTAAATTCAACTAGACTATGAATACTGTACGTATTTGCTTGGGTCATTTTCTCGTACATTTACAGTTAACGTACATACGGTTTTTTTTTTTCAACTTAATATGTAAAGAACCAAGGCGGTTTAATTTTCTATGTCCAATGGCAATCGGTAATTTGTCGCGTGTCTGTTTTGATAGTTAAAGGTAAAAAGCATACTATCATAAGTTTTAATCAAGTGCTCAACTGATATACGTGGTCTAATACTTTTTAAACGTAGTATGTAATGACTAAAATATATTGTACTTATTTTTAGGATAGTATTAAGGACAACTAAGTAGACTAATTTATAGTAACATTTTGCACGTATACTATTTAGCTAAAATAGTTCTCCAGTGCTATAGCATATAATATATATTTTACTTATGTTCCATTAATTATACTTTATTAATATATTGACAATAATACAATGTTCAAAACTCTTTTAATCGCCGTATGTCAAAAATTTAACACGCAGTTTTGAACTCTTGTCATAATTTACGTATCTCATGCATCGCAACAGTTCTATTTAACATTGCCAAGTATTTCGGTGTATAAAACTATTATTGTGTATCGTTAAGATCGAATGTATTACTGTTTTGAAACAATAAGTCCCGCCGAATTTCTTGCCGGTCATAATACTTCTCGGGTCAGAGGGGTAGAGTGTAGGGTTAGAACCGGTGGTAGTCTTTTTTTCTCTCTGGCGTTCAGTGCATTGTAATGTGCCTAAATTGAGGAATAAATATATTTTACCTTATTTTAAGCCGTTAAATAAAATTAACTTAAGAATATACGCAGACTCACTTTACACAGATGTATACATATTTTGTTTCGTAATTTATTATGTTGTTTGATATTATTATTTTGATATACTTATATTATTTATTTCTTTAGAGTAGTTTAATAATAAAATATTTTATCATAGCTCATTATGTGATAGCAGTATTTATAATTTTGTAAATTCCTCACATCATGTATCATGATTAGTCTGGAAATAAATTATTCGAAAGATGGTTATTTCGTTTAATTTTGTCAAACTTATGGACAATGTTGAAAGGTGGATCAACTATAAAGTCGGACAGAAAAAAAATTAAATATATGCTTTTACGGGGACTTTACATTAAATTACTAATATGCCCAGTAAAGCCAGGTCATCTTGGAAAGGGCTTTAACAGCCACAAAAATGCATGTTTGATAGATTTACATGATAAAGACTACGGATTTTAACACTGACTACCGAGAACCCGCCTGGTACTCGTAATGTTTGCTCAGACGCCGGGCACGCGGCGTGCTGCGGCATTGCGTTGCACTTCGTAGCCCGCCTGGCGGGTTCTGTCGGTTTCTGGGGTATTGATCAAAATTTTGCCCGGTTGCGAAAGTGTTAAGTTTATCCACCTAAAGACAAGCCAGGACCTATTTGATAAGGTCTTTCGCTAGACAATCGATCAGCAGCTGGGCCCTGTCGCAACCATTTGCTCCGTCGGTGACAGGTTTATCATTTACTGCAACAAAATAAATATGCTTTAAAAATATACCTCACTCGTGAAGTTATTAATTACAAACTGGAGCAGGCGCGGTTACGGGGGGGGGGGGGGGGCAACAGGGGCAACTGCCCCCCCTGAAACGCAAACCTCGTGTACTACGGGGCCCATAGGTGCGGACCGCGAGATTTTTTGTGAAGGAAAGTGCCCCCCCCTGAACGAAATCCTGGATCCGCGCCTGAACTGGAGTATCCTCTTCGGCCACAACGTGAGGCCGAAAGAGAAGTCATATATAGAGGGCTGCGTCTAGTTTTGACTGCGAGTGAGACACCGCCCCTTATATGCTCTCTATCGGACCGCTTTTTTGGGACCTATGAACGAGTGGTTTTTTTTACACGGTAATAAGGTTCAACTGTGGTTAGGCAAAAAGTGTAAGACTTACCTCCACCTCATATACCTCCTCCATGACCTAACTATTGACTGCTTAGGATCGGAAGGAATGGAGCAAATGGGAGAATCAATAAAATCTAAAGTACCGGGAACATCGAAAGTTGATTTTCTGCCTTTATTTCGCTCTTGTCACAGAGAGGCCTATAGGGCCAAGTCACCAATAAATGAACTATTAAGCGACTACCCCAATTTTGACAATATTTTAAGTATGTTATAACTAATTATCGACAATTTAATTTTTTTAATATGATTCGGCATGTAATCTAGTTTAGAATAAGCTATTCCAAACCCTCTTAGGACCGTGCAATATTTTTATAAAAATAATTATGTACCGGAATAGAATTTGCCCAGAAGATGAACTAAGTGCCCTAATTATAAACGACTTGATCCAAAAGATGATAAAAATTTACGATTCGACTCCAAGAGATAAATGAAATTCTAAAATATGCCAGTGAATTTTTAACCTAAGGAAGGAAGTATAGGAAATAGAGTTGATTTTTGCTTTGTGCAATAATTTAAGTAAACAAGGATAAATCAACTGTTTCAATTCAAAATGTTTTTAACTTCTTCGAACTTTATAAACACTATAATTAGGACCGTAAGCCTTAGAAATATAGTATAGGTAGAACTATATTTCTAAAAATAACGTTCAGTTTATAATCAGCTATCTAAAACATGAACGAATAAATTTAGTTAGTTCAAGTTTTGGGCACAGTATTGATGAAATGTACTAACAAAATCAAAGCAACATTCCTTTTTAGAATGCAGCCTAAAAGATAAACTAGTAAATTATCTTAGTTCAAGTTTTAAGTACAGTTTTCTGAAGTGAACAGTCCCGTTTCCATACATGATAATAAAGTTAAATAAAAAAGTTTCGTTTATCTTTTAGTCATATAAATCAAGGAATAGTAATCAAGCAATTACCAATAAATGGTGTAGGTACGGTTAGGTAGGTTAATAAGGTTTCCATACTGACGGTGATTTTAGCGCGAGGCATAGATTTGGCGAGCTCTCACAACCTCATACTTGGATTTTAGAGTTTAATTGTCAGTCTGCGGAAAGTGTAAAAAATAACCCTTAACTTCTAAAGTAGGTCAGGATTTAATTATTACGATCTTTAGGCCAAACGTTCATTCTGGGGGTCGTTCATCTTTAGGGGTAACCTACTAACCTAGACCCAATAGGCGGACGAACGAACGAAGTTCGCGGTATCTGACCTGACTTGATAGTGTGGCGAACTAATTCGTTCGTTCGATTAAAAATATGTAACCATAGAGGCAAATAGTCAACTTTAGAATTTCGATGTTCGCGGTAACTCCCCAGGAGTGGAGGACAAGAAAATTTCGATTCATACTATTGACACAGCGTCGAACTGATTCCACGCCTTCTTGCACTTTGGGACCTTTGGATAATTTTTTTATACTTTCTATTGCAGCATTTACGTCGTACATTCCATTGTTATCCAGCTGAAAGTATATAGTCAGGTTGATAAAATCTTCTATTAAAAAAAATATTTGCAAAAAAATATTTTTTTCCAAGCTTTTAGAGATACCACTAGCGTTTCAAGGTAGCTGTAAAATGTGACTCCAATACGTTAAATTTTACTGGGATGCCTGGGATATATCTTAGCCACGTTTTGAAATGAAATTGAATGTAAAGTTGGTACTTATTCAGTGTTTGTGTGCGTTTGTTTATTTAAAAAATGTCTTATTAGCTACTAATTTAAGTAAGTATTGACCTAAGGTTTCGGCTTACCAGTTTTAATTTTTTGAAGGCACAGGCCCATGCGCACTTAAAGGCATGTTTAGGAAAGCTTTCTGGTTTTACTACGGAGTTCACCATGTCGTTCAGGTGGGTGTTGTGTTGTTCAGCACATTCCTTCAATTTAGTTGCGAATTCTGGTGGCATTGCTGCGAACTTCAAGCAAATACTAGGTTTTAATAAGTACCTACATAATTATTAGTAAAAACACTTACTCAG
Organism: Pammene aurita; assembly: GCA_947086415.1. Taxonomy (NCBI): domain Eukaryota; kingdom Metazoa; phylum Arthropoda; class Insecta; order Lepidoptera; family Tortricidae; genus Pammene; species Pammene aurita. Next base: position 16,997,343 of record OX352304.1, read on the forward strand.
GTTATTTAAGGTGTTATTTCGAAACGCGTAACTGTGCAAAATGCTCGTACCTTTTGAACGTCAAGAGCCACTAAAGTGGTCATGGCAGACGCTGTCAAAGCAATTTTACTGTTGACAGATTTAAATTCGTTTCTCACTAGTTGAGATGTTGGCGTGTAAGCCACATTTTGATACGAGAAAGCGTTCAAAAGGTTAAATGTTGTCTGCGGTTATTTATTACTTACTATAAACCGCGATTAGAATAGGATTGAGATGAGCTGTCAATCTATATTAGTTTTGACGTAAGTGTACGTATGGCAAATCTGTCAAGTTTAATCCCATTCTCATCGCGGCTGCATAATATCAACTGTAGCCGCCTTCGGAATGACACCTTTAACCCTTTGACCGCCAAAGCCGTTCAAACACGTCAACGAAAAGTCGTGCCCTCAGCGCCATGACGTGTTAAAACGTCCAAAATGCGATATCAAAATACTCCTTAATGAACAACCTTTATAGAAATATTTTTGTATGTTTATTATAGCTCTACCATTCACCTATCTTTTTAGTTAAAATTTCATTCAAAATAACCCGTAACTCAAGAATAAATTAGAAAATACCTCAAAGCTATTTAAAAGAACAAAAAGGCACTGCCCTCCTCGCCGTTGACGGGTAATCACGTCAAGAGGCGTGACGTCACTTCGAAATAGTGTTGTTCGTTTGAAAGCATAGTGGTCGATGTTGATTATTGTATGAACATTAACCAAACACTGTAATTATGAATGTTTTTCGCATTTTAAGCTTTATTATATAATAAAACTAATTATTAAACTCTGATTCGTGTAGAAGATTAGTTTTAGGAACTACATATCGTAATGTTAAAAAAGGTATAGGTACTTATATTTTTTTTTTTTACAATTTTTACTTTAATATATGCATTATTAAAAAAGAAAGAGTTTTAATTAAGTCGCAATGGAATAAATAGAATGCGTGTTCTAAGGGACGTATTTAAAACCTAACAATGTGTATGTCGTTTCTTTTAATCTTATTGCTTCGCCGCATTCTTGTTAATCCTTAAACAATGATAAATACCACGACACGTGGGATTTCGGTCCATTTCATTCGTACCAAATAAGTAAAAATAATGAAATGGTATTTTAGATAAAATGTCAACCAATATGAATGTTATCGGTGAGAGACCGAGTTTATGTGAACAAAGAATATGTCATTATTAGGGATATATCAAGTTTCTTGAGGTACAAAAGAATGAAATGTGCGCGAGGTGTTTTTTTACCTACACACCCGTTTTGTCCGATGTTCATTAGTTTTTATCATAAAATTTATTTATTTGATGGTATTGTTAAACATTTTTTTACTCAACTAAACACTTAAAAAACCTAACGTATTTTCCTTCATACAGTTACACCACGGAAATATCGATACAGAAATAAATGAATATCTCTCACCCCCAACTCTAACATTCATAATACGTTACGGTGCCACCAGCGCGAAAGCCGTCATAACACGTCAGCGCGTGACGTTATCACTTAAGTAGTGCTGTGGCTATATTGACAAAGTTAAATAAAATTGTATATTAATTTTCATATTTTTGTAGTTGATTTTAGGTGTATAAGAAAAATACGAAATTAATATTCTTTACTATTATGATTTCTAAATATCTAAAGTGATTTTGCCTAACTAAATCCACTATTAGGCGGAAAGAAATGTTTCGTCGATATGTTGTTTTCCAATCACTACGGTATTAGTGCGCTCGTGCAAATTTCGCTCTGGCGCTGGTGGCACGATTTTTCTGTCCGATGCGTGGCGTTCAAAAGGTTAATGAGCTTTCACATTATCTGATCCGATATCGGATGTCGGATAGGACTATGAAGAAGACAAATTTAAAATTTGTGCAATTCTATTTTATTTAAATACCAAATGTCCATTGCTCAAAAGAAAGCAATAACGCAAAAAAGCGGACTTTTATATAAATGCCATACTAAGCTTTTTTTTTCTGGGGCCATCCGATATCCGCTCGGACAGCGCTGAGAAAACGTTGTGAAAACGCTGTTGAGAACAATTAAAGCTAAGTATTAATAAAAGATCTGTAATATTTCAGTCTCAGCTATAAGTATTGTTATAGTCATAAAAACAGATGATTATGGCAAGAAGGATTAGCTAGGTACAGTCAGATGCAGAGAAAAAGACCCCCTCTGTATGCAGCGTGGGCATTTTTCTCTGCAGCTGATCGGACAGTCACCATCAGATATATCGGAGCGGTTACAAATATCTGAACAACGCTTCCATTGTCAAGGCGATAAAGTGCGTGTTCAGATATTTTTAAGTACCTTGACCGCTCCGATATATTTGATGGCGACTGTACTAACTACATATACATATACCTACCACAACACAATAATTCAGAGCGGACGAGACTATCACGAAAACTACCACGGAATCAAAATATGCGTTCATATTGAAACTTTTAGGTATAATTTCGAAATTTTGCAACTAAGTCACTTGTTAAATCGTGACTATACTTTCAGCTCTATGAAAATGTAATATCGCATTGTAAAATGAGTAGGTACGTGCGATTTACAAATGGCTGATATCGATAAATTATTGCACATAACATAACATTTGGATTGCTCCACATAAAAAATAGGTACCTAAAGGCAAATAAACCTTTCTATCGTTAAAATACAGGTTGTACATACCTACCTAAATCCAATACGAGCAATAAATTCAACCAGATAAAGGATTTATTACTAAAATCATTGAAGTTACACTTTATTATGACCTCGTAATTAAGTTTTGAAAACCGAGCAGCAATGTTTGTTACTTCATAACAATCATAACTCCGTCAGGTCTGAACCGATTTTGAAATATTTCAAACTATAAATAAACTAGCATTCCTAGGCCTTTTATCTGTAAAAGCGAAATACTAGAATTTAGTGGCCCTAACCAACATTTTAGAGTCAAATTAGCGATTACAGCATCGTTTGACTTTCTCAATATAAACACACTTCAATCGATTGGTATTCATATTGGAATGATACATAAATTAAGGTCAAACCTGATAAAACCTGAACACTTTTTAGGAGGTACTTCGTTCCGACAGAAGAAAACCAGGAATGCAATTATTCATTAATTACCACTCATAATGACCTGATTATTACCATAATAGCAGTATATTTAAAGGCACTAAAACCCTTATCCTCGTAAGTCCCCGCGTACTTGTACAAGTACAAATTAAGGATAGCAGTTCAGACCTGACATTTTAACTACATACATGGAGTAACTGCCTAATGTACTTACCCAAGTACAAATTCTTCATACCCCATTTACCGGGTATTTTTTTTACATCGGCAACACTGACACAGCCATTCTTGTTCTATATTTTATGATCGATTCCGCCATGTTTGACAGGTGAAGTCAACTGTCAGTGTCAGTGTCACTTTTTCCCAAGAAGGCCACGCGATCGGGTCGCTAGCCAGCACAAGGTAAGTTAATCTGTTTTTATCCTAGCAATCATTTGTATTTTCTTATGTTTCATATTCGAATTAGTAAATTTAAATTATGAATGTTGTAAAATAAATAAAATATGAAAATATACTGTATATTTAAGGAGTTTCATGATCAGTCAAAATAATTTGTACTTGACGTAGTACCTTAGGCGTTTGTTACAGAAATAACTGTTGATAATTTGTACTTGTGGTAGTACGTTCGGTCTATATTAAGAGTTATTTTTTTCTTATCATAGCCTTCGACGAAGAGCAAATATCACAACTTCTCAACCTTTTTCGGACTTCGAGGACTGATGTGTTTATACCTGAACTCGACCAAGCTTCAAATAGCGACTCTGGACAAACAACAACGGTGCCGTCACTCAGGATGTGACAAAAGAAGTTTATTTAAATGCTCTGACTGCAATGTAGCTCTTGGCCTGAACTCTACAAGGAATTGTTTCAGGACATTTCATCTACAAGAGGATTATTAATATGACATAAAAACCCTTTCTTCGAGTTCAGTTGATATTTTGTATTATAATACTTATTTATTACTATTTGATCTCTTATACTTGACTGTGATTTATCTCTAAAATGTCAATTAACTACTACGTAAGGAAGATTGAAGACCTTGAATCTGTGATATAAAACTTAATTAATCTTAAATTGTCTATAAGACTGTGTTCCATAATTGTTTTTCTTAGAAGAAGATTGTTTAAGTTATAGTAAAGTAAAATATTCACTTGAGTGATGTTTATGGAAAAATTGTGCCTTGTTTTTGCTATGTTTTATACTTAATTTTGCTATAAAATGTCAATTACCTAGTACGTAGGGAGTTGATCAAGCTTAAATTGTCTATAAGACTGTGTTTTAGAATTGTTTTTATAAGAAGAAGATTGTTATGTTGCAATAAAGTACTTTTTATACTTTTTAAATATTGTTTTAATTATACTGTGTAAAAACCTAATGTACTCACAGAAGTACAAAATATTTCCAATAATTTCCTTCTTAAGAAGGTGCTTTAGATAATAAATATACCGTAAAAAATACAGGCACCCAGATATTATTTCAAAAATACCTATAACGACGTTTTTTTGTGTCGGTCTGAAGCACTATTCTTGGTTTGTACTTGGTATAGTACAGCCGGCATATATACCTAGAGCTATTGAAAAAACACAGGACTTACGAGGCTATAATAAATATGACATTTAAAACACTTAACAACTCCATGGAGTTCCAACGAAAACATAGTTTCTTATAATATAACATCATTGTCAAAATTGATATTTTATTCATAAACCAAACACTGATATAAAATAGAGCAGAACTTACTCAGTTAATCTCATTGCAATCCATTATATATACCACTTAACACAAACACTTGTTTCACCATTTTCACTTTAAATTACTAACTGCCGGTCCGAACGTAGGGAATCCAATGCCTGACTATCGTGTCATATCTTTCATAACCCCCTTCTGGGGCATGAGTGGCCTTTCCATCAACAATGGTTGATTTTTGGCGGTATCTATACGCCCGCCCGTGACAACGGGCGGGGGCTTTTCGTGCCTTTAAAAAGGCGCGGCTTCTCTGCTTAAAAAAAAAACGTTCGTTACGTCCGTTCTTCGGCTTGGTAGGTCTAGGTGCATCTTGGTTTTACGCCCTCCTCCTCAGAGTCAGGCGTAGGTGGCGGCTGTCCGGCGGGCGCGCGTGGAGCGGTGCGTCGCTCCACCGATGTTGTGGCTCCCTGGTGGTGGCAGGGAGGGCTTCCTTGGTCTCTGTTGCACCCAGCGGGTGCAGGCGAGGGCGTCGGCTGTCCGGAGGGCGTGCGTGGAGCGGCTCCTCCGGGCTTTCTTAGTCCGCGCTGAGACCCTTGGGGGCGGGCGCGGGCGGCTTCTCCATCCTCTTCTTCTTCGCTCGGGGGCGGTGGGCCGCAGAGGTGCCGGGGGCTTCTTCTGCGGCGGGCGTCGTCCGGCTTCGGGTTTGGGGCGGTGGCTGTCCGGGGGGCGCGCGTGGAGCGGCACGGCGCCCCTCCGGGATTTCTTTTTCCGCGCTGGCTCCCTATAGGGAGCCGGCGCGAACGGCTTCTACTTTTTGGCGCTCGGGCTGTGTCCGGGGCGCCGGTGGCCGTTGTTGTCGTCTTCTTCGTGGGGGCGGCGGCGGGCTGCAGGGGAGCCTGGGGCTTCTGCTGCAGCGGGCGGCGTCCGGCTTCAGCCGGGGCGGGCTCCGCGTCCTCACCGCGGCCGACCTCTGTCCGTGTCACCAGGGGTGGCAACACGGGTCCCGCTTTACCCAGGCGGTCCACCAAGATACGATCACGATCTTGGTGTGCGCGTGGGGGCAGCAGGGATGGGTCAGCGGCAGGAAGGGGCGGGAGAGTCCGTCCCGGGACCGTTTCGGTCGCTTGGCTGCTTCTTCATCTTCTTGTTCGTCCGGTGTGTGTGTTGTCGTTGCAGGTGGCGGCAAGAACTCACTTAACCGACTACCCGCCGACCCCGCGGGGGCGGGGGGGCAGGCGGTCGGAAGCGAGTCTTGTGTGGGTCTTGGCAAAACCCATTTTTAGGAATACCCACTAGGTCCCAAGGAACGAAGGGGTTTTCCCTGATGGCTGCGAGAATTTGTTGCAGTTGTAGACCAGTCGGCGCGACGCTAGTATCCACGTTGAAGGAACGTAGATCGGCATTCAGTCGTTCGGTGAAGCGCCGGCGGCGCTCCACGTCTTCTCGGCTTTCCCCGCCGACACAAGTTGTGTCGGGCGATGTCGTCGGCATTTTTCGTAAGAAAAATGCTGGGCGAACATCTGAGTTGCGTAGGTGCGTCCGTGCGCGCGGTCAAGGCGATCCTCTCTAATGCCTGACTATGACCAGCTCTGGCCCTTTTATAGTAAATTCCGGGGTCCCAACCTCGAGCATCATTGTATGAAATTTTAGGATAAATATATGAGATTATAGCATCAATCTATGAGATTCTAGCCTAAATGTATCGGTTTTAGGTATCAATATATGAGATTATAGTATCAATCTATGAGATTATAGCATCAATCTATGAAATTTTAGCCTAAATGTATGAAATTTTAGCCTAAATGTATGAAAAAAAGGCATCATCTCCTTATGTCAATAGTATTAAGGTTTAATTTATTCAAACTGTTACTCATGACGTTGACAGCCGTCAATATGACAGATGTCAATCCAGACAACCAAGCTGTTTGAGACATACAGAAAAACTGTAATACTATTATGACAGGCTCTAGACGTGTCGTGACTTAAGGTTGCGTTAATAATTCGTAAGATGTCGTTACAATACTCGCGAATTTGTTAGTTTTCTTGAACTTTTTGTTAAGTGGAACAAAAGTTAATCAAGTTCATCATTAAATGCGTAATACTTTTACCGTATTATTTTTATCTTAGTAATTGAATACGAAGAAGGCCTCCCGTTTAGGTACACAGGGGAATAATGTCTTGCGTTAGTTATTATTTTTATTATATTTTTCTAAGGAAGTTAAAAAAATACTTTTTATTAAATATTGGCAATTCTTTTCTTATTTCCTAATTGTCTAGTAAGATTTAAACCGCCGAATATTCGGCTTATTTGGCCGACTACAAATCTGGGCATATATTTAATCGGCTTTCCCCAATAGTCGGATCATCTCTATTGAATATGTCTTAAAAAAAATTACCTACAAAAATTATGAATACAGTGGCTGGCCTAGTGTGGATTGGGGTTCGGACTTGGGCTCCCATACAGTTAGTACCCACGACGACTCACTCCCAAAGAAGAACGTCGGTGCCGTAAGAGATAAAACTGCTTGAGATTCATTATTTGCACGAATAAACTGTAATAACATGATAATTGATTGATATGGAATAAAATAAAACAATTCATGAATAATTTGATAACGGTGAAATGACTAGACCGTACAAACTAGTCTTTATCCGAACGTCGGTCCGGGTTTGAAGTTAATGTTTGGGATAGTTCTGATTTTATTAAAAAAAAGTTATTAATGTAATTTTACTCATTGGGTAACGCACTTTCGATATCAGTTGGAAGTTTTCTGATATCTGTTATATTTACGGAATTATGGCCTGGCCACACTTAACGATTACACCCTGTATAGTACTTAAATGGATTCCCAGATACATATAAATATACCGGCAAAGCTCAAGAAGTTTTATAAATTCAAGCATGAACTTTCTACATTTGATGGGCTTATGTTCAGAAATGATTAAGTTTTTATTCTGGGTACATTAAGGCCCATTTAGATTATGCAACTTTCTTGTACAAGAAATGACAATTATTGCGTACAATTCTTGCCGTTCAAAAATTGTATTCAATAATTGAACGAAAGTGTTTACATATGAGCAATTATCAAAAACTTGCATACAATTATTGAATGCAATAGTTGACTGGAAATAATTGCTACCCTACTTTGTTTACATTCATGACATTATTGCATGGAAATAATTGCGTGCAAATCTTGACAAGTCTAAACCTTCTTATTGTACAATAAATGACGTATTGCTGCAATTATTGCATATATTTGCCACCGCAAATTTTCATTCAATATTGAACGTTGGTTGTGTTTGTAATTTTCTGTTACAAGTTGTGAATATGAGCAAAAACGTGTTTAAATTCGGTTCTTCGGATATGATAAAATTTATAGAAATATACAGAAATCACGAATGTTTGTGGGACACCGAAAATATTCATTATAAAAATCGAGAGGCCCGCGATGCTGCACTAAAATCCTTTTCCGTCGAACTGGGGTTTGAAGATTTTGGTCCTAAAGAAATTATTAACAAAATTAAGAACATAAGAACACAGTATCACGCTGAAAAAAAGAAGGTGAAAAATTCTATGGGTACAGGATCAGGAAGTAATGATGTTTATAAACCAAAACTTGCATGGTACAATTTAATTGATTCATTTTTAAGGAAAACTTCAGAAGCAAGAGAAACTTCATCAAATTTGGTATTTATGACTTTTTATTTTTAACTGGGTATATTGTTGACTATTTAATATTATATATAGTTTGTCGGGTGAAACTGTTTGTAATGGTATGTGCTTTTAGTGTTTCTTGACCCAGCATCTTTTCTTGCGACGTTTTCGTATCAGTTCCTGTTGCAATACTGCCGTTAATACCGCAGCCACAATAAACACACCTTCACGCACGGAATCCATCTTTGAAATAATAAATTGAACGGAAATTCTGGCATGCAATTAAATATTGGTCTCGGTTTACACCGATGCCAGTATTGTATTTAAGTTGCTTTCAATATTCAAGAATATCACGTTAGGTTTAGACTGAGCAATGTTTTATTGTATCAATTTTATTGTATGGTAAGTGCAAGAAAGTGGTATAATCTAAATGGGCCTTTAAGCTCAGAAATGATGGAAAGACTTCATGTCTTAAAATTAGACTTAAGGCCCATTTAGACGGTACAAGTTTCTTGAACAAAAATCGGCAATAATTGTATGCAAGTTTTGCCGTTCAATAATTGAATTCAAGAATTGAATCAAAGTGTTTACACTTGATCAATAACTAAAATCTTGAATGCATTTATTGTATACCATTCTTGATAGGCAATATTCTTGACAGTATTTTGTTTACACTAGTACATTTCATTGAACGGCATTAATTGCATGCAAGTCTTGACAGGTCTAAACTTCAAGTTGAACCAAATATGATGTATTGAAGCAAGAATTGAACGTATTTGCATTGGCAGATTTTCATTCAACATTGAACGTTCTTTGTAGGTAGTAAGATGGGCAAAAATTATTTTAAACTAGCTTTTGCCCGCGGCTTCGCTCGCGTTAAATTCACATACAAACTTCCACCCCCCATTTTAGGGAAGTGGGCGGTTAGAAAGAGACAAAAAATAGCCTATGTCACTCTCCATCCCTTCAACTATCTCCACTTAAAAAATCACGTCAATTCGTCGCCCCGTTTTGCCGTGAAAGACGGTCAAACAAACAAACAAACAAACAAACAAACAAACACACACACACATACACTTCCCCATTTATAATATTAGTATGAGTATATATATAGTATTAGTAGTAGTAGTTCGAACGTAATTAAATTTATCGAAATTTATAGAAACCATGAATGTCTGTGGGATACAGAGAATAAAAATTATAAAAACCGCGAGGCTCGCGAGGATGCCCTTGCAGGTTTTTCTAAAGAATTCGGGGTAGAAGGTTTTGGTCCCAAAGAAATAATGAACAAACTTAAGGGCTTAAGAACGCTATTGCAAGCTGAAAAGAAGAAAGTGAAGGATTCAATGGGATCTAGATCCGGCAGTGGTGATATACCTACATATATAAGCCAAAACTTGTGTGGTACAATTTAATGGACGCATTTTTAAGAAAAACTTCGGAGTTAAGAGAAACCACATCAAATTTGGTATGTAGTTGCTAATATAGTAGTAACAAGAAGCACACCTTCGCGTAGGAGATCCATGTCGGAAATGAAGTGTGGATTGGCAATTCTTGTATTCAATTAACTGTATTCAAGCCTGGGGCTTTGTTTACACGTATGCCATTATTGAATTCAAGTTGCTACTTGAATACAAGAATGTCACGTTATGTTTAGATAGTGCAGGTTTTTTGTTGCCTCAATTTTATTGTATTGAATGTTCAAGGATATTGTATCGTGTAAATAAATTGGTTCAATTAGTATGCATTAAAAAAGTTGCAATAACAATACGGAAATAAAGTTGCTCTTAAATTATTTTTCTTTTTGTATCGCCGTGTGTGTTTTTCTTGACAAAAGTAAACAATATTTATTACTCGATAACGTGCAGCTGTTTTTATTTCTCTGCGGAGATCGCAGGCCGCAGACGGAGCCCAGAATATGCCCCATTTCTCGAAAGCCCGGCGGCCGGCTGACATGACAAGATGTCAAATGAAATTGTAAACAAACATATCTAGGGGAATTCAGAAAACGTTTTAAATAATATTTCTTTAGTATGAAATAAGCAGTGCTAGTTGTTTTTTACATACGAGTGCAGCATGTTTTTGTGCCCTTCTAAGTATCCGCTGCGTTTTTAGTGTCCAGAACGATAAACCGAGTTGTGAACGGTCGGCTGTTATCGCGAGTGCTTTTGCATACAGTTATTTTTATATCATATTTATTTTGTTGATTACCTTTGTACATACTATATTATTAGTTTTATTCTATTTTAGTTACTTGGTTTATGATTAGTGAATGTCGCTATCAGCAAACGATGTTGCCGCCCCCCCTGCTATGTCATTGGACCTACCTTGCCCACAATGCCCCCAGCTCCGTTATTTTAAAGGTACTAAAGGCTTGAATATACACATCGCGAGAAAACATAAACCCCAAGTCACATGTTCGGCTCCCACAACCTCCGTACCTTCCTCAACACCTATTTCCCACCAATCCGTTAGCTCCGACACCCCTTTTTGGGAGACTATTGGAAACCTGAAGAGATCCCTACCAATTCTTAAGCGTATACCTAGGGGTGCTCGGGTTGCAGTTTCCCAAAGCCTGGCGGAAGTAATCAAAGCTACTGTAACTGAAAACTCTACAAATGCATGGGAACGACTTTTGACATTCTCATATAAAATTCTACATATTAGTCCAGAAGATCAGTCCCGGAAATCACTTACCACAAAAATAAAGGAAAAATGCTCTGATACCATCCAACTACACCCTGATATCTCCCAAAAACGTAATTCCACAGGGAATATATTTAAAACAGTAGAGAATAAGGTAGCAGACGGTGATATTAGGGGAGCCTCCCGCATACTGTTTTCCAATGACATAGTAGCACCCAACAGCCCCGAAACCTTAATAGCACTTACCAACAAACACCCACCTCCAGCAGCCAACCTCGTCCTGCCCGATCCACCGCAAACCACCGACGAGTCGCTCAAAGTCACAGCAGAAGATGTTTTGGGAGCCGTCATGTCGTTCCCAAATGGCTCGGCCGGCGGCCTTGATGGTCTTACGCCGCAACATCTTAAAGATGTTTTAAGCAGTGACTGCAACGGAACGCGTGACGAGCTCCTAAAACAACTTACATCGCTAGTAAATCTAATGCTGGCAGGAGAGGTACCCACGGGCGTGATTGATATTTTGTACGGCGCTAACTTATGCGCCCTACAAAAAAAAGACGGCGGCATACGACCAATCGCTGTTGGATCCACCTTTCGCCGCCTTACGGCTAAAATAGCCTGTCGTGCCATCCTGAAAAAATTAGGTACAGAGTTTAGCCCTCTACAACTGGGATTTGGCTCCTACAGCGGTTGCGAAGCCGCCGTTCACGCCGTGCGTACCTACGTGGAACACGGAGCGGGTGAGGTGCTGCTGAAGGTGGACGTTACGAACGCCTTCAATTCAGTGGACCGACGCACCCTGCTGACTCACATTAAAGAGAAAATTCCCGAAACATACAAATTTCTTTGGCAGTGCTATAGTTCCCCTACAAAACTTTTGTACCAATCAAACCTCTTGGCCTCCTCCGTAGGTTGTCAGCAGGGTGACCCCCTAGGTCCGGCAATCTTTTGTCTGGCTATCCACCCTATAATCAAAACTCTAAATTCAAAATTGAATGTCTGGTACCTGGACGATGGCACACTTGGGGGTGATGCAAGTACGGTATTAAACGATCTGCAAAACTTAACATCTGCCCTTAAATCTATCGGTTTGACTCTAAATTTTTCTAAATGTGAACTTTTTGTCTTAAACACAATCTCCGATAAAGAAAGTATAACAGAAAGTTTTGGAAACATAGCTCCCGGAATCAAAATTGTAAATGAAAGCATGCTTCACCTCCTTGGTTGCCCAATTTTGGATCAATCTTTTGAAAATTACGTCAATGACAAAATCCAAAATTTTAGATCTGTTTCCGACCGTTTGTTAAAAATTAATATGCACGTAGCTTATACCATCATTCGGCAATGTCTATTTGTACCCAAATTTACCTATGTTCTTCGAGGTAGCCACCTTTGGAAACACCCTAACCTGCTTTTAAAACTTGACAGTTTATTGGAAGAAACTTTGGAATTGATTCTTAACATACATTTCGACGATAGATCCTGGACCCAGGCTAGCCTGCCTATAAGGCATGGCGGCCTAGGCATACGGAAAATTTCTAGTGTTTCATTGCCTGCATTTTTGTCATCGGTACACAGCGCGGGGAACCTAATCGGACGTATACTAACCCCTTCTCTCGGCGTCCTGGAGGCTGCGCACTGTACCGAGGCCAAAAATGTCTGGGCATTAACCTGCCCCAATACAGATCTGCCTGCCAATCCCGGCTCGCAGAGGCAATGGGACGAGCCGCTCTGTCGACTAGTGCGGAACAATCTTCTTCATACGTCAACTAGTTCGTCAGATCGAGCTCGTCTTCTTGCGACTGCGGAGTGGGAGTCGGGTCTGTGGTTACAAGCCCTACCATCACCTTCCATAGGCACTCTCCTGGACAACACAACCTTCCGTTTGGCGACCAGTTTGCGGATAGGGACACCAACTAATGCTCCACATCGCTGCCAATGCGGTACCATGGTAGACAACCTTGGTCATCACGGGCTGTCCTGCTGCAGAAGCGCCGGGCGCATTCCTCGCCATGCCAGCATTAACGATGTCATCCGGAGGGCCCTTGTCAGCGTCAAAATGCCAGCCGTCTTAGAGCCTATTGGCCTTGCGAGAGACGATGGCAAGAGGCCCGACGGAATGACATTGGTGCCTTGGAGGATGGGGCGGCCCCTAGTCTGGGATGCTACATGTGTAGACACCCTGGCGCCGTCCCATCTTCCAGGTACTAGTAGTAGTGCTGGATCTGCAGCATCCGGAGCCGAAGACCTCAAACGCCGCAAGTATGCCGTCCTTGGCAGTGGCTACATATTTGAGGCGTTTGGGGTCGAGACGCTGGGGCCATGGGGACCGGGCGCGCGCAGGGTATATAAAAACCTAGCGTCGCGCCTGATTGAAACAACAGGTGACCAGAGGGCTGGCCAGTATTTCGCTCAGCGAATAAGCATTGCCATACAACGTGGCAATGCGGCCAGCCTTCTGGGCACACTACCCATTGGCAGCGATCTAGGTGATATTTTCTACTTGTAGTTTAAGTTTATAGTGTTTATTATTTTTGTTTTAAGATCATTTAATTGTACCTAATAAAATTTAGTTCAATTAGTTCAAGTATGAAAGTAATTTTAAGTAAGTAATTGTATAAATGTAACTTTCCGGTGTACCTACCTACCTAATAGGAAAATAAATTGATTATAACTTACTCGTATGGGATAAAACAGACATAAATGTTAAACCTATTTACCAATATTCTACATACCCTCAATATAATTTAACAATACTAATTTTGCTCTGCATACTGGTGGGTACATAGAATTAAGGCAGGTATGGCTCATGATTTCTTTTTGTTTCTTGTTATATGTATAAACATAATTAAAATATATATTGTAAAAACAAATATCTACTTAAGCATAGTATGTTAACTTGTATGTATATTTATGAACCTCCAGTTCTGTTATAATTATTTTATTATGTTAAGTACATTGTACTTCTAATCTATTTGTGTATGTGACTGTTTGTGTTCTAAATCATTTTAAAGAATAATGTCAGTCACAATGGAGTTGCTTAGTACACTTCGTTTGGCAAGGGGAATCATTTTCTAGCCTGGAATGTCCACCAAAATAAAAGACTATGTAGAAAAATGTACCTTCTCTGCTGCACATGCCCCGTCTCAACAAAAACTTCCTCTAATATAATTGGAGTACCAGTGTACCCGTTACTGTGTGTATCTATGGATGTTTTTACTTTAGGAGATTTGAAGTTTTTAGTTACGATATACCAGACCACTACTCAGATTCTTTTTAATTTGACAAAATCTCTACTTTTACAGCCAAAAAATACGCCGCCACTTCTTTTGCGTTGCATCATCGACATTTCGTGTTCCCCCATTAAAGACGTGACTACTACATATGAGTAGTTTCCTTAGTGACATTTTAAATTGATTTTATCTACACTCACATTGTAAATCCTCTAAAACGTGTTCAAAAACGGTAGGCAATGGCTAGCATTACCACAACCGATTTTACTATGATAAGCTTTTTATCTGTGGCAGTAACGTAATTTTAACTTTACATGCTCATATATTGGATACGTAATGAGTTTAAAATTCCGAACATCAAATTTGATAACATAATGTAAATCCTGTGCTCCTTCCTGACCAACAACGGCACGCGCCCGCGTGACCGCCGGCACAATCGAGTTAGCTATGGCGGTGCAATGGCGGTCATTTTATGGTTTCCGAACTTTTCATTTAGGATATATAATATGAGTGTAGATAAAGCAGTTGCAACTGTACGTAATTAGGCCTTATTACGTAACAGTTACATAGACTACTATTCTGTGTACTTGTAGTAAAGTGTAAAGCTACCTTTACAGTTACCTGTGTAAACTCGACTTAATAATGTCTAGTCTTGCCTATGATATCTAGCCCCGCTCTCTTCCTATTCTGACAGTTATGTAGGGAACAGCGTATCTCTGATCTCTGTTGGGTTATGAAGTTAAAATTAAATATAACTTGTGTTAACATAAATAAATACCTCGTTGACCTCAAGACATCTTTTATTCATCATATATCATGGCGCACTCACATGATTTTACTAATTATTTTACTAATTATTTTGCTAAAATGGGACTTAATCGTGTACACTTACTTTTATTATTTTCCTGACGTTTCGAGCGTGTTGTGTCGTTTATTTCCTGACATCTTTTTGATATAAGTAGGCAGGTGATTGTAAATTTGAATGCTATTATAATACATCCCTTCACGCACCATTCGTTAACAATCCTGTCAAAAGTATTGTTTCTGAATATCCGATTTGTTAGCATGTAGTATGTTAGCAAGGTATTATATGATTCGGGAAGATTAGGTCCATTTTGTGTAGATATTACATAAGTTACTGAACAGCGCTTCTTTCACTTGTTTGAGTAACTAATGTAATATGTATCTAGTTGCTTTTGTAATATTATTTCATTCGGCAACTTCCATTGCTAACTGTACCTATCCGTTAAATTAAAACCTGTAGCCGGCTAGCTAGGTCGCGGGAAATTACAATTGGGTTCTTGATCAGACAACACTATAGTAATTTAAAATGATAGTAACTGGCGTTTAACTGAGGAGAACCCAAGTACAGTTGCCATCAAATATATCGGAGTGGCCAAGGTGGTTACAAATATCTGAACGCCTCTAGTTTTCAAGGCGATAAAGTGCATGTTATATATTATTGAGTACCTTGGCCGCTTAGATAATTTAATGTCGACTGTACCAGAACTAGTCGATATTGATGGAAAGCAAATATACACGGCTGCTCGGCTGCTAAAAAACTGATTTCGAGTAACTGCATTTCGACAAATTTTACAGGAGAGAAAAAACTAAATAGTTTTTTTTTAATCATATACTCGTCATATTATTAATACTCTATATAAAGACTTAGAATCCATATAAAGATTTATAAAGACTCGCTTAAGCATGTAGAGCAGTTTAAATACCTGGCAGCACGATTACAGCTAAGTGCAACCTTCAAAATGAGGTAAACTGCAGAATAGGAGCCGCTTCGCAGCGTTCAACAAGGTCCTTGTTCCGGTCACACGACATAAAGCTCACTACTAAAGTAGCTGTATACATGGCAATTATCCTGCCGAATCTCTTGCATGCCTCAGAGACTTGGTGCGTCTATCGTAAGCATATTTGCTCATTAGATAGCTTCCACCTGAGATGCCTCCGTGACATTATGGGTGTCCACTGGTCTGATCGTGTTAGGAACACGGAGATCCTTAGACATGTCGATGTCACCCGAATAGAGGCCTATTTTATGAAGCGGCTGCTGCGTTGGGGCGGACACATCTCCCGTATGTCCCAAGACAAAATCGCTAAGTGCATCTTTTACTGCGAACTGCAAAATGGCAAGCGCAAGCAAGGCGGCCAGCTTTTGCGTTACGGGGATGTGCTGAAGTGCCATATGAAGACAGCTCGTATAGAGCCAAAGACATGGGAGACTCAGGCTAGTGACCGTCTACAGTGGAGGCATACCGTGCACACGCAGGTACTGAAAATTTTAAGCCAGGCGACGCACAGGACTTGACGCTAAGCGCGACGAGCTAAACCAACTGTGGCCATAAATTACTTTTATGCCGGAGGGGTGCTAAGTCAGCACCCAAGCAGCAGCCAAGTGGCTATGACAAAAATTGGCTATGTCATTCACCTAAGAGCGCAGCAGCGTCGCTCCGCAGGAGATGATGATGGTGAAGAATATAGAAGGAAGGTATACAATTCATTTCATTGGGCATTGTACTTGAGGAAATTAACAAAATACTCGTCATAATGTAAGTACATGGTTTAATTGAATAATATTAAGTCACAGCTATAGAAAAAAATATTCCATCTCCACATAGGATCATTGCAGGTAGTTCTGTGTGAAGCCAAGCTGAAACGAAAAATAGACACTGTTAAATTAGGATTTATAAAAGGGATCAGATTTTGGAGACAACATTGACGGTACGAATCATTCTTTAATCGTCTGATTACAAAAGTGGATGAGTATCCAACACAAATTCTAATCAATTTTTTTAGCCTATATGTGTCCCATTGCTAGGCAACGGCCCTCCACCTACAGTTCCAATCCTCCTGATTTAGGGCAGTTTCTGGCCAGTTCAGAAATACGTCCTGGTTATTCAGAAATCTCATTACACCCTATTAAACACGTTTGTGGATTTGCGGTGATTGGCTACGCCCTTTGTTGTCCTCATTAAAGGGTAAGCAAAATGTTATTGAGTTCCGGGTCGAGCCGTAAAATAAATTAAAGCATAGGATAGGAACACGAAGAAGACCGTCAATATCCAATGTGTGCATGATTATGGCCTCTTCTTTTGGGCCAGGGCTTAATCTTTTTTTTTTATCAATGACTTCTTGTACTTCTTGCTTATATGAAATGTCTCTGGCTGATTCACTATTTTGACAGTTGACCGAGTTGAGGTGACATAGGTGATGTCCCTTTGCAGTTTTATTTCTTGTCACATTGTGCACTGCGATCGTTCTCGTGACCCCCACCATGCAATTCGCACATAGCGAATAAGTGACACGCTTTTATGGCTCTACAAATAAGATAGTCATATATCTTTGCGCGCTCCGTTATGTAGAATATTATAAGTATTGCTGGTACCATTGCATTTGCACGATTGGCAGGTAATCCGCTTGCATAAGCTCAGAAGACCCGTATATAGATTATTTATTAGACTGGGTCTCAAGAGTAGAGAAGTGAGAAACATACCAATTCCGTCTGGCCCTGTATGCACTTGAAGAGCAGGAGAGCGCGATCACACCCAGCAGTGCCGTCGCTCACGGATTGTTCGTTCACTGCAACAGATTCCTCGGTTACATATACATCTATTTCACTTACACCCACGTACCTAACAGGTAAAGGTTGCACAACTTTCAGCGAGGGACAATTAAGCCAACGGAGGAACTAGGTCTGGTCTTCATCAGAATATACATGCTGCAGCTGATAATAATAATTTTAAAGTATGATAATCCAAACTGGGATAGAGGATGACACCGCGAATAATTACCACAGATGACGATATAATTAGCGCTTTAAACACGCTAAATATGTACACATATTTTCTCTTCATATTTTTTCTAAATGAATCGCATAATATGACACACTTTTTGAGCATGAGAAGTGAAAATTTTAATTTTTCGCGATATAGGTATTTACGAATAATTAGCGATAATGGATTTGGTATTCAGTACTGCAACCGCGAAACCCTTCTGTCAAACTTAGTGGCTACAGCCTTTTTCTGTACCGTACTCCTTGGCAGCATCTTTCCTACTGTGGGCATATTTTGTCTGACATGACGATGGTATTCAGTGATACAATTCATACCATTATCAGGTCTGCAAACCAGAATAATAAATTTTGTATGTTACTCACCAGAGGTGCAAGTCTTGGCTGCTTTGTTCAATTCCTCTTGTTTGTCTTCTGAGACATAAGTCTTAACCTTCTCAAGAGCGGTGTTCTCCGAGTACAGACCCTGGTCATCTAGCTGAAAGTAAACGGTTTAATTTAAATATACACATCATGTTTCCTTTATAGTTGGAGCAGGGTGCAGCGTTAATTTCAGACGAAATATTTCAAAAGTTAGTATATTTTTTACAGTAAGTATATCGTTGGTTGGCTCAGAGAAATAAACCAATGGAGTGGTAATTCTCAGGCGTCCCCCTCTGCCAAAAGTACAAGACCACTGGTCGTAGCGGTTATATAAAACTAGTTGTCGCGCGTCAAACGCCATTCAATGAATGTCAGTCAGCCCGGAACGATCTGAGGTAAAAATGCCGAATTCCTGCGTGTTTAGATGTAAGAAAAGATCTGAATTATCTAGTTTACATAAGGATAGCGTTTCTTTTCATCTGTAAGTATAATTACGTCTAAATATCATCAAATAGTGCACGAAATTAGCAAAAAACTAAAAAATATTGTCAATCAAAAAGTGTTGCCACTTAATGGTACTACATCTGCTTTAGGGTAATTTTTAAACAGGACTCTTCATAGTACATTGTACCATCGGGTTCATAATTGCATACCCAATTTATCAATGAATTCATTCATAAATTGGGTATGCAATTATGAACACGATTACACTGAGGGAGGTAAGTGAAATATTGTAAACAAGAGTAATCGACTCCAGTGCGGCAGAAATACGTCCGCCATTATGTCATTCATTGTCATTGTTATGACAGGTTAGGCAATACACTTAAAAGATACTCCGTGGGTTAGGCAGAGACCCATTCGGCCATAATTGTAAAGCATTGCTCTGTTAAAAAAGCAATGTGTCTGTGTGTGTGTTGTTATTAAATTGTTTCTAAACATATTTTAATTCAATTCAATTCAATTCAATTATTTATTTCAGTCAAATTACAGCCCATATTTGTTAGTAATATGTACAATACAATTAATCTTATATGCTATTGTTAGTAAGGACACAATAAATTAGAAATTAAAATTACATATAAACTAATAATACTTGGCACAAGGAAGACTGCACATTCCAAACACTACCGTTGCACGTGCAACAGCATCCAGTGGTGCTGGAACGGGCAGTCTAGCCTCTCAGCCAGCACACGTAGCAGACCGTTGGAGCTAACGCGTTAATGGACTTTTAAATTATTCAAATTACATATTATTTTTAAGCATTAACAAAAATAAAAAGATTAACGTCAGTACTTCAAAGGTAAAACTCATTCACACGCATAGCTTTTTAAATTATATATGTCGTCGAGGACCGCCGAGGGCAGGGCTGTAAGATGGTTTGGAACTCAAAAAACTGACACTATCAGGATAAACTAGCCTATAGCACATTACGCACGGACGCACGGTAATGAAATAAAACATAAACACTGGTTTAACAACTGTATTGAAATCAAATCTTTTTAAAACCGTATTATGGGAAGGGCAATAAACTACTACTGGTTCGGAAAGGAGTATATCGTTGGTTGGCTCAGAGAAATAAACCAATGGAGTGGTAATTCTCAGGCGTCCCCCTCTGCCAAAAGTACAAGACCACTGGTCGTAGCGGTTATATAAAACTAGTTGTCGCGCGTCAAACGCCATTCAATGAATGTCAGTCAGCCCGGAACGATCTGAGGTAAAAATGCCGAATTCCTGCGTGTTTAGATGTAAGAAAAGATCTGAATTATCTAGTTTACATAAGGATAGCGTTTCTTTTCATCTGTAAGTATAATTACGTCTAAATATCATCAAATAGTGCACGAAATTAGCCACGAAAGGAGCCCCAACTGAGAAGAACCAGCGTAAGAAACTCAGCGTATGTGTGCTTGTAGTACGGCACAATAGCTGAAATTTGTCTATGGTCTCAAAAATACAGCTACTATAAACAAATTTCCGTTTTAATAGACAAATTTCAGCTAGTGTGCTGAATTCCGCTCTAATGTGTGGCGCCCCTTAAGTGAAATATACTTGTAGATGCTTGAAATAACGATATTCCTGTTTAGAAATTAATTCGTTCCTTTATTTTCACCATTCATTTTATGTAGCATTTTAATTTTGTATGGATTATACTTTATTTATTATAAGGTATGGTATACACACTTATCCCCTTAAATAGGCACTTTTAATTTCTGACTCTGGTATCACTGTACCTAACAGGTAAGTTTCAGTGATGGGACAGCACAAAAATAAATGTCGATATTAACATTAGCAGTATGTTATACTTTTTATTTATAATAGAAAATGAAGAAGAGATAATAGAAATAGAAACAAAAATTGGAAACAGTTGCCCATTACAATCAAAATATCAACTGCGAAGGACTCTGGAACATCACGATGTCGCTAGTGACTGATTCATCATTGTTCATTACAGTGAAAAATTCACTGAGGTGGATAGAGGAACGTCTAGTGTAATTGGAAGCACATTGGAACGGTAATCTAAACACGTGGGTTCGAATCCCGTGATGTTCCAGAGTTCTTTGCAGTTCAATGTTTCATTGTAATAGTTATTTGTTTCCAATTTGTAGTATTTTCCACTAAATTTAAAAGCAAATACACATCAAATTATTAAATTGATAATATAAAAGTTATTCTAAATCAGCTTGCAAGATTTATCCTGAACAAATAGACAAACTAACTTACGTAGAATACTAACATTGTAAGGAATATGCTGGTAGAAAAACTTGATATTTAATCACAACTTAACATTATAATTTTATCAATAGCTAAACCTTATACTTGGTAAAGAAACAAAAATATATAACTAACCTACGATCAATGTTTCTCCGCGTCCGTAGGAAACACCTTAGACAACCCTACACGTAATCCCTGGGTGGTGCCAAAAGAGTTACAAACTTGGCAGCTCTACTGTCCTACCTGGACCTCGCAGCACTCACTGGATTTTCTTCATCATCTGCTTTCCCACTACCCTAGGGAAGAAATGCCTATCTATATCCAGTGAGATGTTGGCATACGATAAATAAATCTACGATAAAATGTGACATTTTCAAGTCAAAGGTACATCATTATCGGTTGTCAATAAGGCGTTACCATAAAAAAATCATTTAGAAATTAACTCTATTAACAACCGACAATGATGTACCTTTGACTTGAAAACGTCACAAATATCGATACTTAAGTAAATTATTATCGACGCGTTCCTCGCACTGTGTACGTTTACTTAAAGATGACATTATCTCGTTCACAGACAGGTTGTCTGTGTCTATGTTTATACTTGTGTGTGTATATTTTATGCTAGTGTTTGATAATTTTATCGTGTGCGTGTGTAGCGACGTCAATGGAAAATACATTAGTGTTAACAGTATTTGTGTGCGTTTCCTCGTCCTCCGCGCCGAAATTGGCAGACTTTTTCTGATAGAAATTAGTGCGCGTCTCGCATCCGGTTGGTTTTATTATCAAAGTTTGTTGGGTATAAATAATATTGTGAGATGACCGCTGACGTATTACACGCACCAAGCAACATGTTTTTTCTACTCACGTACTTTTATTTGTTCTTTATACACTAATAATCACATATAAGAACATGCATAATTGGTCTGAAGACAAGTCTATAATCTATTTCTCAAAAACGCATTGGTGCCTACAACATGCCTACACGACGTTTTGGCAGTTTTACGATATTACATGTACACACTTGTAAACAAAACTAAATAAATTGTTACTGACCTAACAACCTTAATAAACGCAGCATTTTTAGAAAAAAAAACTTTAAAAACTTTTTAGATTTACCGCGCGTTCAGAGGGGTAAATCACAATAAATTTCGATAATATCTTTATTGATCTCTATCTCTCTCTTCTCGTTTGATTGAAAGAAACGCAAATAAACGAATTTTGATTTTTAAGGTTTGCTATATAACCCCCTTGATTTTTTTTGTTTTAGTTATACATATTTTCTTTGTATTTGAGCTAGATAAAGAATTTTAGATTTAATAACTGCGTGTATTTGTTATACTTACTTGAAATAGTGTTTTAAAGGGTTTAACTTAAGTTATTGCTAATTACTTTTGTTGATGTAATATCTGCAATGGCCAAAGAAGTGACCGAAAAATTATTGCGTCGAATTTTATATAAAAGTGAGTATATAGTTGTAGAAAAATTATTGTATGCAACGTTGTACGTTGTATAACTGAGTCAAAAAAAGCTCGTGGCGATGGCGTCTACCTTTATGATATTTACCTACGGCTTATATCGTAACTCACGCCACACTCTTCTTTTGACCTCTCTTACACAACTGTTGCATTACTATAAAAGAGTCACGTTGGAGCTAGACTTCTCTTCTCATAAAATATTTTTTGTCAAATACAAGATCGGTCTACAACGTGGTGAACCAATTTGTAAACAATAAGAGTACCTAATACCCGACCTGACAACTCTCGACAGAATATCGCGGCGCAAAATAATTAGGAGAACCGAGCCCACCTTAAGTCACAAGCCACACACAAGGTCTAGCCTGGCGGTAAGACGTCCGACTTTCAAGCGGGAGATCTCGGGTTCAAAACTCCGACTCGTAGCACTGAGTTTTTCGGAACTTATAAATATCATTCGATATTTACAAGTTGCTTTTCGGTGAAGGAAAACATTCGTGAGGAAACCGAACTTTATCTGACAAAGGCCTAGTTTCCACTCTGGGCCGGAAGGTAAAATGGCAGTCGCTTTCATAAAGGGATACAGTCGCTTTCAAGATGTTTCTTGTTGTGTTGTTATCTCCTGTGGGCGCAGCCTAGTTTTGAGGCTCACAGGACATCTCGTGTTATGTACAATAATTATTTAGTAAATAAATATTCTTATTCTTATAAAAACTAACTGCCTACACCGAATTCATGGGATTAAATTGCCGAGCGGGCCCCAGGTTCAATTGAGCCACGTCAAAAACGGGGACAAATGCTCAAAGTATAATGACAATAACTAGGTAATCTTACATTTCAAAATTATTCGTCAGATTCACCTAAAAATAGGTACAATGGATGTTAAAATGTGCAAATATACCCGGCCTGGTACCGCCACCGCCAACCACGTGCATGTGTCTTCTTGCTTCTCTATCGCTCGAATATGCAAAAGCGGTAGAGCCAGAGTAC
Organism: Pammene aurita; assembly: GCA_947086415.1. Classification (NCBI taxonomy): domain Eukaryota; kingdom Metazoa; phylum Arthropoda; class Insecta; order Lepidoptera; family Tortricidae; genus Pammene; species Pammene aurita. Next base: position 17,020,976 of record OX352304.1, read on the forward strand.
ATTTTTTACACAGATTGAATATTCATGTTCGATTTTCGAATGTTGATGTTCGATTTTCGAATGTTTATGTTAGATTTTCGAATGTTGACGTTCGCGGACTAACTTACCAGTCCACCCTTCTTGAACATGCAAGCGACGAAGCACTTGTTGGTCTCGTCAGGAGTCTTCTTCTGCTCCTTCCACTGCGCCAGCTGGTCTGTGGTGAAGCCGGTCTCCGAGGCGCATGCTACCGCATTGGCTTTTAGCCTCTCCTTGAGGACTTCCTTCTGTTCTTCGGTTACTGCAGCCTGAAGTAAAAATTATCGTTTACACTTCAAAATCAATTCCTACTCTCTATTTATCAATTTTTATTTTTTTATCTGAATCTTAGTGAAAATAAGTATTTCATTTCTAATAAATTGATGAACAAAGTAAATTTTATTTTATGTTTTGGTACAAAAATACATAATACCATTAATACCTTAAACAGGAATAGAAACGTAATTTCATTTTGATGAAGTTATACGGTACTTGTCAGAGAGGTCTGCCTAACCATACCTACCAAATGTTTTTCTAAGAGTTTTCATACGGGCATTATTTTCATAAAAGTAGCATTTCCTAAAATAAAATAGCACGAAGTAGAAGCGATTGTTTATTTATATTCGAGGAAGTGTAATTTGCTAGTAATAATAATATGTGGATGAGTTTAGTGAAAGGGCCCACTGATTTACAAAGGACACTTCATCCCTTCACTAATAGATAGGGTATAATATTATGTAGTTTAAGGAAGTACTAATAACAATAAATTGAAAAAGTGGGCCCTTTTCCGTAGACTACCACATGTCATATTGTACAAACAGAAACACTCTTAAACTGTACATCGGTGTTAAACTGTACCTTATTACAAAAGGCTTATTATAAAGTGTGGGCGATGGTACCTATATATGCATTTCCCTAAAAAAAATATGGATCAAAAATATTTTTTTTTATTGCATTATAAATTATGTGTATGATATTTGTGACAATTATTAACAAAATCTAAAATTAATAAGTACCGCCAAAATCTAAAATTACGAGGGTCGTTGGAACGGTGAATAAATATAAAATACTTACAGAACAATTGTTTATAGAAGCAGCAACAATCGCCACAATCAGCACAGAATACAAATAGAAGGCCATTTTCAAACAAATTAGATAAAAAGTCCTGTCCAAATTTAGGCACTGTACTCTGAGAGAGACGAGTGAGTTGTGAAGCCGCTTCAGCAATCATCCTTTATATATAATCCTGTGGCACGTTTTTTTTGTAAACACCGTACCAGGAAAATAAATAGCTATGCCAAATCTGCGAAGCCATTAGCAACAGGAGTATTATAATCGCTAACAGAGTACGAGCGTTTCGGGCGACCGGTAGTTGGAAATATCTACGACCACGAAAGGTCGTAACCGGTATCTAAGATATGTTACATTGGTTTTTATTAAAACTCGACTAGACCACGCTCGCGTATGCAATGAAAATACACGGTACGATACAAAGTCCGTTTTGTCCAGAAGGCTATATATTGAAATAAAAACTTAACGTATTTCGTTAGATTGGATACACACGCTGGAATTGTATTAGTTCGGGGTTGAGCTCATGCGCCAACTACACACGCGAAAAAAAGTAGCGTGCTTATCGCTCTAGTAATCAAATTAAATTGACATTAGATTAAAATCATCACAATTCTGGTTAGCATGCTATGGTGTTTGCAGGTTATAATTTATCGGATAGGTACATTAAAGTACTTCCTGTCATTATTTTAATTTCCCGACATTTTGATAATGAGTGAGTTTTAAATTTTGTAATAATAGTCGGGTCCCTTACGGGAAATCGCCAAAGACATAGTTCAGAGCTGGCAACCCTTACCAACTTTTATTAAATGATTAGGAATAGTACTGGGACCCCAAAACTGCCGGGAGATGGTGACGCAGGTGAAAGCCTCTCGCTCGATGACGTCATCGAAATGGCTGCCTCCTCGTTTCGAAAAGTGCAAATTACATCAAATAAAAATAAAATTCGTTTTTTTATAATGAAGTTTAAGGACAGGATGCGGGTTAAAAATATGCAATTTGTAGTCTATTTTATTATTAATAAATATGATTTTGTTTGGTTAATCTAACTTGAACAGTTTACAAAATATGACACTTTAAGTGATACCCTGATTATTTAACATTATCCTGAATAACTCAAAAACAAAAGAAGATCGAGGACTGATATTAAGCATAGAGTGTCCTTAGGGCCTGCCAGTACACCACCTGAAAGAATGACCAAATCCGTCGTTGGGGGCCACTCTTGTTTGCTTAGCCTGCTAGACCCTTTAGTGTATATTTTGACATTGGAAATGTCTTTTCGTTCGTTCCAGTATAGACCCCGATTTCACGAAAAAGTGCGATCCCCTTATAACTCGGAAAGTTGTAAAGATATGATATAAAAAAATAGCTCAAAAGACTCATATTTACGAGAGCTGTAAGATGCAAAAAGAAATTTTCGAGAAAATAAAAAAAAAAGTTATGGCCGGAATAGTGAAAAAAAAATCAATTTTTTCTAAATTTTTGATTTTGGCGTTCGATATTTTGGAAACGAAGAATGATATCAAAAATTTGAGAAGAATTCCTCTGGACAATTTAGTCAGCTACAATTGAAGCCTAAAAAAAAGACGATCGGGTTAAGGGTCTGCCCTGTAGCCTAACCTTTTTGAAAAAAGTCAGAACGACATTTTTTACATTATTTTTTTTAACTGACTTCAAGATTTCAAAAGAGGAGGTTCTCAATTCGGCGTGTATGTTTTTTTTATTTTGTTTTTTTTTTGTTTTTTTTTATGTTTGTTACTCCATAACTCCGTCACGGCGAATCGAGGGAACTCCTCAAATGTTAATGGCATACATGTAGTGATTTTTATCAACAAATCAATCATTTTCATTCAAAACAAAGCGGAACTGCTGATGATGATCAGAAGGGAACTCTTCAACGACGCATAGTTCACGTTTGGCGATTCCTTCTCTTATCGAACACACATCGGTGTTTGTTAAGCAAGTAAGATTGTCAGGACAAATTTTCGTCAAGATCAAGTTCTGATGATGGGATCCATGAGGAATCGAGGGAACTCCTCAAATCTTTAAGGCAAACACATAGTGATTTTTGTATTTTTATCAACAATTCAAGCATTTTCATTCAAAAGAGTGACATTTGATGAAGTGGAACTGCTGATGATGATCAGAACGGAACTCTTCAACGGCGCATAATTCACGTTTTGCGATTTCTCCTCTCTACGATGTGTTTGTTAAGCAAGTTAGATTGTCAGGATAAATTTTCGTCAAGCTCAAGTTCTGATGATGGGATACATGCGGAATCGAGGGAACTCCTCAAATCTTAAAGGCATACACATAGTGAGTTTTGTATTTTTTTCAACAAATCAAGCATTTTCATTCAAAATAGTGACATTTGATGAAGTGGAACTGCTGATGATGATCAGAACGGAACTCTTCAATGACGCATAGTTCACGTTTGGCGATTTGTCCTCTTCGCTATGTTTGTTAAGCAAGTTAGATTCTCAGGACAAATTTTCGTCAAGCTAAGTTCTGATGATGAGATCCAAGAGGAATCGAGGAAACTTCTCAAATCTTAAAGGCATACATAAAGTGATTTTTGTATTTAAATCAACAAATCAAGCATTTTCATTGAAAACAGTGACATATTGATGAAGTGGAACTGCGTCTGATGCCATAAACATGTGAAATGTAAAATGAGAAAGGAATTCTTCAACGACGCATAGTTCACGTATGACGATTTGTCCTCTTCGCTGTTTGTTAAGCAAGTTATTTCATTGTATACAGTGCACCATCTACAATAATCCTTCACCGGCTTCCCCCATTGAAGAAGTCGGTTTTTTTGCTTAAAAATTATTTAGCTATGTGGCTACCATTTCTCGAGTTGACTACGGATTTGTAATGTAATAATTTTCTTGTACTTTGAACATTATTATATCCTGCTTATTAATCTAAAAATGAAATATGTATACTTAGGCGCCACGGCGACAATTATTCAAACTTCGATATGCGTGTGGAAATTTTTCAATTTGTTTGTTCACAGCAGAGTTGGGCACACCTGATTAAAATCGGTGATCGATTACTAATCATCGCTGATTGAATAATCGCTGATTAAATCATAACACAAAACAATCAAGTAATTTCGCCATGAGTAAATCATTAACGACGGGCGCTGATTGAAACTAAATTAACGCTAATCAACTAACTTGTTCAATGTGATTGACGAATGTATGATTAGAGTGTTCTTATGCTGATTTATATTATTACTTGAATAAGGCGTTTGTTCTGAATTTCACATATTGAACGAGATACATATGTAGAAATTTTCATTATCCGAAATGAAAATGAGAATGAAAATGAAAAGCGCATGTGGAAACCTTGTGATAGCTGCCTTAACTGTAGCCGAAAACCGCAATAAAACCGAACAGGCCGTTTCAAAGTTAAATGGGAGCATTCATTTGTACACTCATACCAAATTTTGGTAAAGGTAACATTTGCCACTGGCATTTACGCTTTTATTGCTCAATATTGAATCTGCACTATACAACTTAAGACGTAAGCGCCAACCGCCAAATGATATCTTTAGAAATATTGTCACAAATAGCCATTTATCCTAAATGTATATTATACTCACCTAGGTACCGCCTCTGTTTCGTCAGGGAAAAAAGTGAAGGAGCTGGTAGCTACGCAAAATCTAATCATCTAATCAACTAAATCGTTAGTTTAACTAAGCATACTGTCTTACTAATGTAATCACTTCAGCTAATCATGAGTGAAACTAAAAATCGACATGATTTACTCATGTCGGTGATCAATCAGATTAGAAAGCTCATGATTGAATTCGTAATCATGTTCATATGATTATGATATGAGTAACGTTCTCATTTTTAACTTTAGTTTCAATCACGTTAATTTTTGCCCAACTCTGGTTAACAGGCGTTATATCGAGCATACTTATGTTAATCTAAGAATAAAATAATTATCATTCAACGTCGTAGTTTTATTTTATAACATTTTCCTTATCCCGACTTTCTCGTCGCTCAGCGACAATATTTTTTCGACTTCCGTAGATTCATTTCCAATGTGCTCGATAGTCGTGTGAGGCACGAAATCTGTGAATTTTTTTAATATTTTTTTTTATACTACGATGATTTCTAACAAGCATACGGCCCGCTTGATGGTAAGCAGCTACCGTAGCCTATGGACGCCTGCAACTCCAGAGGTGTCACAATCGCGTTGCCGACCCTTTATAAAAAGGAGGATTCACTGTGCGACCAGCAGGACCACAACACTATGAGTAGAGTCTAGTGCTATTTGGCTGTGGTTTTCTGTAAGGTGGAGTTACTTCCCCAGTAGGGCTCTGCTCCAGATTTGAGTGACATGACATTTGCTGTGCCCTACCACACATAGCGAAATGACATTCGCAGTATACCCATACTCGTACCTCTCTTTTGGACGTAGTTTAAGGACATACCCGGGTCCAAAAACATATGTGTTAACATGTGTCTGGGGTGTTATATATAACAGTATATATATAACATTTCGTTAAACGTTATATCATAAAAACTAATACATATGAGTAGTTTCCTTAATGACATTTACGTGTTGTTGTTGTGTTCCTGCTGGTGAGTAAGGTTGCCAAAGAGCTCAAAGAGGACCCAGTGTGTTGACGATGAGGGACCTTCTTGTTCCTTTAGCCGTCAACACAGTGAATCCTCCTTTTTGTAAAGGGTCGGCAACGCGCATGTGACTCCTTTGGAGATGCAGGCGTCCATAGGTTACGGTAGCTGCTTACCATCAGGCGGGCCGTATGCTTGTTTGCCACCGTCGTAGTATATAAAAAATAAAAAAAAATAAAAAAACGCACCATTGTAAACATGCAGTCCGGAATTTGTAAATTTTGCATATACTTAAATAAAATTAAAAGGTTGTCTGGAAGAAATCGCTCATTAGCGATAAGACCGCCTGTTGTTACCTCTACCTAAATTTATCTAATTGTAAAATTTGTGCTTGTAACTGTATGAGGTGTGCAATAAAGAGTATTTATTATTATTATTATTCTTTATTTATTTTTTGTCTCAGGTTAGTTTTTATAATATTTTTACAAAATAAAATATAAAAATACATCTAAAACATACAAAAACAATAAAAACATTATAAAAACCTAACCTAGGGTGCCGCCGGCAGCGGAGCAAGGCCCAGGCTGCCGGTGGTTAGGGCCGCAGAGTGAGGAACCGTCGGACTATGCGCGCCGTGTCCAAGATTACCGCCTTCTGAATCTGACCCTTAATCCAACCACAACCCCGTAGCGAAAGTCTCTCAAGATGTTGGTCGAGACTCTTCGCTATGAGACCGTTCGCAGAGACAACTATCGGCACAATGATCGCCGAATCGACCTCCCACATGGCGGTTACCTCGTGAGCCAAGTCTAGGTACTTGCTGGACTTGTCCTTCTCGGCCTTCACGAGGTTCTCGTCACATGGGACGGTGATGTCGACGAGCATGGCCCGGCGTTGCGGTCGATCTATTACCACGATATCAGGCCTATTGGCTACAATAGTCCTGTCCGTGATAATAGATCGATCCCAATAGAGCGTGGCACGACCATTTTCGAGAACTGGCGCAGGTGTGTACTTGTAGTACGGCACTTCGTGGTCCACAAGACCGTATAGGAGAGCAAGCTGCTGGTGTATAATCCTGGCTACGAGGTTATGTCTGTGCAAGTACTCGCCGTTAGCAAGATGAGAACAACCGGAGATGATATGCCTGAGTGACTCTCCGGGACGGCGGCATGCCCGACAAATGTCGACCGTACCGTCCTTCAGGATATATTTCCGGTAGTTATTCGTCATGATAACTTCGTCCGCAATTGCACAGGCAAAACCTTCGGTTTCTCCGAAGAGGTCCCCGAATCGTAACCAGTTCACCGACGCGAGCAGGTCTACGTCGGGTCCCGTGAGGGCCCTGTAGAACCGCCCGTGTAGCTCCTTGCTCTTCCATACCGCCCTGCGATCCTCGGTGCTTAGCACCACAGGTTTGCGCCAGTTCTTGTTTGCCAAGGAGAGCGGCGTGAGACCCTTATCTACAGCCACCACATCACGATGCATCTCACACTCGTTGTTAAGGAAATAATTCCTGAGATTGTACACCTCACGGTTGTGGAGATTTTTGGCGTTTAAAAAGCCGCGACCTCCACACTTCCGTGGGATGTACAATCTCATAACAGACGAGCGTGGGTGAAGCATACGGTGTGTGGTGAGCAATAGACGGACTCTCCGATCCAGGGCATCCAGCTCGGTCTGTGTCCACCTTAGTATGCCAAAGGAGTATGTGAGTAGGGGCATTACCCAGGCATTGAAGGCGCGCACCTTGTTGCCACCTGACAGAAGACTATTAAGTACTTTTGTCAGCCGACCAAAGAAGCGCTCCTTCAACGCCTGTTTAATACCCACATCCTCAATGCCCAAAGACTGTGACATACCAAGGTATTTGTAGGTTTCTGATTCAGAGATAGATCTGAACGTCATTGTCTCAGAAAGCTGTATATTTGTTGAATTTACTACTTTCCCCCGCTGTACATGCATAACCGCACATTTATCAACACCAAACTCCATCTTGATGGAACTACTGAACACTTTAGTGGTCTTCAGTAGTTCCAACAAGTCTCGATTATTTGGTGCAAATAACTTGAGATCGTCCATGTACAGAAGGTGAGATATGACTTCACCCTCTCTCCGAAGCCGGCAACCTAGCCCTGAATCCTTCAGCAGATTGCTGAGCGGATTTAGAGCTAGGCAGAACCACAGGGGACTCAGACTGTCGCCCTGAAATATTCCTCGCTCGATCCTTATAAAGTCCTGCGGGCCAGGGGGGTCATCCCCGCCTCCTGGTTGACGAAGGACTGTGGTCCACTGCCTCATACACGCGCCAAGGAAGGACCTCAAAGCTGCATCAATTTTATACAGCTCTAAGATCCTCTCCAGCCATGAATGAGGCACCGAATCATAGGCCTTCTTGTAGTCAATCCAAGCGGCCGAGAGGGCCCCCCTGTTCCGCCGGACTCGTTGGCAAATGGTCATGTCTATGAGGAGGAGCTCTTTAGTACCACGGGACCCAACCTTACATCCATTTTGAGCGGAGACCAAAATGTTGTTTGCGACCATGTGCGCGTTTATTTTTGCTCTCAAAATGGATGTAAGAAGCTTGTAGAGCGTAGGCAAGCACGTGATGGGTCGGTAGTTCTTCGCTTCCGTGGTACTACCGGACTTATAGAGCAGGAAGGTTACACCAGTTGTTAAGGAAGGCGGGAGGGAGCCAAGTTCAAGGGCTTGTTGAAATTGCGTTGCCAGCCGCGAGTGCGAGCACCGAAACCATTTTAGCCAGAAGTTGTGCAACCCATCCGGGCCAGGACTTTTCCAGTTCTGGGCCGTACGGATCGCGCAACTTACGTCGTCGGGGCTGATAGTGATAGCCCCCATTGGTTCGATGGACTCGCACTCACGTTCAACAACACTCATCCACTCGCCCTCCGTGTGTTCAACGGGCGCTGACCAGATGCTACGCCAGAAATTAGTCATGGCAGTAGCATCCGGCAGTCGCACGTCGGACACACGGGGGTCGGTTTCCTCCCACCTTCGGTATACCTTCCTTTGGTCACTTTGGAAAAGACGATTCTGCTTGAATCGGTCCACACGCTCTCTGTAACGGCGAATACGGCTTGCCCATGCATAAACTTTCTGCTTCAGAAAGTCGATGCGCTCTACGACGTTGGCCATGTAGTCGCGGGGCTTGATATCCGTCCCCGCGAACGCCTGGTGCACAAAGCGCATTACTCGGGGGCGGTTATTGCCCCCCCTGAAGCAGATCAGCTTTGCAATGAGAGTCCTAAATGAGTTGATACGACGCTCGATCCGCACCTGCCATGCGGGGACACCCCCGGCGGTCCTAGGTGCACGTTCAGCGTCCGGAAACTTGACTCGAGCAACACGGCACGCCGCGATGGCTCCGCAGTACATTATCGAGTGCGTATCATCTAAGTCTTTACTAGTCCGCAGGAATGGATCTAGCAAATCATTTAGGACTGCCATTAACGCTAGATTGCGTCTATTCATAGGCAAGCGTGGTAATCGTGGCCTAGGGATGTTTGTGGAGCGATACTGCGTAATTGCCTCTTCCAAAGTCCTCCTCAGTTGCTCATTGGCTGAACTACTCACACTCTGATTCGCGATCCCCTCCTCATCGGCACTGGGATCAACCCGCGGTGCCCCCGATGCCAAGTCGGGTGCAGGCATCGGATCCGGCGACGTGGCGAGCGGATCCCGCGCCGAGGTGGTGGTCGCGCGAACAGAGAGAGTCTCCAGGCGAAGCCGATCAAGTGTCGCGTCATCCAACCGCTTTAGCCGCTGAATGACGCGCACCTGATCCGACAACCGCTGCGCAGTCGTGTCAATGGTTGGTTCAAGGGCCTGAAACAGAGGAAGTATCCGGTCACGATACGCGCACAGATTAGTTCCCCCCTCTGTAGCCCCATAATAGGCGCGCATGACGTTTTCATTCATGGATGAAGTCCATCTCATGCGACGCACTATACCACCGGCAGCGGGGGCCCTGGGCGGGACAGGTTGTCCCGCAGGCCCCAAGCGTGCCGGCAGCGGTGGCCGTCCTCGTCGCGCAGGTGGTCGTGGCGGCGGCGGCGGCGGCCCGCACTCGTCGCTCGACTCGCTGGTGTCGGGCACAGTAGCGAACTCATTGCCCGACAACGATGGTGAGGAGACTGACGAGGCGGGCGAGGATGGTGGGCGTGCGTTTGGTGGGGACGCTTGCTGCTGTCGTGATTTACTTCTCGTAATCATTTCCTTCCTTTTCCTTGTTTGACGTTTAATGTCCGGGATTCTGTTTACGTGTTGTAACCATATTTGCGATTACATACGCCCTGCGCAACATTCATTTAAGTGGCGGGCAACTTTTCCGCAAATAATCGTATAAAAACAGATGTATAAATGCCCGTAAAACATAATTTTATCAAAAATATTCGGAAATCAGAAAAATCACGACTGACTTTGACGGCGTCATTTTTTTTTTTTTTTTTTATTATTATTATTATTAAATGTTATAAATATTATGATAAATATTATGGGACAATCTTACACAAATCAACCTAGTTCCACGGTAAGCTCAATAAGGCTTGTGTTGTGGGTACTAGGCGACGATATATATATAATAGATAGATATAGATAAATACTTAAATATATAGAAAACATCCATAACTCAGGAACAAATATCCGTGATAAACACACAAATAAATGCTCTGACCGGGATTCGAACCCGGGACCTCCTGCTTCATAGGCAGGGTCACTACCGACTAGACTAGGAGGCCGTTAATACTTACTTACTACTCGTAACAGGTCTATTTGTTTGTTTGATATGGAATTCCGAGGGGTGTTTATAGGTTTTCGTACCCAAAGGGTAAAAACGGGACCCCTATTACTAAGACTCCAATCTCCTTCTGTCTGTCTGTCACCAGGCTGTGTCTCATGAACCGTGATAGTTAAACAGTTGAAATTTTCACATGTGATGTATTTCTGTTGCCGTTTCTATAACAACAAACACTAAAAAACAGAAAAGAATAAATATTTAAGGGGGCTCCCATATACTCGTAACACACATGATTTTGTGCCGTTTTTATAGATAATGGTAAGGAACCCTTCGTACGCGAGTCCGACTCGCATTTGGCCGGTTTTTTTAAATAAAAATACAGCATTACAAAATATAAATATCTGTTACAGTAAGCAAACCTTGATTTATAAAGATCCCGATATGGCGCATCAATACTCAGTCCAAAGAAAATTTTAATACAGCTCTTTTGTAAGATGAAAATTGACGTCACATCTACAGAATATCCCCAGTAAATGATACCATAGTTTATGATAGAATACATAGGGCTATAGTATGCTGGCATAGCTGTTTCTGCTTGCTACATTTACAAGGACTTGCAGTCCGTAACGAAATCTCCTAATTTTACTGTTAACAACGTCAATTTATGTTCTCTCCAATTTAGGTGAGCATCGATTATGACGGCTATAAATTTGTAAAACGTTAATTCTTCGATTTGGGTGCCTTCATAATTAATATTAAATCAAGAGTAGGCCGTAGGCAACGCTACCCTACCAGGTCGGCTACAATTTTTTGAACCGACTTCAAGATTTCAAAAAGAGGAGTTCTCGATTCGGATGTTTATTGTTACTTGTATTTGGACCCGGGTACATATGTCCTTAAACTACGTCCGGACACTGGTATGTCCCTTAAATTACGTCCAAAAGAGAGGTGTGGGTACTGCGAATGTCATCTCGCTATGTGTGGTAGGGCACAGTCATCTCGTTCAAATCTGGAGCAGAGCCCGACTGGGGAAGTACCTGCACCTTACAGAAAACCACAGCCAAATAGCACTAGACCCTGCACATAGTGTTGTGTTCCTGCTGGTGAGTAAGGTAAGGTTGCCAAAGAGCTCAAAGAGGGCCCGGTGTGTTGACGATGAGGGAGCCTCTTGTCCCTTTAGCCGTCAACACAGTGAATTTGTGTGAGTTTTTGTAAAGGGTCGGCAACGCGCATGTAACACCTCTAGAGTTTCAGGCGTCCATATGAGTAGCTGCTTACCATCAGGCGGGCCGTATGCTTGTTTGCCACCGTCCTCCTCCCGTCCTCACACCCTGACTAGAGATTTTGGACCCTCCGTCCGAATTTGCCAAATAAATGTAGAAGGAATCAGTAAACCTAAGTGCGACTACATGTCCAGACTTCTGGCAGATCATAAAATTGACGTCCTGAACATACAGGAAACGCACGCTAAGGATGATCAAGACATTGAAAACAGAGGCCAGATCTCTGGGTATCGATTACTGAAAGCTCTGAACCACCGCAGCTATGGTATTGCTACTTACATCCGAGAGGACCTGAAACATGCTAGCGTAGCCTGTTCCGATGGATCTGCTGATAACTTCATTATTGTCGCGCAAATTGATAACATCAAGATAGCCAACATATATAAACCACCTTTGGCATCTTGGGCAAATAACGGACCTCCTCCTTTCGCACACCCATGCGTTTACATCGGCGATTTTAACAGTCACCACACATCATGGCGCTACTCCACAGACGACGCTAACGGACTGGCTTTGACGCAATGGGCCGAAAATTTCAACCTGTTCCTCGTTTTTGATGCCAAGGAGAGGGGCACCTTCCACTCTGCCCGCTGGAAGAAAGACTACAACACGGATCTCGTTTTTGTCACTAAGGATGCCGACGGCAGGCCCCTTCCAACGAACCGGGTCGTACTTAAAGACTTCCCCAACAGCCAGCACAGGCCCGTGATCGTGGATGTCGGTATAAAGATTCCCCTCGTCAACTCCATGCCCATTCCACGCTGGAACTTCAGGCGCGCGGATTGGAACGCCTTTGCAAGACACATCGAGGCTGGAACCCGGTTCATCCCTCCAACATCGGGAAACTACAACCGCTTTATGGGGCTTATTTTATCATCCGCTAAACGCCACGTATGTAGAGGTTTTAGGAAGGAGTATGTGCCAGGTTGGAATAGCGTCAGTGAAACGTTGTATAAAACCTACCGAGAAACAGGCGACTGCTCGGTTGACACTGAGCTCCTACTGACCCTGGATGCCAACCGCACTAGCAAGTGGAAAAACACGGTTAACTGTTTGGATTTCAAACGCTCAAGCCGCAAGGCGTGGACTATTCTTAACATACTTACGGGGAAACGAAACTACGACGGTGGCAAACAAGCATACGGCCCGCCTGATGGTAATCAGGCGGGCCGTATGCTTGTTTGCCACCGTCGTAGTGTAAAAAAAAAAACCATTACTCCGTCATGTCTAAACTGAACTCGAAAATTATTTTTTTGACTGTATGTAAATATATACAGATTAGTCCTGTTTTTGTCAAAACGCAGTTCTGATGTTGGGATCCATGAGGAATCGAGGGAACACCTCAATTATCAAAGGCATACATATAGTGATCTTTGTGTTTTTATCAATAATTCAAGCATTTTCATTAAATAAAATGTACTTTTGATAAAGTGGAACTGTTGATGATGATCAGAACGGAACTCTTCAACGACGCATAGTTCACGTTCGACGATTTGTCCTCTTCGCTATGTTTGTTAAGCAAGTTAGACTTACAAGAGAAACTTTTGTCAAGCTCGAGTTCTGATGATAAGATACATGAGGAATCGAGAGAACCCTCAAATATTAAAGGCATACATATAGTGATTTTAATATTTTCATGCACAAATCAAGCATTCACATTTAAAGAAGTGATATTTGATGAAGTGGGACTGCTGATAGTGATCAGAACGGAACTCTTCAACGGCGCATAGTTCACGTTTGACGATTTGTCTTCTTTGTAAAGCAAGTTATTTAATTGTATGTAATATAATAAATATAGATCAAGCAAGAGTAGGCCGTAGGCAACCCTACCTCATCGAGTAGCATAATTCGGCTTATGTAAGGATTACCTTGATATGCACGATGAAAATCTATGTATTTTAGCAATTGGTAGCCTGAGCTAATGAGCGCTTGGAGCGTTTTGTACAGTCAGCAAAAATATCGTTATAAAATCTACCCAATCGAGTAGCAAATTGAATCTTATGCGATTTGAAAGTACTAATCAACCTAGTTATAGCATAATTTTCAAGAACAAAAAAAGACTTCTTTTGGGGAGGCCGGTGAACAATGATTGTAGACTTTTTATTATTTCATCATGATTCCCGTTTTGTTTTTAAGTCCGCTTTTGTACATTGTCTTTAAAAAATCGGTACTTTTTTTACATTAATATATAAATCATAGGCAAGCACAATTTCAAATATTGTCCTTGTCAGATTCAAGTTTTAAATGCATGATTTTTCAATTTTCCCATTAGATTTCGCAATATTTTTACCATCGTCCTGATCTAGAAATTATGACGATTTTTTAAAGGCCAGAAACATTCCTAAACGGTCCTAAATAATCTGAGCCAGATCACCTAACAAAAATTGACGATCTCCTTTGGTATAAGTATCTATATTAATCACCCCGACAAAACGGTAAAAAGAACAAAAAAAATATTTAAAGAGCATATCCCTTAGATAATCCCTTACACTCTGTCAATTCCTCTTGCTAGTAAATGTATTTAAAATAAACCTTTATTCACATAACACCGTGACACTGGTAAAATGTAACGCTGTCCACGCTAAAAAGGGCCTGACTGTCACAATATTTTCTTAAAAATCTACTGCAAAGAAATTTTCATTACCGACGGACGTCGACGGACGTAAAAAGATACATTTTATTAGTCTTTCAACACTCTTGTAGGTTTTTTACAATTATTTTATTTTATTGATGCTCGAATCCGAATATTTCATCTCATTGTCATTGGAAAAGGATAACGAGCCAGTGAAGCTTAATATTTGTATAGAAATAAAGTTTTTATGGGTTCTCAGTGTCATTGGTAAAGGATAACGGGCCAGTGAAACTTAATATTTGTATGGAAATTTCAAACTTCAAATGCATTTTTCTTAGAAACAAGTGATCGTAAAACAGACTCAAAGGTGGTGAATCGTTTACATTTTTTACAAGCTTAATTAATTTAAATATAAATCTACCTATTCCTTTCTACCTCCTAAACTGCCCCCTAAGTCATTTTTAATTTCTTCTGTGCGCAGGCGCGGCTCCTAGCCGATATAAAGAAAATTACCAATTAGTATTTCACTCCATGAATCATTTTCATTTTCCTCTGTGGGACTCTCTGGGGGACAAAGATTACTCGCGTCCGCAGGAATATTACCTTAGATACCCTGCACGTGTCCCCTGGGTGGTGCTAAAGAGTAATCAACATTGGCTGCTGCACTGCACTTTTACGAGAGCCTCGCAGCAATAAACAGATGCAACTACGTACCCCATTGCTATCACAGATACGGATATTACATTAAATCAAGCATGAACACCCTGACTAGAGATTTTGGACCCTCCGTCCGAATTTGCCAAATAAATGTCGAAGGAATCAGTAAACCTAAGTGCGACTACATGTCCAGACTTCTGGCAGATCATAAAATTGACGTCCTGAACATACAGGAAACGCACGCTAAGGATGATCAAGACATTGAAAACAGAGGCCAGATCTCTGGGTATCGATTACTGAAAGCTCTGAACCACCGCAGCTATGGTATTGCTACTTACATCCGAGAGGACCTGAAACATGCTAGCGTAGCCTGTTCCGATGGATCTGCTGATAACTTCATTATTGTCGCGCAAATTGATAACATCAAGATAGCCAACATATATAAACCACCTTTGGCATCTTGGGCAAATAACGGACCTCCTCCTTTCGCACACCCATGCGTTTACATCGGCAATTTTAACAGTCACCACACATCATGGCGCTACTCCACAGACGACGCTAACGGACTGGCTTTGACGCAATGGGCCGAAAATTTCAACCTGTTCCTCGTTTTTGATGCCAAGGAGAGGGGCACCTTCCACTCTGCCCGCTGGAAGAAAGACTACAACACGGATCTCGTTTTTGTCACTAAGGATGCCGACGGCAGGCCCCTTCCAACGAACCGGGTCGTACTTAAAGACTTCCCCAACAGCCAGCACAGGCCCGTGATCGTGGATGTCGGTATAAAGATTCCCCTCGTCAACTCCATGCCCATTCCACGCTGGAACTTCAGGCGCGCGGATTGGAACGCCTTTGCAAGACACATCGAGGCTGGAACCCGGTTCATCCCTCCAACATCGGGAAACTACAACCGCTTTATGGGGCTTATTTTATCATCCGCTAAACGCCACGTATGTAGAGGTTTTAGGAAGGAGTATGTGCCAGGTTGGAATAGCGTCAGTGAAACGTTGTATAAAACCTACCGAGAAACAGGCGACTGCTCGGTTGACACTGAGCTCCTACTGACCCTGGATGCCAACCGCACTAGCAAGTGGAAAAACACGGTTAACTGTTTGGATTTCAAACGCTCAAGCCGCAAGGCGTGGACTATTCTTAACAAACTTACGGGGAAACGAACTGCACCACGGCCGGCCTCTGCAATACACCCGAATGAAATCGCAAACAGGATGGTATCTATTTCTAGAGCAAAAGGCGTCAAAGTAGAGACCAAGAGGGTTAAGAGGGGAATGAAGGAACTTAAGTCCAGTCTAGTGGAGGACCCAAAATTAGCAGAACCTTTTACAAGCGAAGAAGTTCACCTCGCAATCCAAGGGCTTCAGACAGGGAAAGCCGCTGGAGTGTACGGTATCTACAATGAGTTTCTGCTTAAACTGGGCCCCACAGCGATAAGGTGGTTGTCCCTTTTCTTCTCTGACATTCTTCGTTCCAATAAGCTCCCCAGAGGTTTTAACGAATCAAAGGTGATTGCACTTTTAAAACCTGCCAAAAGAGGGGACGACCCTTCCAACTACCGCCCTATCGCGTTGCTTAACAGCTGCTACAAACTGCTAGAAAGATTGATTTACCGCAGAGTAGCCCCCCTCATAGACCGGGTTGTACCGGTGGAACAGGCAGGCTTTAGAGCTGGACGGAGCTGCACTGATCAGGTTCTAGCTCTGACAACTCATTTGGAAAATGGGTTCCAAGAAGGGCTAAAGTCTGGGGCAGTTTTCGTCGACCTTACCGCTGCTTACGACACTGTCTGGAGGGAAGGGTTACTCTATAAGTTACTGCTGGCCGTCCCTAATCTAACCATCTTCAAGCTAATCTCCAGTATGCTTTCCCAGCGGCGGTTCAACGTGCACTTAGGGTCGGAGGTTAGCGGCACCAGGATGTTAAACAACGGCCTGCCTCAGGGCTCAGTGCTGGCGCCTATACTGTTTAACCTGTACATCCATGACCTCCCAAGTACCAATGCCAGGAAATTCATTTACGCCGATGACATATGCCTAGTGAAGCAGGACAAAAGCTTCAACACTCTAGAAGCCTCACTATCAGATGATATGGAGTTGCTGGCCAAGTACTTCAAGATATGGCGGCTAAAACCCAGCACCAGTAAAACAGAGGTGTCCTGTTTCCATCTGCACAATAAATGTTCGACACGGGAACTCAAAGTACGTTTAGAAGGATCCGTACTTAAACATAAC
Source organism: Pammene aurita (assembly GCA_947086415.1). NCBI lineage: Eukaryota > Metazoa > Arthropoda > Insecta > Lepidoptera > Tortricidae > Pammene > Pammene aurita. The sequence continues at coordinate 17,038,171 of OX352304.1, forward strand.
TTCTCTCCGAAATACCTGGGCATCACTCTCGACCGTTCCTTGACGTTTAAACAACACCTGACCAGCACAGCACGCAAACTGCAGACGCGTAACAATATAATTCAGAAGTTGAGCGGAACCTCTTGGGGAGCAAGTGCCGATGTCTTGAGGACTTCTGCGCTGTCCTTGGTGTACTCAACGGCCGAATACTGCGCACCAGTCTGGTTAGGCAGTGCTCACACCTCCAGAATAGATGTCGAATTAAATAAGGCCATGCGACTCATCTCTGGAACGCTACAGTCAACCCCTTCCCACTGGTTACCGGTACTTTCCCGAATTGCTCCGCCAGACTTACGTAGAAAGCAAGCTCTGCTACGAGAAGTTGCAAAGATCCAGAAGAACCCGACCCTCCCAATTCACGCAGAGTTCCTGTATCCTGCCAACCGCCGCTTGAAATCCAGGAATGCTTCCTACAGCATCTCCGAAGATCTGTTTGACAGTTGTTTCGATCTAAACCATGAGTGGTCGCAGTCGTGGAACTCTCTGATGGCTGGAAAATTGGGCTCCGGAATAATTCCAGGCTCCAAAATTAAAGGGTCTGACCTCCCAAGACGGGACTGGTGCAACATCAACAGACTCCGCACTGGCCACGGTCGTTCTGCTAACTTCAAATACCGCTGCGGTTGGGTGGAATCTCCGGCATGCACCTGCGGGGCGCCAGTACAAACAATGCAGCACATTATCGAGGACTGCCCTATAACCCGCTACGCTGATGGACCTCCTGAAGACCTGATCACCCTTAGCGACGAGGCCATTAAGTGGCTGACTGGTCTTAATATATTCTTATAGTTGCTTTTGTTTTTCATGTACTTATATGCCATACGATTAAATAAATAAAATTTTCCTCTGTGCACACGCGAGGTCCCAAACCGATATACACCGTGGGCCCATATAACTAGACAGATTTTAACAGTGTATTCCTGATTATATTTAGATACTAAAATGTCCTATAAACTTTTCTGGAATACGCCTAGTTTCAGAGTTAATACCAATTTATTTTTTCCTTGGTGTATATATGTTGCAGCGGGGAGTCAGGCAAGGAGATGTTATTTCTCCTAAACTGTTTACCGCTGCACTGGAGGATGTTTTCAAGACTCTGGACTGGAGAAGGCTAGGCATCAACATAAACGGCGAGTACATCACTCACCTTCGGTTTGCTGACGATATAGTAGTCTTGGCTGAGACCATGGAGGATTTGAGTACGATGCTCGATGACCTCAGTAAAGCCTCCGAGCGAGTTCGTCTAAAGATGAACATGGATAAGACGAAGATCATGTCAAATACCCATGTAGCACCAACTCCCGTTATAATCGGAGACTTTACACTCGAAGTTGTGGACGATTATATATACTTAGGACAGATTGTCCAGTTAGGTAGATCCAACTTCGAGAAAGAGGTCGATCGACGAATCCGACTCGGTTGGGCAGCGTTCGGGAAGCTACGGCACATCTTTTTGTCCAATATTCCGCAGTGTCTCAAGACGAAAGCTTTGACCAGTGTGTGTTGCCAGTGATGACATATGGAACTGAAACGTGGTCGCTTACAATGGGCCTCATAAGAAGGCTCAAAGTCACCCAAAGGGCAATGGAGAGGGCTATGGTTGGAGTCTCTCTGCGTGATCGCATCAGAAATGAGGCCATCCGCAGCAGAACCAAAGTAACCGCCAAATATAGCCCTCCGAGTCGCTAAACTACAGTGGCAGTGGACGGGGCACATTGCTCGTAGAACCGATGGCCGTTGGGGCAGAAAGGTTCTCAAGTGGCGACCACGAACCGGAAGGCGCAGCGTGGGTAGACCCCCCGCAAGGTGGACTGATGACCTGGTGAAGGTCGCGGGAGTCCGCTGGATGCGGGTGGCGCAGGACCGGTCATTGTGGCACTCTTTGGGGGAGGCCTATGTTCAGCAGTGGACGTCTTTCGGCTGATATGATGATGATGATGATGATGATGATATATGTACAATATATATGTATTTATTTTTTTCAATTTAATTTCATTTTCATTTTTTTTGTGCACGCGGGGCCCCTGATCGATGCAGGGCCCCTAGGCAGTTGCCTACTCTGCCGGAATGCTAATCCGGCTCTGGGTATACCTCCTAGTCGGATGTTGTTAAATAAGTGGCTTTAGTGGATAAATTACTATTTACGATTTTATAGCACCATTGACATAATAACATGCTCAGCAGAGATACCCAAGAAAAATGCATTGTTTAATGCTTAAACGCAGCATAATTGTCGGACGTGATGTGTTACTTCCTAGGTAAGTAATTACTCGATGTGCAAATCTGCATGACGAGGAACTTTAGCCTTCTGTTACGGATCAAAATGGGTTATAACGTAAAGGTAAAATTAAAAGAAATCGACGTTTGGGTTCTGTTTTAACTATCGCTTGTTTGTTATTCTAAATTAATGAAAGGAGTTTATTCAAAGTAAAAGGAACCTATATCTAAACCTAAAAAAATTAAAAATTAATCTAAAGTTATAAAATCAGGAACTAAGGAACTCATTCCCAGCCGCTCCCAAAATCCAAAGTGCAAAATAGTTTTAGTTTAACAATGTCTATTGATACATTTAAAATATTTTAAACTATTAATTATGTCATAGAATCCAAGTATCTCCGATAGTACGGTCTCAGCATTTGATTACATTGTGTTACTCATTCACCTTAATTTGTTGTAATCTTTGATTAATTATGTTATCCTTGGCAAAAGGAATATCTAACAACAATCTACTCGTATCAATAACTTATTCGTATCCCTTTTCCATATTCACTAAATTCTTATCATGGTTATCATACAATTCCACAAGTTTTTTTTTTAAATGATGGTATCATATTTAGAGAATCGAAATGTTTTTCCGCTTGAGATATTTAAGTATAGGAAATAGAGACACGTTTTATTGTAATTGTGTGTTATTTGATTATCAATATACAGTAAATATTATTTGCAGTGAGACATTATAGACATGAGAAAGGAAAATAAAAATCCGTGATATATATTTTAAGTCTTTATTAATAAATCCGCTAAGCAAATATAAAGTTCTTGGGGTCGTGCTCGTATATACATTTCGCAGTCCAGAAGGAGGCCTCGCATAAATCCTTGTATTTCTTGGCTGTGAACGAAAAGTCATTATTTTTTCTTTATTTAAATTTTACAGCACAAATAAACAAAGTACAAAGGATCAGGCCAAACAGATAAATAAATAAATAAATAAATATAAATATTTTGGGGACAATCTTACACAAATCAACCTAGTTCCAAACTAAGCAAAGCTTGTACTATGGGTACTAGGCGACGATATACATACTTATATAGATAAATATATACTTAGATACATAGAAAACACCCATAACTCAGGAACAAATATTCGTGATTAACACACAAATAAATGCCCATACCAGGAATAAAAACTATAGTGCGGGAAACGAGACAAGAAAATTAAAGTAGCATCAAGTAACTTGCATACCTACAAATAATAATTAAAACTAAACTAATAAACAATAAATCATAATACATAAACATACAATATAAAATAGATGTAGATAAATAAATATTATACGTATTATCACATATTATTAAAGTACCTGCTACTAAACTACTACGAGTCTTAGATTTGAAACTTTTCTCGAAAATGCTTGCGCAATTTTCGCTTTAATGAAGATTTAGTCTGAGCTTGCCGTATGCCCAGTGAGAGACTATTATTGACTTCGAAGTAAGTATCTATTTTAAAACTTAGGTACAAAAAGTTTGCGCGATAGAACATTGATCGCTTTTGAACTTCGCCGTGCACATCAAAGTTATCGTCACTTTATGATCGTGCGTTCACATGTATGGTCACGTCCGGCGGCGGGCTGCATACATCTGTATCACGAAGTGAAACCATACATACTATGTAAAGGCACCATTATAATGTTGACTTCCACGACGAAAAGTATAATAATAAATATTTACAAAACTGAGCCAGTGTAGTCTTTCAGCTAATAACTCGGAAATGATAAAACCACAGAGAACCTCCTATAGAGTAATAATGTTGCTCATTTTGTTCGCGCCGCGAGTCACCAAGTCTTGCGGAAGACGTGAGGGGCGGGTGGGTGATAGCGGCGCTGCGATTGGTCGTTTCAAGGACCGCGCGCTATCACGTGGTTGCGTAGTGATGGGACATGTGTACTACAAGTAAACGGTACTGTACCGTACCGTACCGTAATTTGTTGTTGTTAATTGAGGTATTTACTGTTTACTAAATTGATAACAAATAAGAATAATGCAATATGTATTTGCCTACTTTAAAAACGTATTACCAATAAATTTTACCTAGTCGCCTTATAGACTAATCTGAAATTACTTTATCTGTGCATTGAAATGGAAGTACTTTTAGAAGCGACTCCCATGTGACACCCAATTCAAAGTGTCTTCTAGAAGCAACGCTCATGTGACCACCATTAATATAGTTGCTTAAAGCCACACTCCTATGTGACACCTATTGAAAGCGCCTTATAGAAGAAACGCTCATTTGACACCCATTGAAAGCGTCTTATAGAAGCAACGCTCATGTGACACCTATTGAACTTGTCTCATAGCAGTAACGCTCATGTGACACCAATTAAAAGTTCCTTAAAACAACTCTCATAAGACACCAATTGAAAATGTCTCATAGAAGCAACGCTCATGTGACACCCATTAATATAGTTGCTTACAGCCACTCCTATGTGACACCTATTGAAAGCGCTTTATAGAAGAAACGCTCGTTTGACACCCATTGAAAGCGTCTTATAGAAGCAACGCTCATGTGACACCCATGGAAAGCGTCTTATAGAAGCAACGCTCATGTGACACCTATTGAACTTGTCTCATACCCGAGGACCCGGGGTATGTCCTTAAACTACGTCCGGACCTGGGTATGTCCTTAAACTACGCCATAAAGAGAGGTATGGGCACTGCGAAGCTGAGTCTCGCTGAGTGTGGTAGGGCACGTTCAGCGAATGTCATCGCTCAAATCTGGAGCAGAGCCCGACTGGGGAAGTACCTCCACCTTACAGAAAACCACAGCCAAATAGCACTAGACCCTACTCATAGTGTTGTGTTCCTGCTGGTGAGTAAGGTTGCCAAAGAGCTCAAAGAGGACCCAGTGTGTTGACGATGAGGGACCTTCTTGTTCCTTTAGTCGTCAACACAGTGAATCCTCCTTTTTGTAAAGGGTCGGCAACGCGCATGTGACTCCTTTGGAGTTGCAGGCGTCCATAGGTTACGGTAGCTGCTTACCATCAGGCGGGTATGCTTGTTTGCCACCGTCGTGGTATATAAAAAAAAAAAAGTAACGCTCATGTGACACCCATGGAAAGCGTCTTATAGAAGCAACGCTCATGTGACACCTATTGAACTTGTCTCATACCAGTAACGCTCATGTGACACCAATTAAAAGTTCAAGACACCAATTGAAAAAGTCTCATAGAAGCAACGCTCATGTGACACCAATTAAAACTTACTTAAAATAACTCTCATGTGACACCCATTGAAAGTATCTTATAGAAGCAATGCTCATGTGGCACCCCTAATGCCCATATTTATTATAACTATTAGAAAATAAAAACTACCGACAGAATAAATCTTTAAATTCTACCAACTACTCAAACTAAAAGAACAAAAGAAAATAAAACAAGGATCTCCTGTTTTCCATTGTACTTCGTATAGTACGCGGTGCCGGTATATAAGTCCGGTACACATCATCCACACATCACTATAGAACACGTGCTTCCGTAAGAAAGGAATAGCACAATGCATTCTTAACATGATAAAAAGAGACGGGCATACTAACTACTTCTCAATTGACTAATTCAAAATGAACTCCGCTGGCTAGAAACATATTAAAGTAAAAAAAATATTTTGAAGTAAAATTGGAATGTAATTCCAACTCTTTTGATTCTTAACGTTTAAAAACATTTGCCACACCACCTTACACTACAATATGCCAGAATTTTGTATAGTTTTCATACGTATTAATAAAAAATCTTGCATACAAGCACACTACGTGCAGGTCTAAAACATGGTCGCAACTGAACGGCATGGCGGACGCCCGCGCAATTTATTAGTCGTTTTACTCCAACGAGTGGTGACGCCAAGTCGCCTTGTAAGGCTTATCTAGTGGTTACCTTATCTGTGGGTAAAACCGATCATTCTCGACATTTTCGAACGGCCTTCTAACCAGAGATGGGCAAAATGTAATCGACTAACGATTAACGATTGAGATTAACAAAATTAATTGCGACTGACGGTTGAAAACGACGACTGATCAATCTTAGTTGTATAGAGTGCAACTAGTTTAGTTGCAATTAAATTAGTTGCAGATTGATTTCGGACAACTAAAATTTGTAATCGACTAATTAGTTAGACTACTTTTTCGCGACTAATGGTAGAAGCAAATTGAACGGAAAACCTCGGTACTATGTTGACAGACTGAACAGGACATCTTAACGGATATATAAAAATAAAATGATCATGTACTTATTCCCTACGATATTTTGATTATTTATGGAGTGAGATCTCTTTGCTAAGCTAAAAATATTATTTTCATCCGGTTGTAACCACTCTATATTATGTCCTCTCGCGAACTTTAGGTATTTTAGCTCACCTAATTCCGGGCCCTGGTCATAAAGCTTGTAACAAAAATTAAACTTTAGTCAAAAACTTGTTGTTATCCATCATGTAATTAAGTAATTAAGTAGTGCATCGCTCTGAAATTTGATTGATTTTCCCTTATCTAAGGGTAAATAAAAACTGTGTACAGTCACCATCAGATATATCGGAGCTGTGGGGAAATATCGGAAAAACGCCTCTATTGTCACAGCGATAAAGTGCATGTAACGATTTCCTTCCTTCATACATCGTTCTCTTTCTTAGTTTATACCTGGGGTCCGTGTTTTTAAACCTTTACCTATATTTGCAGTAATAATCGTCTGAGCATCGTAATAAGCAATAACTTAAGCACCTAAAATCTACAATTATTCATGACAACATGTTCAATATTTTAGACATAAACTCTAATCAGTAACTTATTAAATATTTTATAACAATCTTTTATAATCAACCGAATTCCTTTGACAATCGTCATTTACGCATTCAGAGGACATCAACGAGTCCGACCTCTAGTGTATGTATTATTATAGTCACCTGTCGGGGCTAGCACCAGATCAGCTCGATGGTGCCATAACATTAAACTGTCATTCAACCATTTCAAATTAAACGTGTATAAATAATTTTAGCTCAATCGGTTGAAGATATCTACTTCAAAATAAGTTGCAAGATTGCACCCAAACTAACATAGTTACAACCTTACATCATACGAGTACCTATCGGGTGTTCCAGAAAGTATAAGCACGAGTTATTATTGATATAAGACGGTTTTTATTTTTTAACCGACTTCAAAAAAGGAGGAGGTTCTCAATTCGACTGAATTTTTATTTTGACAAATATGCTTTTATCAATATTGGATTTTAACTTATTGTTAAACAAATTCAGGCACCAATTTATTGATATTGTCAATTATAAACCAGTAATCGCACCTTGGTTCTTTCGCGTGACATAAGCTTCAGCACAGATTTAGCTCCAATGTATTTGGAAGCTTCCGACCAGTTTCTTTTGAAGGTCTCGATGGAAACTGCTTGCTTAATGGTTTTATCATTGATATGTCTTGGTAACAGGCTAAAAAGTCGCGATTGGCCTGGCTTCTGGACAGTTCGCCGAACCCATCTCCTTAGGTAATGATGCGACTCTTCTGTCACTATACCAATATAACGTGGTCTTCGAGTAGGGTACAGGTTCCAAATCTGGCTAATGTGAAACAAGACTATCATGCTCGCGGGTCATGAGCAATAAGCGGCGATTCAAGTACTCCTAGATGAAGATATCAGCCTTAATTTATTGAGTGGTAACGAATGGCTTAGACAACTTCACACACTCACACAGGGCCTACCTAACCTGTTAGATACGTAAAGCCTGACCAGAAATATATGATCATGCGCCACGTTGCGGAATTTCATTGGAACTAATTTCTTACATTGGCAATAATTTTAATGACAGAATGATATGCATGTGTGTATGCATGTGATAGGCTGTCACTGTTGTCAAGTGTCATTGAGACGGTTTACTTGAATAATAATAATGTGTTGAATATTAAATAACAAACGAATCCCAAAATTATCCATATTCAAGAGCGAAACATTGTAAATAGTGTATATAATAAACTCCTGTAAATAATACACTCGGGAAATGAAATTATTTCGCTGTGAAACATGTTCAAATGAACTTCAGAGCTGACAGGTAAACAAATCAAGATGTCACTATACCATAGACAATTATACGCTCTATGACTGTTGCTATATGAATGAGAATAATAGCGCCCTCTTGACAATAATCATATATTTCTGGTCAGGCTTTACCTGTTTTTTTCTATGAAAACGCCTTTAAGATCCTGGCTTTCTCATACGGTGTAAAATTGGTCACTGGAAGGATTTTGTAGTCAAATTTTATAGTGCGTTTCGACATCTATAATAACGCACGACGATTTTTAGCACAGTAGGCTATCAGAAAACTTTTTTACGTTTTGGTTCACACATGCAGCTTGTTTAAGCTTGATTCACACACAGCGCGGGTGCGGGTCGGACGCGTGACCCAGCGGGCCCGCGACGGGTCTTTTGGCTTCACACAGAGCGCGGGTCGAGTCGGGCGCGGGCCCGCGACGGGCCCGCGGTGGGCTCGCAGCGCTGTGTGTATGCTCGGCGGCGGCTCCGAGGCAGTTTGTACTAAGATGTGGGAGGATACGGACATAGACGAGGAATTATTATGTCTGCTTATTTTGAGAAACAATTCGAAAAAGAAAGAGAGTATGGGTTCATGAAATCAATAAAAAAAGGTTTGAATTTGGAGAGTACCATCGATTGTGTAAAGAACTAGAAACATAATGAAAATCGGTTTTTTAAACCCATAAGCAATTGTGTTTGCGAACACATTTTATTATTTTTTCATTCTCTTCAATTTTTTTTGTAAAAAAATACAACTTCAATGAAACGCGCGCACGCGCCCGACCCGCGCACGCTCTCGGTGTGTGGGCTTGTTTACAAATGAACGTATGACGAAAAAAGCTACCGCCCGCCACCCGCGTCGCCCGCGCTCTGTTTGTGGCAGCGGGCGCGGGCGTGTGCGGGCGCAAACCACCGGTCCCGCGCCCGCTGCGCGTGTGATGATGTTCATATAAAACTATTGAATACATGCGTCGCGGGCCCGCTCGGTCGCGCGCCCGACCCGCACCCGCGCTGTGTGTGAATCAAGCTTTAGTGCTCCGTTTTGATACTTTCGGGCGTGCGCGGGCGCAAACGACCGGTCCCGCGCCCGACCCGCGCCCGCTGCGTGTGTGATGATGTTCATATAAAACTACTGAATACATGCGTCGCGGGCCCGCTCGGTCACGCGCCCGACCCGCACCCGCGCTGTGTGTGAATCAAGCTTTAGTGCTCCGTTTTGATACTTTCTGCTTTTTTAAGGTCTTTAAATCAAATATTTGAATGCCTTGGCCCGTTGAACATTGCGAGCCGATTTTTGTAGTTTTTTGGCCACCTCCCTCACAGACGAGTTATTTTTAGGGTTCCGTACCTCGAAAGGAAAAAACGGAACCCTTATAGGATCACTTTGTTGTCCGTCTGTCTGTCTGTCTGTCTGTCTGTCTGTCTGTCTGTCTGTCTGTCAAGACCATTTTTCTCAGGAACGCGTGGAGGTATCAAGATGAAATTTATATCAAATACTCAGGTCTATTGTCCCTTGGAGCTGTGAAAAAATCAAACTTAAAACCCAACGCAATCAAAAGATACAGTCGTTTATGCTGCAAATTTTATAGTTTTTCGGCACTCGCAAAACCTACGGGGTACTTCCCGTGAACTCAGAAACTTGAAATTTGGCACGAAGCAACGTCATATAGCATAGACAATGGAAAAATTACAAAAAGTAGACATTTTTAGTAAAATTTTACAAAAAATATTTTTTTAAATTTTAAACTTACTATCTTTTTCCTCGTAAACGCGTAGAGGTATTAAATTTAAATTCATGTCAAATACTCAGGGTTATAGGACCTTTCAGATATAGCAAAACCAAATTTTTATGTCAACGCAATCAAAAGAAATAGCAATTTAAGTCGCATATTTTGAAACTGAGTACTCGCAAGAAACTCAAAACGTAAAGGGTACTTCCCGTAAACTCAGAAACTTGAAACTTGGCACGAAGAAACTTCATATAGCACAGACAAAGGAAAAATTACGAAAAGTAGAAATTTTTAGTAAAATCATACAATTTTTTTTTTTTTTAATTTTAAACTTACTAGCTTTTCCCTCGTAAACGCGTAGAGGTATTCAATTGAAATTCATATCAAATACTCAGGTCTATAATACCTTTAAGTTGTAAAGGTTTGTACGGAACCCTCGGTGCGCGAGTCCGACTCGCACTTGGCCGGTTTTTTTTATATATAACACCTTGTCCAAACACGGTCCAAATTTCGATCTACAGGCCTCTTTTTCGACCACTTTTTGGTGCACCGTAAAAGGAGAATTCTCCACCAGAATTTGGAATAATCGTACGTATGGCTCTGATACTAACTCCCACAGATTTCACCAACTCTTTGAGCATTATGTTAAGGGGCTGACAACAGCTAAATTCCCTCCCTATCTTTTTCAGCGCGAGTGAAAGAGAAACACTGTGTTACGATTAGTATTGGAGCCCATTGCAAATTTTAATAAATAATGATTTTAAAAAAAACTACACATTAATTGAGAAATATAAAACAACGAAGTTTTTAGTATTAGTGCGGTGGAATTTTGTCCTTAGTTACAGACGTATAAGTCAAGAAACTAAAGACATACGACTGTTTAAAGCAAATTTTAAGATGTAACTTTGGAATTATTTTCTATCGAGCCGATTTCGTCCAATCGTGTATCGGAATCAACGAAGTTCTTTCAAATATAACGAATAATAACATATTTTTTTTTACTTTCTCAGAACAAGGAGTTATAGCTAAAACACTGTTTGAGTAAAGTGAATTTGAAGGTCATCGGGTGTTGTCAGCCTCTTAAGAACTATACCGTATTTGTGCAGAATTAGTTTTCGTTTATCTGGAGAGTTGCCTCACATTTCGCATATTTTGCACATAATTTATGCGACAAATGTACATATTTGTTGTTAATTAAGGAAATAACAATTCCATATTACTGTATTTTTCTAGTCAGTATCATGAACAAAGATGTGGCATTGCAAATTCGTGCTCATACTTTCTGGAACACCCGATATACAATGTACGTACCTTTTCCTAGTTACATATAGCAAGTTATGTAGGAGTATATTGCAACTTAAATAAAAAATGCAAAACGAGTGACTACCGAGTTTTAATATAAATTTAACCGTGAAATTTAGTCGATTGAAACTAAAACTAATTTAATTGTTAGTCGAACATTCTCACAACTAATTTAGTTGCAACTAAATTAGTCGCAACTGAAAAATTACTATTGATATTTTTAATCGATTGATTAGTTAACTAAAAAATTAATCGATTAATGCCCATCTCTGCTTCTAACCCAGTCGGTAGTGAAGTGACCCTGCCTACGAAGCGGGAGGTCCCGGGTTCGGATCCTGGTCAGGGCATTTATTTGTGTGTTGATCACAGATATTTGTTCCTGAGTTATGGATGTTTACTGTGTATTTAAGTATTTATCCATATTTATCTATTATATAGCGTCGTCTAGTACCCATAACACAATTATTGAGCTTACTATGGGCCTAGGTCGATTTGTGTAAGATTTTCCTATAATAATATTTATTTAAGTAGGTACCTATACATATTCCTTAAGCGGAATAGCGACATATCTATATTACCTATGGAGCATTTTATTTCCTAAAATTTTCGCTGATACAAAAAACGAGCCAGCTAGGTGAAACTATTTCTTAAAGCTTCCTAAAAATATAATGCGCGTATATAACTGTATAGTTTCCATTTTTGCCATCTTGGCTAGAACGGATCTCTAATCCTTTTACGTGGGTATGACCAATGCCATGTACCAATGTCAAATCATAAAATTAAATGCAATCGTTCTAATGATAGGAAGTAATATATTTCACGGAGAACGCATTGAGTTTATTTCAGTGAACAGTAGTTTAAAATTTCAATAAACGCCTGAAGGCAATGAATGTTAGTAGGGACTAAATGCAAATTATTTAAATTCAAAAGTCTACCTACCCTACCTGTCCCTTCCTCTTCACGGTCAAGACTATTAAATGGTTTAAATGAATCTAAGTATGGAGATAGTTTGAGTCTTCCGGGGAAGAACAGAAAATAGTTATTATGTAAAATCATCCCTTAAGGGGTCACCCAAGAAAGGAGAAATTTACTATGGAAGTGCTGATTCTACACAGACAGTCGCGGTTGGAAACAAGTATTTTGTATAATTATGTATATACCATAAAATGAATATACTTACATACGTCCTTACACGCTTCGACCGATTTTTTGGCACCTTCCTTCAACTCAGGGGGATACATTATATCAATCTGTTTTATGGATGCTTCATAGCTCAATTTGTTACTTTTAACCTGAAATAGAAAAACTATACCGTTACGCGTTGGTAACTTATTTTATATCTGAATCCCCTTGGCTGACAAAAATCCTGTTTTCCCTCAGCTAATTCGGTAGGTATGCGTCAAATACAAGGAGAGGTGGATCTTTGCAAGTGATGTGGAGAGCCAGCAATAAACGTCAAATATTTGGACAAATCGCCGCAACCACGAAAATAACGTATCAATTTGCAGCCATAGCTTCGTGAACTTGAGACTGGTAATGGAGTTTATACGATACGTTTGTTCCACGCGCTCGTGGCCGATAGAGAGCAGCGTCAAAATGAGAGCGATATCGCTCGGTACGTTTTTTCCGTGAACGAGCCGAACGATGCGTAAGTGTTTGAAGAGTCACGCAAATTTCACACAGACATAGTAAATAAGATTAATTCGAGACTTCCTTATTGATGCTCGTGGAGTAGTTTTCCGTTTTAGTATGAACCTCCGCTACGGATCAGTTTTAGGATTCTATACTCACCACGTTAGCCATTTGATAAATGCAAGCAATATAGCACATGACGCCTTTGTCTTCAATGAACTTTCCTTTTTCTATGTCTCCTATCATATCTGCAATGGATCATGTTATGTTAGAGAATTTAAAAAACAGGGTCAAAAAATCGTTTTTTCTCAAACATACTCCGAAATGTATGCGTTAATGTCACGAAATGAAGACATGAAGTTGCTCATTTATGGCTCCTTACATTACTTCTTGGCCTAAGGCCAAAAGAATGTAGGGAGGGAAGTAATGTAGGGAGTTAGTATGAAACGTACATTATTGTCCGCTGCTCTAACTTTTTAAATTTGCTCACTAAGGTTAGACTGACAAAGGAAATATTACATACAGCCAACGACCACTCTCTCTGTAAGTATACTTGCGACATTAAAATATTAAAAAAATAATAATTATGGTACTATATTTATAAGCGGTTAAACATGGTGCTCGAATAGCTTTTTCAAATGTCAAGTTTAAAAAATAAAAAAGGCGGCAATTTATTCTTATTTACTTGTTTACTTAGTTAGTTATTTTAATTATAATATTTTCTTTTCGGCCGGAAGGAAACAGGGATTGCAGGACTCGCTTTATCCGTCTACCGCAATCTCGTCCTTAAATCCCTTACTTCACGGCCTCTGCAGTAATGCACTATTTTTCGCATTGTACCGAATAGCCAAAATCATCTTAACATCGGTAATGTATGTATATGTGTTTAATATTGCACGCACTTTTACCAATCTTAGTTTCCATTTAGTTGGCTAAACTAAGTACGTAGTTTAATTTCGCAATAAAACTTGAATTACTGTTAATAGTTACTTTAAAAAAATACCTTCAGCGACATTTTCTTTGGCCATGCACTTCTTTTTGAATGCTGCTGCGGATTTTTTCATTTGCGCTTTCGTCAACTGTAATTAGAAAGAAGAAGACAGAAAGAAAATACATATATTTAAAGTCACAAAATTAGACTAATAATGTAATAATTAATAAAAAATCATGTCTTTAAACTATATACAAATATAAAAGGAAATTTGTACCTAATTGCACTGTTACAAATATATATTTCCTAACAGACAGTGAGTGATTAATGTTTACTAACCAATTTACTAAAAGGCATATAAATACGTACTTTAATCACTGACTTCAAACATATCCCATTTAATTACATTTTATTTAACTTTAACTATAAAATCATTCTAAAAAGCCATCATTAAAAAACATTTCTGTTTAAGTTTACCTGCACGTATTGTAAATCATTATAACAAGCAATTGTAAGATAAATAGGTATTTACTGAGTCAAAAAAACTTACAGCATCAGAGCCATTAGCAAGAAAAGCAAACACCATAACGAAAACCCATGTTTGTCGTTCCATGACTAATCTTCACAGTAACAAAGGCGCAACAAAACGATTGTCGTTTCTTCAAACCATATAAAGGAAGTCAGCTTCCCTTGATTACATTACAACCGTCGTGCTTAATGAAATTGATGACATTGGTGAGACTAATTGCACTAATTGTTGACACTAAAGTGTAATCTAATGTGTGGAGTCTATGTTTACACGGCTTTATGTGCATTTATACACAATTAATAGGTTATCTGGAAATATACGCCATTGAGCAAAATAACATTACCACTTCTAATTTTATTTTATATTTTTTTCTGTTTAAGGTGTTCAATATCGAGTATTCGTATTGCATTACCACATATTTTAAGCAGTTACTTAAAGGGTTTGTTGTCATGTCTATCTCATTTCGATCATCTGCAATAACCATTTTATCAGTGATAGTCTGCGGGAAATCGTTAATGTAGATCAAAAAGAGGAGCGGACCTAATACGCTGCCTTGTGGGACGCCAAAATTTACTTTTTTGTAAGTTCTTCATTATTGAGGAACGTGACCATGTGGTTATACAGCTCTCGTAATTTGTCTCCACTGGTATCGATCTTTCGTAGTTCTCACCACTTGATTAATTTCCCAGAGATCTCTTGTAGCCGTGTAAAATAAAAACTAAACATAGTCGACAATTGGTGTTACATACGATTTTTAAAACGCATTCAGACACTATTAGCATTAAAAACCAATAGGTACCTTACATATCCTAATATAAATTAACTGTCATATATGTACCTAAGTTCAATCTAGGAAAAAGGTCCAAGGTCCAAGGTAGGTTGTCGGTATGGAGTTACGAGATAAACCGGGCCCTTTCACTAAACTCGTCCGTCTAACAAATATGAATGTTTAAAAAGCCAACATTGTAAAAGTAAATTATTTTGTAATGGTGTTAGTTTAGCATATCTGCCAAATCAAGCAATTTATCATTATATAAAAGGAAACTATGAAAATTATAATATCAGTACATCTTCTCTACTTTATTTCCTAAAAATTTTGAAGTTGCTTGAAATAAATTAAGGAAAAACGAAATTGGTAGGATCGGTGTCGTAGAGACATTTTGCAGTGTAATAAGATGCCTCGCAGATGTCCTTGTACTTCTTGGCTGAAAAGAATTATTAACGTCAAAAATAAGGATAGTAGATGGTCATAACTAAGTTAAAGTTAACTAGGTAGTTAGGTAAGCTTCTTAACTCATGTATATTACTTAAAATTTACTATTGTATCTTTTTGACATTGAACTCACAATTATTTTAGCTCTAAGATATATTGTACACCATTGACATGGTAGGCTATGGTTTTAGTACCTCAAACAAATGTAACACCTGTTCTTACACCTATAGTCTCAATAAATATATTTTGATTTTTTGATTTTTGATTTTAGGTACAGTCACCGGCAATAGTATCTTCCTACACGAAGGGCGCAAAATATGGCCTATACTATGGCCCTACAAATAAGACGTGTCACATATTTTGGCAGCCTTCGTGTAGGAAGATAAGACAGGTAACTGTACAGTTGACCAATTTGATTCCTAGGCCACTATAGGAACTTGTCACGATAGCTAGCTTTATTAACGCAGAGTTAAGGCCCAGCCACACCGGCTGCGTGTGCGTAGACGTGTACGTTACACTGCGTTGTAGAATGAGAATTCTCATGAGGAATGTCACACAGCGCGCGCACGCACACGTCACGCACGTCACGCGCCAAGCAGTGTGACATGTCTTATGAGAATTCTTATTTCACAACGCCACTGCGTTCACACCATATTGTCCTTGGTTCACACGCAGCTGGTGTGGCTGGGCCTTAAATCTGTGTTAATAAAGCTAGCTATTGTGACAAGGTTCTATAGTGGCCTAGAAATCAAATTGGTCGACTGTAGTACTGTTAACTACAATAGTATCTTCCTACACGAAGGCTGCAAAAATATGTGACACACTCCTATGGCCCTACAAATAAGTAATGTCACATATGTTTGCGGCCTTCCTGTAGGAAGATACTATTGCCGGTGACTGTACCTAGGAATAGAGTACCGAGTAATAAAATTATGTATACAAACTAATAGAAATTCTGTTAGTCACTGCAAAATAGTTTAGAAAAGTTGAGCGAAATCTCACTTCACTATTTTTTTAATTATTATAAGTAAGCTTACCGACTCCCTTGCAAGTTTCTACAGCTGCTTTTACTGGATTTTTCATTTCAGTCGGGAACATCATATCGACCTGTTTCACCATAGCTTCGACAATAACTTTATTATTTTTTACCTAAAATACGAAGTCAAATACGTATCTATTTATTTACTATCAACGTTTTAAATCCTTTTATCGATCAGAGTAGAATATAAAATCTGCCGACCAGCCTTTAGTGCCTTAGAAAACCAGTTTGTTTACATCGGAATTATTGTGAGAATCTTATAAATAATTGGGCTCGATTTCCCTTACGGCTCTTATGCGTGGTAAAGCAGAAATATTGTATGGTGTATCCCAACGTCACAAGTTCTATGTACACGAAAACTTAAGGCATTATATTATAGGTATATGCGATTGTTAATCAGTTAAAAACTTATGTAACATATCATAAATACAAATAACCCCTTTCAAATTACATTATCTGTTTGTTTACCTATTCAAGAAATTAAAACAATGTCTTGGAAAAAAAAAATATTTTTGCCAAATCTAATAAATTTTAAACTATGTAGTTACCTACAATTTTACTTGAAATTATGTGAACTTACTACACCCCCGGTTGAATAAATGCACGCTATGTAGCACATTACGTTTTTTTCTTCTAAGAACTTGCCTTGCTCTATCTTTCCAACTTGATCTGGAAATAAATAATAGTTTATTATGTACTAAATATTTTATTTTTTATTTCGACGAGTCTTTTACTTTACATGTAGTGCGTCACTATCAGCCAGTGTTTGGCGTACAATTTGTTGTTTCTATTGCATGTCATTGAATATCTAGTTAATAATGTTTATACTCATGTCAACACTGAGTGTAATATAGGCGGATGTCAAAAAAAATATAATAATGTAATTCTTAAATTAATATAAGTCATAATAATAATATGTCAATGTCATGCTATATAAATAATTTAAAACTACAAAAAAAGAAAAATAATTATTACACATGCAGAAAAAATCGAGAAATGTCAATTGTGGAATAAGTAGGTATACATTAATAAAGAGTACTAGGTACATTTTCAAAGTGTTCATTAATATTATAATACATCTTATGTAAGCACCATTTATACAATTTATGTTTAAATTCAGGGAAGTCAACAGTCTTTAAGTCTTCTGGTAAATGATTGAAAATCTTTATCGACATATACAGTACACTTTTTTAAAGAAAGCTGTGTTACAATCCGGGTAGTTTAGATTAAAACCATGGTTCTTAGACGTAGACCTAGGATTAGCTGGCATTATTTTGTACTTATCTATATGGGTTTCTACAAACAGGCATATTTCATATATATACAATGTGGGTAACGATAAAATCTTAAGTTTTATGAAGAGATGTTTACCGGGTCTGACACCGCACATGGCTCTTACACAGTCTTTCCGCAATATGAATGTACGGATAGCAAATGAGGAGTTTCCCCAAAGAATAAGGCCATATCGGAGGTTTGACATAATGTGACCATGAAAAGCCAATAGTGCAGATTTTTGAGACACAACTTGAGTCAACCACATAGAACTCCATGTACTTGGTCTTGCTCAGGTTTACCTTTAAATTGTTTCTTTCCAACCAGGTGTTGACATCCTTAAATGTTAAATTCGCTTCAGCCTCGTATGTCAGGGGATGAAAAAGTAGGACCTTGTTGTGCGTTACATTAGGGAGGTCATTAATATAGATTAGGAACAGCAGCGGCCCTAGAATACTTCCTTGTGACACGCCCACGTTAACAGTAGTTTCATCTGACAGCACCCTAGACATCTCCTTGGTCTTAGCACAGTAACTACTGATCTCGGTTCTCTGTTTTCTGTCGAGTAGATATGTCCGTAGCCATTCGTAGCAATTCCCTCGAATTCCGTAATGATATAACTTATTCAGGAGTATGTTGTGGGAAACGCTATCGAAGGCCTTAGACATATCCATGAAGATCGTTCTTACTGGTGTTGTACTATCTCTATGTAACGTAATTTGCTTCACTAATTCATAGACGGCCAAAGTAGTAGATCTTTGTCTTCTAAATCCATATTGGTTGATGTTCATAATTTTATGTTTGTCTAGGAAGTTCAATATTCTACAGTATATAACTTTTTCATATATTTTGGACAATATTGGAATAATAGCAATAGGTCTGTAATTGTCGCATATTTCTTTGTCCCCCGTTTTAAATAAAGGTTTAATTATGCTTACTTTTAAACCATCTGGAAAGATACCACTATT
The DNA here is from genome assembly GCA_947086415.1 of Pammene aurita. Taxonomy (NCBI): domain Eukaryota; kingdom Metazoa; phylum Arthropoda; class Insecta; order Lepidoptera; family Tortricidae; genus Pammene; species Pammene aurita. The sequence continues at coordinate 17,057,117 of OX352304.1, forward strand.
ATCGAAAGATTGTGACATGACTTAAGGGACCTGCAAGAACATTAGCATTTTCGCGAGGAAGCGTTTGAACTGCTCATGAACTGCAGAAGGTCTGAGGAGTTTGACGATCTGATATTACTTTCAGAAGCGCAATGCTTAGTATAAATGTGTTGTTAAAAACGTTAGCAATAGCCTTGCCATTCGTGATGGAGTCACCATTCTTACGTATTCGGTTTATTGATGATTTTGGAAAGGTCTTGCCAGTGTTTTCATTTATGGTGTTCCATATGACTGTTACGACATTTTCAGAATTGTGTATTAATTTCAATTTTTTTTTAGCCCTTTTAAAACATTTTTTTGTAATTTAGAATAGGTTTTATGTTTGCCTTTTAGTTTTAGTTTAGTGTTTATGTCTTTAGCACGAGTGTACTGTAAGTAGAAGCTTCTTTTAACTCTTGATGAAATCTTTAGGCCACGGGTTACCCATCTTATTTTTTTATTTACATAAATCTTTGCTTTATTGGTAGGAAAACATAATTTAAAGAATAGTTGTAAATGATCATGTAATATGTCAAAGGCTTCGTGTGCATTGTTACTCGAAAATATATCGTTGAATGATAAACTATGTACAGCGTCGTGAAACTTTTTACGATTAGTTACTGAAAAGTCCTTTTTCTCAATGTGCCAATGACTAGGGAAATTTTTTTTGACAGGTATGTCGATAGTCTTGGATGAGTGATCTAACAAATTTTTATGGTGGATGGCTAATTTTGGGATCTCTTAGGACTCAGCCAGCGTTTGCAATGTAAGCGCAAAAAATGGGTTTATTTACGACGTCACATTAGAAACCTCTAAAATCATCAGTGTTGCTCTACTATATTATGCATGTATTATACATATAAACCTTCCTCTTGAATCATTCTATCTATTAAAAACAACCGCATCAAAATCCGTTGCTTAGTTTTAAAGGTCTATGCATACATAGGGACAAACTGCGGAATGCGACTTTGTTTTATACTATGTAGGGTTTCTCCGGCAGTGAGACTGGCTAGTAAAATAAGGTACATACCCTCCGTGACATCATTTTTAGGCATACAAGTTTTCTTTAGAAGTTTACCGGAGTTTTTCAATTGCGCTCTAGTCATCTGCAAATATACCATTAAAATTAGTTATAAATAGGTTTAGTTAGGTGCTATGCTTAAATTATAGTTATGCGCTTCGGTTATTCTTACCTAGTTGTATTCGGCTTCTCAATAAAGTATTTGAATTGAATTGATAACAAGGAAAAAACGGCGGATATCCTTGAAAGTTACCCAAATACTTCATATAATTACGTGATTCGCGAAAATGTTTATTGATAATCATAAGTGCTATAATTTTTTACTTATGCCATATACAGGGTGATTTTTTAACCATCGGTCGTATTGTGCGAGGTGATTAGGTAGGCCATACTGAATAACTTTTACTATGACTAGATGATGTAGCTAAAACAAGGCGAAGCAAAAAACCTAGTAAACTTGTTAGAGACTACGCATTTTTATTACAAAAAAACTGTTGTGTCTTGTACTTACTGCAAACGTATTCCGTATACATAATGTTGTTATAAAAAATACAATGAATGATTTCATGAAACGCATTTTTCTTAACAAAATTCCATGCAAACGTGTTCGACTGTTCGTGGTGAGATACAAAGAGTTCTACTTTTTGTCTGTGGCATTTTATAAACACTGTAAATACTTAATTATAAACTACGGTATGGGAATGAAGTGTGATTGTTTAGATATAATTGTCGAGAGTTTAAAGAAAATAAGCAGTTATTTCATTAAATAACACCTTCTATTGACACCAAGCTGTTATAAACGGTCCAAGTGGTAATTAGGTAATGTAACGTAAAGTCAACTGAAAGAGAAAAACAATTATTTTATGCAGGGCGCATTTGTTGCACCGCTTATTTATTTTCATGGATATATTGTGTTCAGGATTATAACTAATTAAGCTATTAACCTTCAGTAGAACAAAGCCTCAAAAGCCCGAACCAATGCGGTTCAATTAAATAAGACCAAATCCGGAGAAAACATTGTTGGTTAAGTTGGAACAAAAGGCGATGGTTATTACATTTAGACATATTTCAGGTTAAGGCAAAAAATAAAGAAGCTTACTAGCATGTCACATTGAGTAAATAAACGCGGTTATGATATTTCTTAGCGCAAACATATTTATTTCTTAACTTTTTAATTACTTAATACTAAGAATATCAAAAATTGATGAATCACGGGAATATGAAATTGGCTGGATTGTCTTCGTACAAACACTTTACAGAATAGAAAACTCGCTCGCACTCCGTGTTGTAATCGTCCTCTGAAAATAAAAATAAAAAGACACTGTGAAGTCAGAAGACGGAATATTGCAACTATTGGGGCTAATTGTTCCTACTTTATGTATAAGTAACGGGTAAGGATACCGGCATTATTATCCGTGTCAAGTAGGTTCCACGGCATTAAAAAGATAGCCCTGAGGAAAGTTCATCTAAACTTTAGCTACTATCTGTGTAGGTACTTAGATTAGGGGCATTTGGGTTGGATCGCAAAAAAATGTTCTGAACAGAAATATGTACGTAAAATACATACGAAAATATATGTCTTTTTAATAACATTAAGTGCAGCAATCTTGCTTAGGGTCGGGGTTCCAGCAAATTTGTGTCCCCTTCTTGGTGTCTTTTTAACGTAGCTTAAGATACTTACGAACATCAATACATTTCGCCACAGACTTTTTCACGGCTGCCTTCATATCCGCAGGGTAAAGAATATCGATTTGTTTTGCCACCATTTCTTTATTTAATCTCTCGTTCTTAACCTGTTACAAATACAAAATTTTAGTACCTATACTATGTAAATTAGTCTTTGATGGTAAGGATACTATATAATTGCATGCCTAATAACTACGCCTATTTAGTTTTTAAACGTGTGCGTTTGGAGTCCCACTATGGATATTTATTTTTGGATTGTTTCTATAAGTACGCGGCTAAAAGTAGCATTATAATATAAATAATAATTATTATAACTTTTTAACAACGACGTCATCACCAGCCATGGTGGTTAAAATTATGTGATATAAACTATTCGAACAAAATCCAACACGAACTTTAATGCCTCAATAAAAAGGTTAAAACTCAAATTAAAGTATTTGCGAATTACCTACGTTTGTTTCAAGCTGGGCTGTAGATTATATTCCTAGTAAGTCCAAACTCCACAAATATATTAACCGGTGGAGAACTAGCAAAATCGCTAAAACAATGGGTTTCCCGCAAGTCATTGCTTTTGCTAAATACATAATGTTGTCACGGACTGTGGTTTCGTTAAACTATAAGAAATAGGAACAATTATCTTTGTACCTATTCGTACTGATAAAATATAAACTACTTACTGCTCATGATTATTCATGGATTTTTAGAGAACTAGTGTCATAAAGTGGTATATAAAAGAGATCAGATTTAGGTATTACGTAGAACTATGTCTACACAATGTTAAAGTTCGTACCATGTTTTTTTAAAGAGATATTAAGATGTAAATGATCTGTATCTATTCTAACTCAATTAGAAAAATAACTGTTTTTATAACTCTTTGGATTGGCTCTCGACTAAGGTGGGTTTTTACACGTGTACAGCGCAAAATTTAAAAACTTTATTGTGCGAGGAAAAGTGAAGCAATGAATTGGTAAGAGTCATGTTAGAGAATTCGTCTACAGTGAAATTTTAATCCAACAGATACTTACGAACAGCCAGCATTCATTAAATTGTGATAGCAAGTATCCAAAGACTACATATATATTATATTGTTTAGCATCATTAATATCCATGATATAAGCTCATTTAAACGAACCTACCATTATAACCAGTTCTAATTCTAACACAATAAAAACAAGGTACAAGTCAATCACGAACGTTTTTCTAACGTCAGTCGATTGTAGATCTTATTACATTGTAATAAGGAAAGCATTTGATTTGACGAACACAACATACCTATACTACACCTACTACAATGTGAAACGTCAGTAGACAACAAAAACTTGTTCATTAGTATCAGATCAATGCCTTCATAAACTTTGTCCCGCGGTAAAGAGTCCGGCAACTATTTGAAAACGAAAATCATTAATAATTAAATAACGCACATGCATTTCATTCGATAAGATAGTTTGAAGTCTTGTTATTGCAAAAAAATACTTTTAGTCCATATATATTATTATTTAATACCCGAAGACTCAATTTTTACAGAGCTTATTTGGTAACGACGTTGATTCGTGCAAATTTGTCACTTGATTTTTTATTATATTTTTAAGCCCTCTAATATGTATTATATTTTCTTAGTAATGCATGAAGTCAAGTTTATTTCCACACTTTATTTTTTATGAAATAGTTTAATATGTTCCAAAAATATTTTTTTTCTAGAATCTCGGGTACATTATATATCACTTTAAAATATATGGCTTTAAAGTTATTCAAGAAAAGTTAAAAAAAACTAGCCTTAAAATAAAAATAAATTGCTTTTACCAAACATTTTAGGAATATTTAAAAAAAACTGTTCCATTTATTCCTAATACGAGTAATTTACCAACGTATTTGACAGACTAAATAGTTTAACATAATTTTAACCAATAAAAAACTGAGTTTCTTTACCTCTCCAAGCAAAAATCATGAAACAGCTGTTAGATTACGATGAACGATTTTTAAATGAAACATAAAATCGAAAAAGTATACCCCTTATATGCAATTGAAAAAGAAACGATCTTTCGAAATATGTATAAAAACTAATAGAAGTCTTGTTACTTACTGCAAAAAAGTATCGAAAAGCTGAGCGGAATTGAAAAAAATCGTTACTGGACTCTGTTTAAAACGAATTTATACTCTATGACGTAGACGTAAGCTCAGCTAGACCATAAATGTTATTTATGGACCTAAAGTCGAGTTCCAAAGGTGAATCTACGTATTCGTTTATTTATACAACTTTTAAGTAATGTAGTTTTTTTATTTTATTTTATCAGCACCGTAAAAAAACCGGCTAAGTGCGAGTCGGACACGCGCCCCAAGGTTTCTTTTACAAACTCACGCTTGACTATAGACTTAGAATTCTTACAATTTTGGGTAAAATCTTTTTTATTTTTTAACTAAGTTGTTTTTTAACTTTTCTTGAAAAACTTTCAAGCCATTTATTGTAAAACGATATAAAATAAACCTGAGATTCTTACAACAAGTCCATTCGTTTGATGCCACACGCACTACAGATTTTTTCTAATTTACAACCAGAAATAATAACCTCGGGGTTCATTCATTTCTTTCATTAACGTACGCTAGCTAACACAGCCGTCTGTTACATAACTATGTGTATTGTATCAAATTCCACCTTAATAGAGCCAGTAGTTTTGGAATAAAATGTCTGTTTTATGGATGGGTTCCATTTTTAGGGTTCCGTAGCCAGAATGGCAAAAACTGAACCCATAGTTTTGGTCATGTCCGTCCGTCCGTATGTCACAGCCATTTTACTCAGAAACTATAAGACGTATCTTAATAAAATTTAGACATAAGGTGTAGTTTATATGCCGCTATTTGGTTATGTAGTGAAATTGCAGAAAAAATATCATCAATCAACAATCGATAGGTCTTTAAAAATAACATTGAGGTTTCTTTGAACATTTTATGATTAAGTGAATAGTTTCAGAAATAATCGCTTCGAAAGTCGGAAAAATAGCGTTCCCCCCCTGTAACTTTTGAAATGTAAGTCCAAAAATATGATAAAATTTGAGAAGATGCGCGTTATCATATACTTTCTACGAAAATTGTTTTGAACATTATCGGTTTAGCCATTTTTGAGTTATTTCCAAAAAACTTCTTCCATAGGCATCAGATACGACCTTTTAGCATTAGTCTGGTTCTTATTCCATTAAAGCTACGGAACCCTCCATTATGCGTGGTCAGACATGCACTTGGCCGGTTTTTTTTTTCATTTATAGAATAAAAACACGAAACAACACATTTTCGGTATTGATTTATTTTGATGATATGATTAACTACTTTCAGTTTCTGATTTTCGTATTTTTCCAGTTAGTTAATTATGTATTGTGTAAAGAAAGGGAAAATAGGGTGATTATGCTAATTTACCGCACAGGGTCAGTTTTTCGTTCACCTGACGGTTCTGCTACGAATATATGGAAAAAACTTGAATACAAATCAATTTTCCTGCGAAAGTTTGGGTTTTGGGTTTATCTATAATATCTAAGAAACGATTCTACCATTATGAAAATGTAATTTGACAAATAACAACTTCAAAACTAAAACATTAAGAACCGCCTCACCTTCGGGCCTAGCAAATGTCATCGCAACAGGAAAAAACTTGGTGGGAAAATTTTATGGTGACTTGACTAGTGATTTGGCTGTTTTGCTAAATATTTTTGTCACGAATTGTCTATTTAAAAGTATAATTAACAAGATTTTAAGTGTCTATTAAAGTTTTATTATATGTAGAAATAATATATAAATTTAGTGGACGAAAACAGGCACACCAATTTGGTATAAGTTTCAGTTTTCGTCCACCTGGTCATGGAAACCCGATAGGCAAGATAAATATTTCTGATGATTATTTTACTTCCAAAGACTTAATAAATACACAATATTTTCTCTCCATATGTTTTTCACTGATTATTAGATGATATACAGTACAGGAAGTACAGGAACTACCTTAAATCCATGAAATAGCTACTAATAGAACTAGCTAGTACGTAAAGGAAACATTGTTTTATTTTTAAAAGGAAATAAAACTGCATTTTAAGATTTCTTGACAAGCTTATCAGAACCGAGAATGGAACCAACTAAAAAAATAAACACTCGCTTTTTTATTATTCACCGTGGGCACGAATAACCCGACAGATCTTAACCACGAATTTCTGAGACGAAAAAAAGGAAAAACTATTATGTGACTAGGTAAATTTCGCCAAAAAAAATTGTTTTTTTTCTATTTTTTGAACGTTTAATGGACATGAAAAGTAAATGTTATGAATAAAATTATCGCCTAAAACAAATTGGTACATTTTTTTTTTGGAAAAACTTAGTTTCTGCAAAGTTTTCCTTGTCACTTTAACATCTGTCAATAAGGGCGTATAAACTGTGCCCAATAGTGGCAACAACGCCATCAGAAAGGCGTTTTGTGCTGAGTTATAATAAAAAGTATTTTTTTTAATTGGTATTAACTCTGAAAATAGGCGTATTCCAGAAAAGTTTATAGGACATTTTAGTATCTAAATATGATCAGGAATACACTGTTAAAATCTTTCTAGTTATAAGAGCCCACTGTGTATAAACGCGCTCCACATACTTGATCTGATTTCAGTTCTGAATCAGACGGAAATGCTTAATGCGTTGCATTTCCGTCTGATTTTGTCTATGAATTGATGAATTGGTGTGTGGGCGCGCCTTGTAGTAGTATTTACCACCACATATAACAATTACGGTTCATCGGTGTTGTATAGACTTTAACACTCTTGATAGCTATAGTAGGTATTTAACTTTCTAATAAATGTAAAAACAATATTAAGAATATGTATTAGTTTTTAGGGTGGAACCCTTATACGTAGTTTCGTCATATCCAAATATCCGTCCGTCCGTCCATTTTATGTTCGGAACCTAACAACAAATATTGATGAATTTTTAACAGAAGATAAATTTTGTATGCCGCTACTAGTCGTAAAATTGCTGAAAATAATATTTGTAGGGGGTGCCCCTACATGTAACTAAATGTCAATTTTTTTTTACCCAATATCTACATGTTGCACAATGGATCTTTAAAAATTACATTGAGGTTTATATGAACATTTTTTTAAATAATTTCCCTAATCAGTGGACAATAAATTAACAAACACCTAAACGGAAATAAATGGACGAAAAATATTTAAAAAAAACAAGAAAGCCCGCAAGTATTAAATTATCGCATAATATTAAACTAAACTAGAGTAAACTAATATAATACATTTCAATGTATTATATTTCAATTTATAGTGAGGATTTTTCAAGATATTCTTGTTGTACCACAAAGCTGTCCAAATCAATGAGTGGACGAAAACTAGCACAAACTCAAACTCAAAACGGTTATTGCAAACATATCACAAGTAATATGAACCCTGTAAGGGCACAGCAATGTAGTACATACCAATTACTATTACCAATGTAAAAATAAGTATACTCAAAATTTGATAAACAAGTACCTATTGCAGTCTCTTTTAATATTAGTGTTGATTATTAGTGTTATGAATTATAAAATGTTCACAACAAATATAGGAAGATAAAAGCAATTTTGGAAAGTGTCCGTCGGCACATCACTGCCCAACGCACATACCATGCAACTTTCTGTTGTGATTTTTGTGTATTAAAAACCGGCCAAGTGCGTGTTGGACCACGCATAATGAAGGGTTCCGTACCTTCAAGGTCGTATCAGCCTATGAAAGAGGTTTTTTGGAGATACTTAACTCAAAAACGCTTTACCCGTTAATGTTCAAAACAATTTTTGTTGAATGAATCTGCAAAGATATATCTTTTATTATTTTTTGATCTCCGTTTCGAAAGATACAGGGCGGGATACATTTTATTTTATTTTCGGGGATAATTATTTCAAATAAACGCCAATTTTATTTTTATAGACCTATCGATTGATGGAGTGCATCATCTAAATATTTTTTTTTAGCCATTTTACTACAAAATTAAGTAAAGGCATATCAAATACACGTTATGTTAAAATTTTATTAAGATACGTCTTATAGTTTCCGAGTAAAATGACTGTGACATATAGACGGACGGACAGACGGACATGACGAAACTATAAGGGTTCCGTTTATGCCATTGTGGCTACGAAACCCCAAAAATATGCATCACATGAAGAGCAGGCGCCTCTTCGTCTTTCTTTTATTATCCCTACCAGAAAGTTACCAGAGTTACCTCAGTAAAGCGTAAAAATGTCCATCGCTACTTACTACTTGAATAGACTTGTAGATACAAGCGACGTAGCACATTACTTTTTTTTCTTCATAGAAAACACCTTGCTCGATTCTACCCACTTTTTCTGTAAATAATATTTAAGTGATCATTTTTAAAAAGAGGACTTCACACCTGGGGGCACGGCAATGCTCCCGCCAAGTCGAGCAAAAGAAACAACAAAGGCACGGCCGTACGATCCTTTTCCCGAAGCCATTCAGACCATTTTCGACCCCTCTAACTCTGGTATCTAAGCTAGAAGTCGCTTATACAATATCGCTTCGTACGAGTATGTAATGAATGATCAACGTTTTTTTTCGATGATGTACTATTTCGTTCGATATTTAAACCCTCGTTATGGCACATCGCACAGCCTTCCCACTTTCATGAATCGAATCTTCGATGCTCGTGTGCAAACTTTAATTGAGTTTTTTGTTTCAATCAATTGTTCACTTCTAAATGTACTTTCTGGCCTTACCTTCTGTGACTCCGGTTTTCGGCATGCACTGTTTCTTAGTCATCGTTAGTGTTTTTTTAAGCTGTTCTCGAGTCATCTGAAAATTTGATCATTCTGAACTATTTTTCTTTTAAAACAAAACACTTCAAATTAAGATATAGTCAAGTACCTAATGTTGTTAGCCTAAAGTATACAATAGTGTGTAGGTAATATAATGTTTAAATTTGTTTATGCCAAAAATAATTAAGTACAAAGTACAGTCAGCAACAGAAGTAGCTAAGTGGGTGAGGTGTTCAGAATGACTTTAACTCTGAACAATAAAGTCGTATCAACCTCAATAAATTAAAAAAAACTACAATGTTACTGTACAATCGGGTTCATAATTGCCCAATTACCCAATTTATGAATTAATTCATTGATAAATTGGGTATGCAATTATGATCCCGATTGTACCTACCGACCGAAAGAAAAGCATTTTTTTTTCTTTCAATAACTACGATTTTTAATAAAAGCAAGTCTATTAATGACAAAGTGACCATTTGGTAATTAATATAATTATTAATATTTCAAGTAATATATATTTAAAATGTGGTAGTAGTAACTACGGTAAAAAGTTTACTTAGGTACCTTATTAATAATAACAACTTACCCCAAACGTTGTATCCGAACATAGTAAAATCAACACTAAACTTAACGCTAAATATTTCATTTTAAATGGTACTGCACTATAGTAAATTGGCTTGTATCGTCACGCAAAACGAGAAGCTAAATCATGACCAAAAAAACCTTCATCGCTTTATACCCAAATATTTAATAATACGCTGTACCATATTTGAAAAAACTGGCAATTTAAAATCTTAAATTACTAGTTTGTTAAACGGTACATACATTGAAACTTGGTATCAAACGTTTATGACGTATTCGTGTAAATCCATAATTAGCACTTACGAGTTGACAATGTTATGAAAAATTACTAGTTGTGTATTTACAAAAAGAACCGTGTTGGGTTCTTAGAAACTGGCACAATATTTGTACTAATCTGTAAATATTTTTGTAGTTATGTCGTGCCAATTTTTGTGAAATTTTTAGGTAACTTGTTTAAGTTTATTTTTCTGCTCGTCGACTATATGCTTGGATTGAAAATTTGTAGACCGAACTATAGTACGTTTTTTTCAATAACTCGATTTTTTGAAATAAAGGTTTTTTGAATATGGTGGACCTTTATTTGAATAATCTTGTTTTTGCAAGAGGTACACTGATTTTTACTAAAGGTATACTAAGGTGCACTGAAGATGCAAACTAATTACACACCTTTTGAGTGATATAGTGCAAGATTTACCAGGTCCACCCGCTAGCCATCCCAGGATGGCGGGTGGACCTTATTTTAAGCGCAGCTCCTTTTGACTGGTTGCAATAATGGTGGTAATTACATACGGTTTCCGAACGCGGAATAGAGGATTTATGATATTGGTGTAGATAAAATACTATTTATTTTTGCGTCCTTAAAATGCCTGCAGCAACACAAAACATGTTTGAAAGGCAATGCTTATATTACGTCATCAGCATAACAGTGTACTTTGCACTATTTTTAATCTACTTAAGGAAAAACGAAGTTCGCCGGGTCCGCGTCATACATGCACTTTGCAGTCCAATATGAAGCTTCGCATATGTCTTTGTATTTCTTGGCTGTAACAAAAAACACAAAATTTAATAATTTTGTATTATAAAATGTCACTGTCTTATATTCAGTAAAAATAGTTATATAACATACAAGACAGCGTTTAGTCTCTAATTGTTCATTTTAACTTCTTTTTTTAAAATGTCAAGTAATAAAAGTAAACCATTTTTGGTAAGTACTTTAACTTTTGTGTGTAGGCTTCGATATAAAAACGTAGGGCGCTGGCACCCAGTTTACAATATATAGGGCTATAGTATATATAAGTATCTACGACGATCAGTTATTTTTCCGACAACACACGGTTGCTACTCTGAACACAGTCTAGACAGCTAAGGATAATTGTTGCAGATATTAATTGTACCTACTTGTACATACATAGCACCCGTCTTTTACATTCACGACACGTATTTTTGAAAAGTAAAATCTTTGATAACTAAACACTGAGAAGAGTGAACTGGACCGCGTATCGGCGCACTCTATATTGCATCTACCAAAATGACTAAAAGATAAACTGTTAAATTAGTATATTGTGCAGAACTGTTTGATATGATGCCCACGGCAGCTTATTATTACCGCACCGCTCGCCGCCGGCGAGAGGACGTTCATCCTCACACCCTAGAGCCTAATGGGTCGCACACTGTGCGATTTAAGAGGAATTTCCTCCCACCGACGCTGCGGCTGTGGAATGAACTCCCTGCCGAGGTTTTTCCAGCGGGCTACAGTATGTAGTTCTTCAAAAAAGGAGTGTATAGGTTCTTAAAGGGCACGCAACGCGCAGGTAAATCCTCTGGGGTTGTAAGCGTCTATAGGCTAACGGCGTCTATAGGATATGGTAACTGCTTACCATCAGGCGGGCCGTATGCTTGTTTGCCACCGCCGTGGTATAAAAAAATGTATCGTTAGTGCCACCGTGCTATCGTCTGTCAATGTAAATGTGCGGAACCTGACTACTTGTTGTCGGAAATGGGATAATGACTTAACACTCCAAATGGAGAGTTCGTACTACGTTCTCCCTGTATTCACTTTCTATACAAAATCAGTAGTGCAGCTACTTACGGGGTCTGCGAATCCCCGGTTGTCGCCATACATTTACACGGTGTAACATGAGGAAACCGAATAATTTTAACAGCGTATTCCTGATCATAATTGGAGACTAAAATGTCGTATAAACTTTTCTGGATTTCGCCAAAAAAAAATTTTTTTTGCTCTTTTTTCGATTTTTTGAATGCTTTTGAACATAAAAACAAAAATATTATTAGTAAAACTGTCGATTAAAATAAATTAGTACATTTTTTTCCGTAAAAAATAGCTTACGTAAAGTATTCCTTGGCACTTTGATATTTGTCAATAAGAATGTCTAGACTAGACCCCATAAAGGGTGAAATCGCCATCGAAAAAGCGTTTTACACTGAGTCACATTAAAAAATGTTTTTTTATTTAAGTGGTAGTAACTCTGAAACTAGGCGAATTCCAGAAAAGTTTATACGACATTTTAGTCTCCAATTATGATCAGGAATACGCTGTTAAAATTATTCGGTTTTCTCATGTTACACCGTGTATAGAACCGGGAGCATTCACTGGTAGAGGAGAGTGGGGTTCGACGTGCCGAATTTCAAATATCATAAGTTTATGTCATTATAAACATGAGTTTCAATTTATAAAAATATCTATTTTTCTTTAAAACAACGTAGTAATTTCAACGAAAATCTCAATAGTTTTTTTTAAACAAGCATTTATTTGACAAATTACGGAGCGCAACTTTTAGCCCCTCTTTGGGGTAAGTTGTGCCACCAGTGGGGCAAATTGTTACGGATAGATTATGTCAAAAGATTGTTATAATGAAATAGATTTCTGTTATAAAACAAACTATTTATGTACTTATCAGCATAAATGTCTATGCTCTGCACAACTAAGTGCTACCAATGCTTTTTCGGGCGTCATGTAAAAAAATATTTCATCACATCATTTAGTCACAGTTTTCATTGGTTTCTAGTCTTTTAGCTTGAGTTTTAAACATTTTACCTCTTAGAGTTCTATTTTAGTTGTTTCGCATCGTATCTAATGAAAAATCAACAATAATGGAGTCGAGTACGACTCGTTGTACGAAAGGACTCGATCGCAGCAAAGAGGCTCGAGTCCTATGCGACACTCGCTTTAGTTCTCGAGACTTGCTGGGTTCAAAGTTCCGAAATAAATGAAGTTCTATATACCGAGTAAAGTCCCATTATTTGAGGTCCGAGTCGTAATAAAAAAGACTCCCGGGACTCGAGTTCTTAACAACACTTGTAAATAATAATAGGGCCAGTGTGGTCGACTCTCATTTGTATAGGTAGAGAAACTAGAGAACTTACAAACGTCCTTGCATTTTTCAGCCATAGCCTTGACGGCGACCCGCATATCAGCTGGGAACATCATGTCTACCTGCTTGATCACAGCTTCATGGTTTAATTTATTATTTTTTATCTGTAAAAAGAACAAACAAACAAGTAAATAAGTTAGTATTGTATTAAATAGAGATAACAAATAAATTACACAAAACACAACAGGACGCAAGAGCAACAAGTGGTCCTATCGTTAAAATATGGATGGTATAGAAAGGATGGAACTCTCTTCTAGGAAAACGGTCGAAAAAGTGTCCAGCGGTAACACTAAACAATAGTTCCAAATATCTCCGGGTGGCGCTAGGTATAGTTCAGCATTTGAAATGAATTACCGATATTTAATACTTATATGACTTTCTAAATAAAATTAATATTCAGTGTTTTTCATCTCTGCAAATAATTATTTTGGATTTAATTTTTTTTTATTTCAAAATTAATTTAATCAAATTTAATATCATTGTGGCGCCATCAGTTTATCGCCTTTTGACGGACACTTTTGTAACATAGAGATTTATATCATAATATAATAATCATAATCATTTATTTCTTTGTAAAAACACAGGTATTTGAAATGATGTTACAATTGGTAGTGAATCACCATGTTTTTGCCATAAGGCGTACAAAACAAACAGTCAAACTAATGACAAACTAAATACTTAATATTAGAAAGTACTTTTACTAACAAAACTAAGACTAACTATATATAACATAATAATAACACTAGCACGTTCCGTGGTCGGGAAAGACATACACACTAGCACTATATTACATCAGGTACATTACGCAAACTTGCCGTGACAAACTGAGTCTTTCAAATATTCTTCAACAGAGTAGAATGCTTTCTTTACCAGAAAGTCAAGAAGCATTTTCTTAAATTGTACTACATTTTTACAGTCTAAGATAGATTTTGGCAGATTATTATATATTCTGGGTGCCATTCCAAACGCACTTTTAGAAAACAAGGCAGTGTCAAATGAATACGTGCATATTTTTTCACGGTGTCTAATGCTATTGAGCTTTTTAAAGTTACTTATGTTATTTTTTACATATGTTGCTATTTCATAGATGTACAGACAAGGCAGTGTTAGTATATTAAGTTTAATGAACAGTGATTTACATGATTCCGGAAGAAAAATATGGCATACAGCCCTTAAACAATTTTTTTGTGCTATAAAAGCCCTTTCTCTGTCTACAGAGTTTCCCCAGAACATAACTCCATACCGCAAAGTAGATGTAACATAAGCGTGATACGCAATAAGCACGGTGGACTGGTCAGTTACTTTTCTCAGGTTACACAAGGCATAAGAATATCGATCCAGTTTACTACATATCGTATCAATTTGGTCCGTCCAAGTTAATTTACTATCTAAATTTAATCCCAGAAAATGTGTCATTTCAGTTTCATCTATTTTTTCATTTTTATATGTAACAATTAAATTTGGGGTTTTGTTAATTCTTTGTCGTAAATTCATTATTTTTGTTTTACGTGTATTAATTTTTAATTTATTATTATTCATCCATTCAATTATTAATTCAAGCGTTCTATTGATGTTATATTGATATGTCTGTAGGTCTTCTCAAAAGTGTCATGGGGTAGTTAACGGCTTGAGGGAGGTCATTAATGTATATGATGAACAACAAAGGGCCTAAAACGCTCCCTTGTGGTACTCCGCTTGTTATTTCACGTGGATCTGATGAATAAAATATTTCTTTTTTTGTTTCGAGACAAATTCTATTTATTTGAGTTATTTGTTTTCGATTACTTAAATATGATTTAATTAAATCGTGGACGTTGCCTCGTATACCATTTTATAGAGCTTTTCTAATAACAGGCTATGGTCGACGAAGTCAAAAGCTTTCGTCATATCCATGTAAACTGCACAGACCGGTGTTGTTTTGTCAACATTTGTCATGATTATTTGGAGTAGATCATATATAGCCAGGTTTATTGATTTGTTTTTGCGAAACCCATTTTGTTCTTTGGCAAATAAGTTATGTTTTTCAAAGTATGAGCTAATTTTGTTATAAATGACCTTTTCAAATATTTTTGAGAAAATTGGAATTAAAGCTACTGGCCGAAAGTTATTAATATCAAGTTTATTATCTTTCTTGTAAAGAGGTATTATGATAGATGTTTTCAGTCGATCCGGAAATATTCCTTTTTCTATGCACAAGTTTGCTATATAACTTAAAGGTGTCGAGATAATGTGTGCAACTGATTTAATAATTCTAGTATCTAGTCCATCAATCCCTGTACTATTAGTATTTTTCAATGAATTTATAATTATATGAATGTCATCGGAAATTGTTGGTACCATGAATATTGAATTGGGTGAATTAAATGTCATTGTATTAAATAATCTATTATTATTTATACCACCATCATTATTACTAGTGATATAAGTTTGCTCAATAAACTTATTATTAAACGCTTCAGCTACTTCTTTCGGATTTGTAATAATGTTACCTTCAAAATTAATCTTTCCGATGGCTTCCTTTGGGCATTTCGTTTTAGGGTTGTTAATAATATGCCAGGTTGCTTTGGATTTATTAACGGCTTTTTTGATAAATTGGACATTTTGCGATTTTTGTGTTAATAATATAATTTTTTTTAGGCGACGTGAATAGTCTTTAAAGTTGTTTTTGTTAGTCGTATCTGGTTTTAGTCTGTATTTCCAGAGAAGATCTCGCTTTTTTTTACAACACTTTTTTATGCCCTTCGATATCCATCTTGGTTTACTGTGAAATGATATTTTAATTTTTTTGAATGGAAAACATAAGTTGTAAAATATTGTAAATTCATCGACAAAGGTATTGAATGCTATGTTGGGATCACCTGTCATATAAACATGATTAAAACTGACTTTTTGTATACATTCGGTAAACTTTGACACATTCTCCTTACTGTAATCTCTCTTTACAACATACCAATAAGACAGCCTACAAGTTTGTTTAACTGGACACCGTATTAACTGTGCCGTGTGGTCAGAAATAGCAAATTCTAAGACTTCTGCTTTACATCCACGTACATTGTGCAAGATATTATCTATACAAGTCTTACTGCTTAGACGTGTCGGCTGTAATACTCCTAATTTAAGATTAAAACTCTCTAAAAGGCTTTTAAACAAGATGGATTGTTTTGTTCTTTGTAACATGTCTATATTAAAATCACCGCAAACAAATACTTTTTTATTACTGTAGCACACTTTAGTTAGAATATATTGTAATTTATTTAAAAATATGTCCAGTTTTGATAAGTTACTATTAGGAATCCTATATACACAAATTACTATAATATTATGTTCTACTAGTTCTATACCTGAGCATTCAATAATATTTGAAATGGAGGCATGGGAAATGTCTTCCAAAACAACAAATTTATGGGTATTTCTAACTAAGATACATGATCCCCCATTTCTGTTTTGTCTTGAATAATGTGCAGCTAATTTATAATTACATACAGAAAGTTGTATCTCATCACCAGCTTTCATATTATGTTCCGTAACGCATAATACGTCTACGGGTTTATTGGATTCCATTAATGTTTGTAAATGGACAGTTAAAATATCGGCCTTATTAACAAGGCCATTTATATTTTGGTGCAGTATGTATACATTTCTATACACGAAAAAGATCATTGTTTCCGCTAGTTATGTTCTGGTTGTCCGCTATATTGTTGTTCATATTATTGTCAGGCTTTTTTCTACTTTTTTTTTCAGGTGTGCGATGAACTAATGAGTTCTGGATTTTACCAGGAGATATCGGTAGTGGCTCAGTTTGAAAGCTCATTGTTAGGTTTTGTAGGTTAAAAGAGTGTATTCCCGTTATAAGTGCATTTAAATCCGCGATAACTGCTTTCATTCCAGTCTTGTTAATGTTTCCTGAATAGCTTGAAAACATTTTATATGAGTAATCTAAGTTCTTGTTACTATCTAGTATGAAAGCAAATTGATGTTCAAGATTGCTGAGATACAATAAGTTGTTAAACAGCTCTACTCGCTTGTTGAATAAATTCGCTAAGTGGTTATTTCTGAAAACTGGAAGGCATATGATAATGTTTGTGTGTTGAACAGTTTGTAGTTTGCATTTCAAACGTTCAATAATAGCTGAGTAGTTTTGTGATACCTCAAAATCTGAGTCACCAATAAACAGTACGCAATAGTCATCAAGCGAGAAGTTTTCTAATTTTTATCAAGTCCTTTAGTTAATTCGTCTGTAATCCCATGAGTAACAATGTAATGACAAACTTCATCTGAGTCAAAGTTATCCATAAGTAGTCCTCGTGTGTTCTTTTTGTTATTAGTACTAATAATGCAGAATTTTCTTGGAAGTTTCATTGTGTTCATTTTTTTACTCTCCGAGGTCTTGCCTGCAATTACTGAAGGACCGAGCTGTTTCGTTAGAGTATCTATGTGGAGCATCAGCTCAGTATTTAGAGTTCTTGTTTCAACAATCTGGTTTTTTAACTTCTCTATTTCTTGCTGTAAATGAAGTATTTTCACATTGTAACCAGGGTCAGTGTTCAGGACTTGGGACGATGAGGAAGGAGTTGACGCTGATTTAGCATGAGAAGAATTTCTTTTTTTACTTGTTCTGGTATTTTTTTCCGATATGGATGGTTGACATAGAGTTTTCAGAAATTTGATTTCCGCGGAGAGTTTGTCATTTGTTTCTTGGAGTTGTTTTTTCTTTTGTAAAGATGTATCCAGCTTAATTCTCATGTTATCCAATTGTACTTTAAGTTGCGATATCGTATCTTGCATTTTTGTTGCACAATTCATCGTATCATTTAAGCAATCTACAATATTTGGTTGGGTCTCTAGCCTGTGTGTGTTCGGTATATTGTTAGGCTGACTTGGAGAAATTGTTAAATTAACCAATGCATTCCGTGGTAACTTATTCGGGGTAATAGTTACATCAGTTGATGAAGTCCATAAGTCGCCTAATTCACTGATAGTGTTTTTTTCCGTGCTCGAGTCGAATAGCGACGAATCATCTAAGCAAAGGTTTTGTTTGTCTTCTATTGTCAGCTCACTTTTTTTTTCTGAAGCTGCAACGCTGCAACTCTGAGGTTTAGATAGAGGAGTACTTGCTTTGTTGGGTTTTACATTTTTAGGCGACATTTGACAGCAGGGGCGACACTTCCAGTTTTTCTTATTATCAATTGTCATTAATAAATACCGTTTTTTTGTAACGCCGATTCGTTCTAGGCAATCCACGCAGCACCGAATAAGGCACATAGAACAATCAAGAGAGTTTCGGCTTGAGATTCTTTTTTCGCATTTAGCACACTTCCCAGGCGTAGGGGGAATCATGTTGGTATCGTGTTTTTTAGAGTTACGTCCTTTGGCAGCAGATAGCTGTTTTTGTATTTATCTAAATTTATAGTGGCGCCCTCTGTGGCTACAGATGGATTACTTCAATGTATATTTTTGATAACTGCGCGCTCTAGTAGTGAGTAGCGTAACGTTCTCAAAGTTTTAATTTCTTCGTCAGTTTTGGCGGCAATTGAGAGTTCAATATTTAGGAGATAACTAACTGTAAACATTATAATATCACTTGAAATTTAATGTTTATGCACTATATTTGGTGTTGAACCACTTCAGCAGACATTTATTAATTATTTGTGCCACAACTGTAACTAGTTTGTTATGCGGCGTTAAGGTCAACGTCCGGTGGTATAGTTTTAGGCGGCAACTATTATTTCGACTGTATTTCGTCTTAGATACGTTGGTGACACAATGGTTCTATTTATTTGGACACTGAATAATACACTGATATCGTCTATTTGATGTATAAATGACACTTTACAAAAAAGTTCAATATGGGTCATTGACCTTTTTAAAGGTAGCGTCTTTTAGGCGGCAGTTATGCAATTTAAGAGTTTTTGGTATTTACACTAATAGTAATCACTAGGTCTCATATGTGAGTTTGTATATGCACTGTTTTTAACTAACTGAGTCGAATGGATATGTAAAAACTTAAGTAATAACACAAAAAGTCACCGTTAATTAGTAAGAGTTAGGTTAGGCTTATTTTGATCTCACAGAGTTTATATATTGCCACAATTAATTAAAATTACACTTATCGTTCCTTTTTACACGTTTATCTATTAGATAAAACACTTTTTTGGAACTTTTAGACATCTTTAACCATTTTATTAATTAAACGCTGCACGAATTCGCTCATGTTTCGCGGCGAAATGTGTAGCGCAGTGCACTTGCCATAGACAATAGATAATAGACGAACAGACTCCCACAAAATGCACCGAAAATGTGGCTCACTGAATTCCTGTTAATTCACAATACCTATATGGGTTCATCCCCGAGTAACGGACAGTATAACTAGACCTCCACATTCGTAGTATTCGCGCCCGTGTGATCTTTCTAACGCTTGTCTTATTTTAACGAAGCGCTAGGTCGGTCCTTTGAGACTAGCAATAGTAGCAATGTCTTCAGAACGATATGCTCTCTTCGGCAAAATATGTCGCAAGGGATCCCTTTTACTGTGCCATATTTAGCATTCTTATTGTGATACTCTGTATTATATATGAGTTCAATGGTACGTGCTTAGTTATTTGTGATTGTATTTAGGTAACGGCGACGGGAGGCGTGGTGCTGATAGTGGGGATCGGCGGTGCCAGCGTCGAAGTCCTTCTTGTACTATCGCGGAATGAAAAGGTTTATCACTTTTCGATCTTAACTCGTAGACATAGAGTTGAAAAGTGATAAACCTTTTCATTCCGCTACTATACCATCCATACGTTAAAACGTGAAGTCTTTCAGACAACATTTTGCATCCTAGGCCTAACTAAAGGTTGGCTGGAACAGTTCTCCTCCGGACAGCGGGAAGCAGTAGGTAAGCATTTGTTCTTCAGTAATATATATTGTAATCATATAACTTACCACTTGTGTCATAGTATAGATGCATGCAATGTAACACATAACATTTCTCTCTTCTATAAATTTCCCCTGCTCTATTGAACCAACTTGCTCTAAAATCAAAAATTGATTCCATCAGCTTTATAGTTACCTATTTTTTTTAATTAAATTCAAGTGATATCTCTAAGGAGGTGCATTTTTCAGCAAAAGAGTATGCATGTTTTTATGTAGAATTTAATGAGCTTTAATATTGTCCCAGATCATATTTTCATAGAGTGCGTAGATTCGGAGGGAAAAGCGAATTTCTTCAGGATGGAGGACATTTTCCAAGGTGCTGGCGGTTCCTCGAGGTCCTCAAATGTCAAATGGTGTGGACAATAAAACGGGACCTCTAATCAACATACACACCAAATTTCAAAACTCTCCGACGGATTTCGAGTTTTGTCTTATTTTGATTGTGTTAAAAATTTGTCAATAAGATGACTGACAGGTATATTCAAAACGCATACTTTATAAACGTTGTCTAAAGTATTCCATAATACGATCGCTAAACAATGTTCTTAGGGATTTTCATACAATATCATAACGCTGTTGTCCTCCTCCGAGACCGCCCGTGTCCTCCTCCCCGACCGCCGGCACAATCCACCGGGAGATTGAGGTTACTAAATTGGTAAATTTTATAGAATTAGCAGGTTGTAAGACGTTCGTCGAACTCAATTCTTACCGGCTTGCCTATTTTGAGCACTCGTAAAAAAACTATTGTATACAATAGTGTCATAATTAAGCTTTTTAATCTCATACACTGAAAAGCTCTTCATTATGTCACTATTGTATAAAATACTATTACATTACATTCCAAGCCTCTAGGAGTAACATCAGGTACTAGGTAATTGTGAGGGACATGGCAAACTTTACCCGCAAATAAGATAAAAATAGTACTTGTAATGTAATTACCTTCAGTGACGTCATTTTTCGGGATACAGGACTTTTTCATCATTTTTCCTGAATTTTTCAGCTGTTGTCTTGTCATCTATGTTAAACAATGTAAATAAAAAGTG
The DNA here is from genome assembly GCA_947086415.1 of Pammene aurita. Classification (NCBI taxonomy): domain Eukaryota; kingdom Metazoa; phylum Arthropoda; class Insecta; order Lepidoptera; family Tortricidae; genus Pammene; species Pammene aurita. The sequence goes on from OX352304.1 coordinate 17,078,561, forward strand.
AATACATAATATATATTTATCTCAAATTAAGTAACTTCTTCATTATTATTCATTAAGTATAATATATATGTGTAATATGTATGTGTAGCAGGTTTTTTTTGTAATTATCCGTGGACCAGTTTGGTCGTCTCTTATTTTAGGGTTCCTTAGCCAAAATGGCAAAAACCCTTATAGTTTCGTCATATCCGTCAATCCGTCTGTCCGTAGGTCACAGCCATTTTACTCAGAGACTATGAAACCTATCTTAATATAATTTTAACATAAGGTGTATTTTGTATGCCGCTACTTAGTTTTGTAGTAAAATTGCTTGAAAAATATTTTTAGGGGGCACATGTAACTATATAATTAATAGTTTAAAAATTTTTTTTTTTACTAAAAATCAACATATCCACATCAATCGATAGCTCTTTAGAATAACTAATTTGAGGTTTGTTTTTTGATTAAGTATATATTTTCAGAAAAAATCACCCCGAAAGTCTAACTGTAACTTTTGAATCCAAGATCTAAATGAAAAAAAAATTATCTTTGCATATTCTTCGTCTTCGAGTTATGTCCAAAAAACCTTTCTCAGAGATACGATCGTTTGTTAATTATTTTCTCTTATTCCGTTGAAGGTACGGAACCCTCCATTGTGCATGGTCCGACACTTACTTGGCTAGTTTTTTTATTAACAGGTTTAAGTATAGCCCCCGTTCTTCAATGTTCCAGTTAGGTTTATTAATTTCTGTGTAAATTAGAGTAGGTAGCCGAAACAAGTTTTTTTTACAATTAAAGAGCAATGACACAGCCAGTTTACGAACCAGTCACTTCGTGCTGCCTAATAAACTAAGAAATTTAACTAGAGTCAGTTTCAGCTAACTTTGCCCTGACTTGGCAGAGGCAAATTGTAACAGCGCCACTATGTTTTTATAGTTCCACTCTTTTTCGTTTACTAAACTGATTTTGACTGAACTTTGTATAATAAAAAGTCAAAAGTGTAAATAAAAAATGCCTTTTTTCTGCATTTACTTACACAAAGTACCTAAAATGAAGTTTTGTTAGCGGGATGGATAAATGCGCCCAGCTATTTAAATTTTCACAGACATTATTTTAATTTTTTTTTAATAAACTATGTTTAAATAGTAGTTAAGTGTTTCTGAATAAAGTTTCTTCTATTCTAATTGTAGAATGAGCACATTTATGACTTAATTCTCCGCTTGACCGCCGAGGCTTTCTTTTCTAGCTTACTTTACATTCCGTCACAATATTTGATCTACATAAACATCTAGCTGTCATTAAAAGAACCTAATGTGAATATTTAGTCTTCTCAAACATGCCTAAACAATATTAAACGCTCTGGAATATTACTACACAATGAGTCACTACCTACAAAAACCAAATAGTAATTTATATTCACATCAGCTTACCGCGTAAGTAACGTTGAATAGCAAAAAACATGTTATGAGCGTTAAAAAACACATCAACTCGAATGCTTGTCTGTTCATTTTGAATAAACAATACCTACTTGGAAAAATGTTCAAGGTTCGTTATTTATATGAAGATGTTTGCGTTGCCTTTCGTGTTGTGACGGAGTGATAACAGAGGAGAGTTGCATAAAACATAGCTTATTACCGTCTCATTGAACTATACTTATGGATTCTGGAACGCGTCATAAATGTTATAATAATAGGCATTTCTTTTTGCAATCAAGACAAGTCTTGAGGTCGCGTACCGGCAGCTTACGTCTAGTATCACGCGCTACGTTCATACTTACCTGGAGAGTGCCTGGCTGGAGGGTATTCTAACTTTAAGTTTCAAACGTGCGACTTGTCACTAATTATTATTATTATTATTAAAGAGCAATGGCTGATCTAGGGCGTCGGTCAAACTTCAGTAAAAATAGCATGTTGTACGGTAGATAGAGGCCTTGGTTTTTGTAGGGAGATAGCTGCTCCCTACAGGCAACACGCGCCGGGCCGTGAGCGGGATAACCGGATGTGACCCAAACAGTGGTTACGCGCGTTTAGAAACTAATTCTTCATTAGCTGCACATTTGGTCGTTAGATCACCGCACAATAAGCTTAGATTACACACTGATCAACGAAAATGAACAAAAAACAAAAAACTATTCTCAAAACACAGGCGCCATGTTGGCGGTTCAAACTTTTAAGCGGCTATCTTGTCACTAATCAAAACTTAATGAAAATGATAATCTTTTTTCATCAAAATGACATCTAAACAAAATGTGATTCTGAAAACCAATGTCACTAAAGTTATCGTATTGACGTTACGTAACTTCTTTTTGATATAATATACGTTTTACTTGAATTTGATAATCAATTGGTAAAACATAAAGGATCATCTAAATTAAGCTGTCACTTTTGAGGGGCCCAATCCTGTTCTATAGATAGCAAATTAGAATCAAACCATTTACAAACAGTATTTTCTGAATAGGCTTCCTTCTATTACTTTTACCATCAAAGCGTCAAAAATACGTGACACGCTAGTATATATATCTGCGTGCTTGATAGTTTGCAAATGACTGTACCAGACGTAAGCTGCGCAAAAAAATGCTTAGTAATCAGTAAATGTATCAGTTCAATATTATTTATAACATGTTTTCCCTATTTGTTATAGTTTTTAAGGTACATATTATTTCTCAAATTCGGAATTAATTATCATTGACAAATGAGATTTGTGCGAGATCCATCATTATGGTGCCCCTATGTATGTATGTGTCTTAGGCATAACTTTTTATATTAATTCTATGTTGCTTAATAACTTTAAGCAAAATTACTTTTCGTTCCACATATTTACTCTACGCATAAGCTTCATTGATCGAAGTAACGTATGGCATAAAATGTGTGTCTAAATCGGCGCATGGTATTTATTTCGCATAATTTTGTTTCTAATAATTCAATATCGCATGATTTTTTATGTCATAGTGAAGCTTCGCATACCTAACCTAATAACCGATTTTTTTAGCAGCCTTTTGGGTAGGTTGAGGCTCACAGTTCTACCCTAACCTAACCTACTTTATTTGTAGGCATTTTTGTAGCCTTTTGACCCTCTCTTTATAATTTCTGAATCTGGTTATTAGTAAGAACATTCACATTATTATTTATGTTTAGGGTTTCTATACTTATACCAAAAAAACCATACGGACTAACAATGATTATGAATATTAGCTGTTATATATTTTGACCATTATATGATAAGATAAAACGTTCAGTACTTAGGACAAATAATTTTATGTATTTTGAATGTAGGTATTTTGACTGTATGAATCTAACCGTATGTATTTTGACTTTATACATTTCGATATGTACCTCTTTACAACGATGCCGCAAACTTAAAGTGTCCGGCATAATGACAAAAATCTACACTAACTTAGCAATTGTTTCATAACCACGTTCAAATTGTTTAGGTAATTTAAATTTTCCAATCAGGTTATTTCCTAGCAGAGCAAATCTGCAATACGTAAAACAAAAACAACAACAAAACTTCAAGAGTACGAATATGTTGCAAATGTTACAATCGTCTCGATGAGTAACTAGATGACTGTTAATAGAAAAGTACATTTTCCAATTGAATATTAAATTCATCAGAACTTATTTACATTTTAACGATGTAGTGTATCCTAACGACGTATAAACGAATACGTCGTTAGGTTAGTACGATTTTTTTAAGATGTCGCAATTGTCGGTAGAACTCCTTAGTAAGATTCCGACATCTTAAAAAATTACCACAGTGTTTTTTTGCTCGATTTGCTTTCAAAACACAAACTAAGCTGACATAATTTTGATTAGGGTCGTGATGTGAAAAAGGAACTGCGAAGTAACACGTTTCAATTACTTAATCGTTGGTTTCATTCGCAGTGTGAATAGGGTGACAAATGTAGCTACATAAAAATAAACTCAATAAGTACTTACTTTTTTTCGGTGAAGAACTGAAGACGAAGTAACTTGAAGAGCTTTCTATTTATTTAAAATTAATTGCACAAAGTACAAAAATGTATAGACAAATAACCTAATGCCAAATGGCATTTTCTACCAGTCAACCATCGGGCCAAACAGGAGAAATTATGATTATAGAAGATTTTTTTTAATACGATACTAACAAATTCGGATAAGTTGAACAATTACTAGGTATACCTGGTAATCAGTCTTCTAAGTAAAGGTTAAAATAATCGATCATTTTTTTTTTGGAAATCAAGGTGCCACGTAGGTGATACTTTTAAATCATTCAATACTTTTTTTATAGTTTATAGTTTCTTTATATACTCAGTAAGTACGATTTAATTGCACCAAAAAGAGATCATGTGCTATCACTACATACAAGGGCTGCTATTTATATATCCGGAAACCGGGATTACAATCTTCTTAAATAGCATATTTGACCTCCATGGTAAAATTTGAACTTTTTTAAGTACTGGCCGGTATATTTTTTCTTTCTTATTAACGCTCGTGTTTTGTTTTTGACGGGTTTTAAATGTCATCTCGCAGCAAGAATGGAACTCACTCGTGAAAATATTCGTGCTATGATTTATTATGATTTTCGGCGTGGTTTAACGCAACAACAGTGCATAGATCAACTTCAACTTTTGGTGATGAAGCCCCATCTAAAACTACTGTGTATCACTGGTTTAGTGAGTTCAATCGTGGACGTAGTATGCTTACGGACGAAGTTAAGGCAGGTCGCCCGAAATCGGTCGTTGTACAACAAAATATCGAGGCTTCTTTTTTTTTTTTTTTTATACCACGACGGTGGCAAACAAGCATACGGCCCGCCTGATGGTAAGCAGCTACCGTAACCTATGGACGCCTGCAACTCCAAAGGAGTCACATGCGCGTTGCCGACCCTTTACAAAAAGGAGGATTCACTGTGTTGACGACTAAAGGAACAAGAAGTTCCGTCATCGTCAACACACTGGGTCCTCTTTGAGCTCTGCGAAAACTTATAATGGACGACCGACATGTTACGTACCGCGAGATAGAGGCGAATCTGGGTATTTCTATGACCAGCATTAATAGCATATTACATAATTATTTGGCTGTAAAAAAAATTTGTTCGCGTTGGATACCCCACAACTTAACAAAAGAGCAAAAAGATGCTCGCGTCGAATGGTGCAATAAAATGTTAAAAAAATATAACCGTGGTGACTCAAAAGCCGTTTATAACATCTATACAGGTGACGAATCCTGGATCTATGCATACGATCCCGAAACGAAGCAACAATCAACGGTATGGGTGTTTCAAAATGAGCCGAACCCTACGAAAGTTACTCGTGCAAAAAGTACATTGAAACAAATGGTGGCCTGCTTCTTCGGTATTAATGGCCATGTAGCTACAGTGCCACTAGAAAACCGTAGAACGGTTAATTCAGAGTGGTACACGACCGTTTGCTTACCGGAAGTATTTGAACAAATTCGTAAAACTAACCAGCGACGAAGAATCATTCTTCATCATGACAATGCCAGCTGTCATACGTCACGCGAAACAACTCTATTTTTGGAGGGTCAAAATGTGGAATTAACGGGTCATCCGCCGTACAGCCCTGACTTGGCACCCAACGATTTTTATTTATTTCCAAATATAAAGAATAAATTACGCGGTCAACGATTTTCGACCGCTGAAGATGCTGTCGACGCATTCAAACAACACGTTATGGAGGTACCTCAGGCGGAGTGGCAGAAGTGCTTTAAAAATTGGTTCACGCGAATGCAAAAGTGCATAGATCATCAAGGGGAATACTTTGAAAAACAATAAAACCATTTTCAGCCGTGTACGTTTGTTTGTTTTTTTGTTTTCGGATATATAAGTAGCAACCCTCGTAGTATAAAACAAAGTCGCTTTCTGCTGTTTGTCCCTATGTATGCTTTGATCTTTAAAACTAAGCTACGGATTTTGATGCGGTTTTTTTAGTAGATAGATTGATTCAAGAGGAAGGTTTATATGTATAATACATGCATAATATAGTAGAGAAACACTGATGATTTTAGAGGTTTCTAATGTGATGTCGTAAATAAACCCATTTTTTGCGCTTACATTGCAAACGCTGGCTCAGTCCTAAGAGATAGATCAAAATAATGTACTACAGTATTATACGTCTTAAAAAGGTCTACAAAAAAGTCTGCGATGGTATATGTCTATCTCTTAGGGATAACCCACAATAACCATTTTTTATCCCGTGCGAAGCCGGGGCGGGTCGCTAGTTATTTAATAAGCCTATAACAATACACAGATACACAGCGACAAGTACGAAATCACTCTGTTCCTAAAAATGGTCTTAGTACATATGGTTGTCATGGATATAGGTATATTAATTTTACACCGAATTAGCGTGAGCGAAAAGGATGCTGAACAGAACTTTAACTACTGAAAAAAATCATTCAGAAACATTGATTTATACAAAAGGGGAGATATGGTACCAGGCGCTCGATTGTGTGCCATCAAATATAGGTTCCGGGACCTATATTGAATTAGTCATGTGGCAGAGTCTCTCAGTCAAACTTTGTGCAATGCGCAAAATATGGAGGTCTCTCTTGCATACCCGTGTTAACCATATAAGTTTATCTCTTTTGCCCATGATGCACATACAGCCTTGGCCAGAAGTGTTGAGCACAGCAGTTTTTTGTTTACAGTTTTGATGTTAAGTATTATTTCCCAATAATAACAATGTACGGTGACGTAAAATGTTATATTTTATTTATATATTATTAAGAAAACTTCACTTAATAACAATTTCAAGGTACCTATAAAACATGAAAACACAAAAATGCTACTTTAGGTCGGTGCGACAAATTGCAAATATTCTATGCAGTTACTACTAACTTCAACAAAACATGTCTGTTCAGTTTGAATTAATTGATAAAATAACTTCAAAAAAGATAGAAACGCTGGACTAAATTTTCGAGTTTTGTATGAAAATCGCAAGGGTGCTCAACACTTCTGGCCAAGGCTGTACATTATAGCGGTGTGTAGCATTTTACAGATGTGTAGGTGCTGGAACACATTTCAGTTTTATTTACTATGAACGTCAGTCATCTTCCTTTTTGTTTATGTGTATGTTCAGAAAGCTATAAGAGGTGAATATTTCTTTGTGCTGTTATCCGCATTTTCGCTTAATCATAGTCACAACTAGATTAAGTGCTAAGTGTCGTTGCGTTCGCACAATTATCAAAAGTCATTATAAAGCGGACAAACTCGGTGCAAGTTTCCAGAAAGTCGTCATGCCAGTCTCGAGTAGAGTTCTCAGTAATAAGGAACTATGCTGCTCATCTTAATTGTCAAATTTCTTATTTTTATAACTTTTTGTGATGCGGTAAGAACTTACATACTTTAAGACCTTCAAAACGCATTTCCGCATAAAGTTACACAGATTAAGATCGCGCTACTGCGATATAAGTGCCCATTATTTTATCTCTAGGTACGAGTATTTTGTGGCTGTACCTGATTTAATATGCAAATAGTAGAATTTCAAACCTAATGTAATCGAACTATGATAGAGGGTTTGCATTTTTGTTATAAACTGAATATGAAAAATTGTGATTATGGGACAGAGGGTTAACCTAAGCTGGTGTCTGTTCCCAATACCAGTGAACTAACCCAGTCTAAGTTTGTTTTTAACAGCTCCGTTTGATAACTCAATTCCTACAACAGTGAACTCCCATGAATACCCTAGGTAAAACAAGGAAAAATATATACGAAACAATGTAGGAACTTCTGCTAAATGTTTTTATTCAACAGATGACAATGAAGCAGATAAAAGCTACGGGGAAAACCATAAGAAAAACATGTCAACCAAAAAACAACGTGTCAGATGGTAAGTAACAAGGCCAAATGGAACATTAAGTTGACCATGTTTCTAAAAAGTACCGCAATATACGTGTTGTATTATGCAATAAAATTTCGTTATTAGGATGCAAAATAATCAATATATCCAAATAAAGTGAACATTAAAAAATCCTATTGAAATGGCTCAAAGATTTATCAAAATTATTTACAATTTTTAGGATTTTTTAGTACCAAATTAAAAAAAACATTCGATTATTAACTTTTACTTTAAAATATATTGTACAGCAACCATATACATAAACGCAACATTTCACTGTAAAATTTGCGATTTCATCATTTTTACGTACAGGGCGACTATTTATATCGTGACGTCGCTTTCGCACGTCATTTTGTTAGGAGCGTTTTGAGAAACAAATGCAAATCTCAGACCTTAATTTCACGCATGTTTAGTGTAATTGATCCCATACAATACAGACGTTTGATCCTCACAACAAAACGCATCGATAGATACCATACATCAAAAAAAATCTTCATGCCTATTAAACACAGATTTTTGCGAACAATTTACAAAATTTGAATCGTAGTGACAATTATACCAGATAGTTTAATGTTAGGAAAAAATAATTACGGTAAAGCGGGTTAATCTCAGCTGGCTGGAGAATTTCAACAAAATCCAAATATCTTCCGTGTTTTATGTTTTTCTATGTCCGGGTAGCAGAAAGTCCTAATATTCAACTTTTTTCTCAAAAAGTAAAAAGAAAGAATGGGATTTACATCCGGGAAACTGGCTAATTATCTAATATCTTTATTAAATTTTCAGAAAAAATTGATCCTATAGCTAAAGGAGAGTTCATAGCGGAAAAAGAAGTAATGTGTTACATGGCGTGCGTCATGAAAATGGCTGGAACTGTAAGTTAACAACGATTATTGGTAATTTAATGCACAGATGCCGTATCCTAATTTTAAAATACATAAACACATTGATTTATACAAAAAGGGAGATATGGTACCAGGCGCTCGATTGTGTGCCATCAAATATAGGTTCCGGGACCTATATTGAATTATTCGTGTTGCAGAGTCTCTCAGTCACACTTTGTGCAATGCGCAAAATATGGAGGTCTCCCTTGCATACATTATAGCGGTGCGTAGCATTTTACAAGTGTGTAGGTGCTGGACCACATTTCAATTTTGTTTACTATGAACGTCACTCATCTTCCTTTTTGGTTATGCCTATGCATAAACATTACATTAAAAACACAATCTATCTCAAACATAATTCCAGCTCACAACAAATAATCAACCAATGTTGAAGTTGTATCGGAGTTGCATCGGAATAATTTTCAAGCAACTTCTGGTATTTCTGATTCAGGCGTTTAGGCGCTCGCTGTATTGCGTAGTAAATGCGTTAGAGTTGTATTGAAGTAGGATCGTGTCTATACATGTTTTTAACTTAGAATACGGCCCCAGTTTTATTTAAATTGTTCATAAGTATAGCCAGTATAGGTTGATTCATAAAAACTGGCGCAATATTTGTGCTGATATGTCAACATATTTATAGACGTTCGGCGCCAGCACTTGTGAGTTTAACGAAAATAAATAGTTTAAAAGAGTAACATTATCTATTAAACTATTTCATTTTAATTGGCTTAGTAGTTATTTACCATTCGACATGTTTGATTTCGCCTAATAAGTGCTTATTACTTTTACGGTTTTTAAATTAAAATTGTATGAATATTTTTGTATGTTATAGTATAATTCATTTTTGGAGTGTATTATACAGGGTGTTTGGTAACCGGATGCAAAGCCGAAAGTAGGAGATAGTCTAGGTCATGTAGAACATTTTTAGCCATACTTGTCTTAGACAAATGTTATTAGTTTTTTTTTAATTTAAATTTTAAGATTTGTCGGAGAAAACTGCAAAACTTCAGACTAAATCGATAATTAGTACTTTTTTTACTGCAGGTAGATTTTTTTTGTTTTATTTCTTATTGTGCAATGTCTATCAAACACTAGAAAAGTGATTTCAAACATCTGTGTCTAAAGAAAACAAGTTGACAGCGATTTAAAATTTTAGTTACATGAAAATGTAAACGATTTAAGTGATTTCAAAGTACGATAAAAAAAAACTAAAATAGCCACGAATTTTCAAACCATTTTAAAAACATGCTTGGCTTTTACCCTTTTATTTAAGCTATCAAACACGACTGTAGCTACTGTATCCTTGAAAATAAGCCACCTAAACCAACTGGGTAGCTAAAATGTTTCACTCTACTTGTGATACTTGTGGTAGTTGTGGTGACGAATCTCATTATGATTTTACAATAAAACATTGGTTCTGAATACTAAGTTGGCGTTGACTTGACATTTGACTTGTTTTAAAAGGGTTAAGTGTACTGGACAAAACTACCACATGCAATTTTAACAAACAAAGGCTTGCGGCGGTGAGAGACAAAAGAGACTGATAGCGGCAGGCGGTGAGCGGCGTTAAACAAAGATGATCGGTTTTGTGCTTTATTGACAAAGATAAACTGATTAGCTACATGAGTATTTGTGCAAAAACTAGTAATTTAGTCTAGTTACAACTTCAGTTGCGATTAGACGTTCATTGTGGTTTAATTTCCCGCTCTCATCTCAATTTACCGTGTCAAGTTGTAGCTGCCGTAGGCGCTCCTTCAAGTGTAATTACGACTTCTTCATTGTAAACATGGAGTTTACGAACGAAGAATACGCCGACATTATCTACATGTACTGCAAAGCTGACAGTAATGGAGCGATGGCCCGACGGATGTACCAAGAGCGTTTTCCAAACCGGAGATTGCCTAATGTGAGAGTGTTTTACAATTCATTCCGAAGGCTACGTGAGAATGGTATTGCTGTGCAACATGGAGGGAATCCAGGACGTAATCGCCCTGAACTGGAGGAAGACGTTCTACAGGCATTTGCAGAGGATCCGAATACGAGCATCAGAGTGGTAGCTCGTAATCTGAACTTGTCCACATGGAAAGTATGGGCCACAATGAATCGTGAGGGAAAATATCCTTTTCGCGGCATCGGAGTTCAAGGTTTGGACGAAGGAGATCCTGCACGCCGAGTGGACTTCTGCCGATTTTTACTCAATGCGGATATCGAAGACCGACGTTTTTTGCGAAGCATTCTTTGGACCGATGAATCGAAATTTTCCCGGGAGGGGATCACAAATTTCCATAACCTACACCAATGGGCTGACAAAAACAACAATCTACATTGGAAAAAGCAAGTGTCCTTCCAAAGAAGGTTTTCCGTCAATGTGTGGGCTGGAATCATCGGCAGAGTCCTTATTGGGCCACATTTTTTGCCAAATAATTTAAATGGGGCAAATTATTTGGAATTTTTACAAAACGATTTGCCCAGGCTTATTGACGAAGACCAGCTGCCCGGTGCAGTGACATTTCAACACGACGGTTGTCCCGCCCATTACTCTCTGGCTGTAAGGGAGCATCTGGATAACTGTTTCCCGGACGGTTGGATCGGCAGAAGCGGACGAATCCCTTGGCCCGCTCGGTCACCTGATTTGACACCATTGGATTTTTTTCGTTTGGGGCCGAGCTAAGGAGCTAGTCTACACACAAGAGGTCATTAATACCGTAGAAGAGCTGAGGGAGAGGATAGAAGCGGCGTTCGAAAGGATGAGGGAAGAAATGATATTCGGAACAACCACCACAGAAGTAAGAAGACGGGCTCGTGCTTGTATTCGAAACGGCGGGTCACATTTTGAAAACGAGCGATGATGTGTAATTTTAATGTGTTGATCGTAAAAATAAATAACTTATCTTTTATGCTTTTGTTTTAATTTACCCTAAACATTCCCTCTTATTAGTACAGGTAGCCTATTTTCAAAGATAAAATGGCTTGAGACATGATTGTCTTATCGCCCGCCGCCTGCCGCTATCAGTCCCTTTTGTCTCTCACCGCCGCAAGCCTTTGTTTGTTAAAATTGCATGTGGTAGTTTTGTCCAGTACACTTAACCCTTTTAAAACAAGTCAAATGTCAAGTCAACGCCAACTTAGTATTCAGAACCAATGTTTTATTGTAAAATCATAATGAGATTCGTCACCACAACTACCACAAGTATCACAAGTAGAGTGAAACATTTTAGCTACCCAGTTGGTTTAGGTGGCTTATTTTCAAGGATACAGTAGCTACAGTCGTGTTTGATAGCTTAAATAAAAGGGTAAAAGCCAAGCATGTTTTTAAAATGGTTTGAAAATTCGTGGCTATTTTAGTTTTTTTTTTCGTACTTTGAAATCACTTAAATCGTTTACATTTTCATGTAACTAAAATTTTAAATCGCTGTCAACTTGTTTTCTTTAGACACAGATGTTTGAAATCACTTTTCTAGTGTTTGATAGACATTGCACAATACGAAATAAAACAAAAAAAAATCTACCTGCAGTAAAAAAAGTACTAATTATCGATTTAGTCTGAAGTTTTGCAGTTTTCTCCGACAAATTTTTAAATTTAAATTAAAAAAAAACTAATAACATTTGTCTAAGACAAGTATGGCTAAAAATGTTCTACATGACCTAGGCTATCTCCTACTTTCGGCTTTGCATCCGGTTACCAAACACCCTGTATATATATAAGTATGTATTAACATCGCTTAGTGTAATGTAAGTACATACTTACCAAATTGTGCAAAATTTACAATCTGGTGAAGTTCATAGAAGAATTCGTATTTGTAGGTGTAGTACCATGAAAACTACGTGGGTATACTTTTTAAATAATGACAGTTTCCGGCCTTGCATTAAAAAGTTAATTGTGTTGGGGTAAGACCGGACTATTTTGCAACTAGTTCATAATTCTTCACGGTTTATTTTTCTGCTTCACTCGTAAAAGGATTTTTCGAAAAGTTGATGTAGGTAATATTATAAATCAGTTGGCTTCTAGTAAAAATCTGCCACTATTTTAAACGAGCTCCTTAATTACAGGTCAAGAATGGTAAATTGAGCTTCGACGCCGCGCTGAAGCAGGCGGACATGCTCTTGCCCGACGAAATCAAAGAGCCCGCAAAGGCAGCTTTGAACGGTTGCAAGAAAGTCCGTAAGTACTGTCGTCGGGTGACATCCAAAATTCACTAATTACTACCACAACATTTTAGCCATGATGAATCGTACTAGTAACAAAACAATGTTGATTTTTGTTACGTAATTTTTTTGTTGTCAACTTTTGGTTGTCAACCTCCTTTACGTAAGAAAACTGGGAAAGCTTTCACCGCCTCGGTTGAGATTCTAACTCGCGAGTCGGTTGCACCGGTCCACCATCTTATCAAATGAGCTACCGATGCTTACCCTATTGTGTGAAATATTAATAAGAGATATATGTATTATTATTATATCGTTTTAGACAGGCAGCTCGTACTGATACGTCCAAATCATAGTTCACTAAGGACTAATTCACTGTTTTAGATAGTTTGTCGAATCTATTTTTAAACTGATTAACACTGTTGGGGTTCACAACTTGGGAGGGTAATTGGTTCCAAGTGTTTACAATTCGGTTCGCCATAAGGTTTTTGCCGATATTTGTATTATAAATATTATTATACCTCATACTACATACTACAACTTGTAAACGTAACTCTTCTTATTTTTAATCTCATGAGTTCATAGCAACATCTCGGCACCAGAGTATCATATCATATACCAGCTATACCACCGATCTATCTTGTTTATTTTCTTAACTTAAAAATATAGTTCCGTTAGTAATAAGTAAAAAACTATGCTTATTTTCCAGCGGACGCCTACAAAGATATCTGTGAAGCTGCATTTCACGTGACCAAATGTATCTACAATCAGAATCCTGAAATATTTTACTTCCCTTAATAAACGTTCGTCGTGGTTATAAGGGATTTTGTCTTATTTATACCTTAATGAAATGGAAATATAGGAGTATGGCATTTCAGGAGTTTATTAGTGTAGTGCATACACAGGAAAATGTATCTCCAAACCGGCTTGACTGTTTCCGGCAATAGTTTGGATTTCGCCAATCGCCTTTTTATCAACAACAGCGATGGGTCTTAAAGTAGGGTTTAATGTACATAACTAGGTACCTAATTGTACACTTATAATTTTGGCCGGGATTTTTACGTTTTACAGTCTTGTGAATGTATTATATCGTGGAATGATATGTAATACTCGTATTACTTAGTTTAATCAACAATCGGCGATTATGATACTGATGTGGTTTCCGCATGAGGTGCCAGTGTGAAGACTGCCAAATCTTCCCGAAGGCTGCCTCGGCCACCACATCCTTAGGTATCCGAGGCTAGAACCGAGCCGTGCCGTGCTTTGCAGATTTTGGGCGCCGGTAGTGTAAACTAAAATTTATTGATTTAGTACGACTATAGTTACCTGCAATAGTATTTTATACAATCGTGACATAATGAAAAGCTTTTCAGCCGAGTACTGTTTAGGCCACGAAGCTTGCTGAGTGTCAAGTAAGTAACGAGATTGAAAAGTTTAATTATGTCACTATTGTATAAGTACTTACCATACTTTTTCAACGAGTGCTCAAAATAGGTAAGCCGGTAAGAATTGAGTTCGACGAATTCTAAGCCTGCAATCAACTTGCTGTCTATAAACAGTTAAGTGACTTCAATCTCTCGGTGGACTGTACCGGCGCTCGGGGAGGAGGGCGTATTCCTCTTCCACGAACGTGCTATAATAGAGTATTAAAATTCATTTATTTATTTTATTTTATTATAGAGACACACCAACAGTACATAAACAAAACATGTAAATGACATTAAGAGAAAGATGACACGTAAAATATTTAAGCACCAATAACAGGTGTGCAACAACACTCAGTTTCGAGGCTTTTACGCTACATTTACACTTAATATCTAAACTAAAATTTAACTACCTAGGTTAAAAAAAACATGCATATACAATGTATCTAATTAAAATTGTACATACAGTGGAGTGAGTGGGTAGTAACCCCACTACTTAATTTTTTTAAGAATTCTACGATTTTTAAGAATTCATAAAATATGCGACCATAAAAGCTCCAGCTCGAAAAGTATGCGCTAGTAGTTTTGTCTAGTCTAGTCTAGAAAGTCTCATCTCAATCATTATAGTCGACGAGTAGAAAATAGTAGTTTATGATAATGAAGGACATCAAAATACAAGCGTGGTTTTATAAAACGAACAAAGTAAGTTTCATAATAATATTACACGAGTGTTTTAATGCCTAATTATATGCAGTTACATACACTGCTTTATCTACAGATATTTTATAACTCTTCAATGACGTGTTCGGGGATCATTAGAAATTAGCATGACCACCATTGCACCACCACCATGGCCCACTGGCTTGTGCCGGCGCTCGGGGAGGACTGTCCTCCTCCCCAACCCCTCGTTGTTGTTATGAATTTTCATTCATTATTATAACAATCGAAATTTAAATGTAATCTGTCATCGATACTTTAAAGTAAACTATACGATGGATCACAGATACAGGTTTCTTAATATAGGCCATTGTCTTATCGCGTCTGAACATATTATGGGAATGTTATGATATGGATGTTGATAAAATACATATGTTACACAACAAAGACCTTATAAATATCTGACACAATAATTTGTAAAGTCATAAAGCGTCTCATAGATTTTTGCAGCCTTCACTATGCTAGATATTATTACAGTATGCGACTGTACCCCTATTTTAAACAGAGTTTTAACAGCATGTATTTAGATTAACTTTTAAAGTAAGTAAGTTAAGTATCAACACTGCAATATGTCAGTACGTCAAACGAAATGACTTTAAAATGAAGGGCAATTTAAAAAAAAACAATTTATATGTAAGTCAAACATATTTTTTTGTTAAGCAATTAGTTTCCGCAGGCCGTTTACCAAAAAAGATCAACTTCAATTAAGAATACTGCTTTTACGATCGTTAGAAAACATTAAAGTAGTCAGTCAGAGCAAGTGCGCCTGCGGGACAAGCGCACCTACCATACCATATCGAAATATCGAAAACTACAGTTGTTTTACTACTAACGCAATCTTAGAACCACACAACTATAGTTACTTGGCAAAAATAAAATGGGTTTAGTAGTATAACATCTATACTTTTCGATATTTCGATGTGGTAGGTGCGCTTGGCCCGTAGGCGCACTTGCCCTGACTGACCCTACTTAGCCCAAAACATTCCTAGTCACCCCATATTACCGTCAAAAAAACTAAGAAAACTTTACTCTATACTTAGGTAATCAGATCATCCTCATCATCCACATAGCGTTTGTTCCGGCTTTTGCCACGGGTCAATTGAGCCTGGGATCCGCTTGGCAACCTAATCCCGTGAATTGGCGTAGGCACTAGTTTTTACGAAAGTGGCTGCCATCTGACCTTCCAAACCAGAGGGGAAACTAGGCTTTATTGGGACTAGGTCCAATTTCCTCACGATGTTTTCCTTCACCGAAAAACGAGTCGACTGGTAATGTCGAATGATATTTCGTGGTGATAAACTTACTAGAACTCCGGATTGAAAGGTCGTACGTCTTACCGCCATATACTTAGGTACTTATGTGGATATATACATTAAATGATAGGCAGGTAACTAATTAAAAGTACATTACAATATTATCAACAGCGTAGTTAGTAATAGAAAACATCCAACCAACTTGAAATGGAAAATAGATACTCATCAAGTACAATCATTAGAAAAATTGCCCGTGGAAAGCTAACGATTCGGAACTAATGTCAAACAACAATCGTTCGCGGGATGAAGGTCACTCGTGTTTTGGTGACTGATTGTACAGTCAGCGCCAAATACGCCTGATTCACAAAAAACGCTACGAACGATTTTGCTCGGATTTTGCCCCTTGTCACGTTCTAGAGATGCGCAAAACGCTTTTCACTGAATTGAAAAGATTGATTCATATCTTTCGCTCGCGGAGATGTCTCATTTCGCTCAGTGGATCTGTTCGCATATTCGCCTCAATCGCATCGTGTCACTGGTTAGACTCGGCCGGCTCATTTGAATCATGAGTGAGAAAGAGCGAGCAAGTAACACTGTAATCATTGAGATAGGGGGATCAATGTTACTCTGCGTCCGTAGGAAACACCTTAGACAACCCTACACGGTGATCTCTGGGTGGTGCTAAAAGAGTAACAAACTTGGCAGCTGCATTGTCCCATCTGGACCTCGCAGCACTCACTGGATTTTCATTATTATCTGCTTTTCGACTACTACTACCCCAGGGAAGAAATGCCTATCTATATCGAGTGACATGTAGCCATATGATAAATAAATAAACTGAAATAGGTAAGTTACTGAGCGGGTTAAGTCTTCAGTGAGTTTAATCAAAAGTTATAGTTCATTTAAATCACTCACTCGTGAACGACCCATGTCTATCACGTTCACAACAAAGCGTCTGCTTCTAAACCGAACGTTGCTACTAAACCTCTGACAAATTCAATTGCCAACAAAATCGTAGCTGTATCTCGAGTTAAAGGGAAAAAGGCTGAAACGACTACCATAAAACAACACGCAAAACAGCTTAAAACGACGCTCCAATCTGATGACAACATGTCTAAGGAATTCTCACAGGATGAAATGGATCACGCCTTAAAAACCCTGCCTGTTGGCAAAGCAGCTGGTTCCGACGGAGTCTATAATGAATTCCTTAAACACCTCGGTCCGAAGAGTAAAGAATGGCTCACACGGTTTTACTCAGATATTCTAAATCGCAATAGGTTACCGCGTAATTTCAACCGGGCGAAAATCATAGCAGTTTTGAAGCCAGACAAGCCTGCCGATGACCCTAAGAGCTATCGACCCACCACTCTGCTCATCTAATGCTATGGAAAATAAGCTAATGGAAAGACTGATTTACAATCGAATCAACCCTCACTTAGATAAAGTTTTACCAGTCGAGCAGGCTGGCTTCCGCAGCGGCCGCAATTGCACAGACTAAGTGCTTTCCCTTACAACTCACGTCGAAACAGGGATTCAAAGAAATTTGAAGACCGTGGCGGTCCTCATAGATCTGTCATCAGTGTACGATACGGTTTGGAAGCAGGGGCTGATATATAAGCTCATGATGGTGTTACCATCCAGAAAAATAGTGTCACTAATCAACACCATGCTGAGCAACCGTGAGTTTATCGTACATCTCGGTGAGCACCAAAGTACAGTCAGAAAGCTAAACAATGGCCTGCCTCAGGGATCAGTGTTAGCCCCTCTTCTATTCAACTTATATACACACGATATGCCGGAAACACAAAGCCAGAAGTTTATGTACGCTGATGACATTGCTATTACAACTCAGCACAACAGCTTCAATCCCTCCGAATAAATGCTGAACAAAGACCTAGTAAGCTTGGATGAGTATTTCAAGAAATGGCGCCTGGTACCCAATACTAGTAAAACTGAGGTAACAACCTTCCACCTTCACAATAAAGAAGCTAAATATGAGCCTAAAATCGTTTTTGGAGGGAAACCTCTAAAGTACAATCCAACACCTTACCTAGGAGTGACACTTGACCGCAGTCTCACCTACGCGCCACACATTTGCAAATTAGGGAAAAAGCTGCAAACTCGGAATAACATCCTGCATAAATTAGCTGGTACCACGTGGGGGGCTGCAGCTGATGTTCTTCGCACCAGTGCCCTGAGCCTCTACAGCTGAATACTGCGCACCAGTATGGCTAAATAGTGCTCACGTGAAGCGAGTGGATGTCCAGCTGAATCAAACCATGCGGTGTATTTCCGGAAGAGTACCCCCGTACAATGGGTCCCAACTCTTAGCCATATTGCTCCTCCTCACCTAAGAAGGCAACAAGCGCTAGTCCGTGAGGCGAGGAAGATCTTGGCCTGCCCCGACTTGCCTGCGCACGCTGAATTTAAAAATCCTCCCCCGAACCGTTTAAAGTCTCGGCACCCTCCATACCATACCGCACGAAACCTGATCAACTGTCAGTTCAACACGACTGCAATGTGGGAAAAGGAGTGGAGAGATAAGCCTCCTGAAAGCCTGGGCGTTTCTATAAACCCTACAGCTGGCTTTTTACTGCCTAGAAAAGAATGGTGTCAGCTGAATAGGGTACGAACCGGCTGCGGACGCTCACGAGCCTTCTTGCACAAGTATGGCTGGGTGGAGTCTCCAAAGTGCGAGTGCGGTGCAGCGGAGCAGGACGTCGCGCACATCGTCCGGGACTGTCCACTCCTTAAATACGACGGCGATCCAGCAGACTTGTTTACCCTCGACAACGACGTAATCCAATGGATGCAGAATTTAAACATTACACTCTAAACGACTGACAAAATGCCATACGATTAAATAAAACAACAAAGCGGCAAATTGGAGCGTTTTTTCGTGACCATGACACGGAGCTCATAGGTACATTTGTTTTACACGCTTGCCGCTGAGAGCATTAAAATCCGAGCGATATCGCTCGGAGCGCTTTTATCGTGACACAGGCACAGAATAACTAATAGTACTATCACAATCGTTTGGCTCGAAGACATTTTACAGTCTCATCCTGAAGTGATTTAAAAAAGTATAGAATATCGTTTATCTCGTACGCATGGGAGCAACTAATTAGGGCCAAGAGTTGAGTTGTAAAAGAAAGGTCACTCATGTCGTGTTTCGGAACCTAATGGTACCCTCAGCGTCCATTTCAGTTCACAATAGTATGGCCCAATAACATTACTAGCGTACGGACAGGTGGTGGCATTATTGAGGAGAGAGGGCACTGGAGTCGCCTAGGTTACATTTTATGACTGAATGACTGACTGTTTTTTTGTCTACAACATACATTTTTCATTCAAGCTTGTACCTGGTGCTAATATTTTTGGATCGAATTATTGTATTACTTTTCATTTTAATTAGGCAGAGCAGACCAATAAAAATAGCTGGAAACATCAGCCAAAGGTCTAGCGGAGAAAACGAGGGGAGATTCAATAATTCGATAGAATAAGAAATTTATGTTTTAAACAATAAAATAATTTTATAATTAGTCATTCAATCATAAAGTGTTACCTAAGCGACTCCAGTGCCCTTCTGCTCAATAATGCCACTATCTGTCCGTACGCTAAACATTACTTACTAGAAGTAGGTAGATAGGTAGGTACTTACTTAAAACATCTTACACAAGTCTGTTTTGTGGTCACTCCAATTTAAAAAAAAAATTTCAAGAAAAAGATTAATAGAGACCTGGAAATTTCTTTGGAATCGTCCAGAAGCTATGCCAATCGGCCTAAAGTATATGACACAAACTATGATGGGTATGGTATGGGTGATAGGTATTACCTATTTACCTACCCAAAAATAATCTTGAGTTAGGTTGCCAAAGAGCTCAAAGAGGACCCAGTGTGCTGACGATGAGGGAGCCTCTTGTTCCTTTAGCCGTCAACACAGTGAATCCTCCTTTTTGTAAAGGGTCGGCAACACGCATGACCCGCCTCTGGAGTTGCAGGCGTCCATAGGTTACGGTTGCTGCTTACCATCAGGCGGGCCGTATGCTCGTTTGCCACCGTCGTGGTATTAAAAAAAATTGTAATCGGCTATGATCAAGATGTTATCAATATTGAATAACCGGATACTGTGCCTACTTCCTAATTATTGATATCCGGTTGAAAGCATATAAATAAAAATTGACCACAAAAACAAATCTCACAGCATTTTCGTCATTCAGAGTTATGTCAAAGTTATTTCAATTCGTATTATGTTGTTGTGTGGTAGGACTATCCTATGTAAGTATTATTTTATATTAGGTACCTATATTTATTATACCTATTTTCAACCGACTTCAAGATTTCGAAGGAGGAGATTCTTAATCGTCGGGATCTTTGTTTTTGCTATTTTTTCTTTGTTTCTTTTTTTTATGTATGCTTACCGACTATTCGAAGACGGCTGGACCGATTTGGAAAATTATTTATTTGTTTGAAAGAGTATACCTACTTCACAGTTGGTCCCATTGTCACCAGGAGAAATCAAGGGAGCTCTTCAAATGTTATACGCATACCATGATATTTGAGTATTTTTAGAGTAGCTCGGGCATTTGCTTTTGGATAGGTGGAGGCTAAGTGAAGTCGGTTCTTTTTTGTTTAAAATTATATTGAATACTAGCTGTGCCCGCGGCTCCGCCCGCGTGGAATTCGGTCTGTGTCAATAAGCGGCTAATTCACCCCTAATTTCTCTCCCGCTACCCTGGAGGCGGAACTTGAAGTAAAGTTGACAGATGGATTTATCCTATTAATTTTTATTGGCATGATTTAAACGACATAGAATAGTAGGTGTATATCGGACGATACAGGACCACTTTTGTATTTATACGTTCATGTCCACGGCAAATATCATCCAAATCGATCCTCCCGTCAAATCAGTCTAAGCATGAAAGGTAAGAACAGGCGCGGTTGAAATGGGGGGTGGGGGGGGGGGCGGGGGTGTCACAAATGCAGAAAGGTTTTTTCTATCTGAGGAATTAGTAATCCTTAAGGGGTGATTTCCGGGATAACAATGCAAAAAAAACCGGCCAAGAGCATGTCGGGCGATGCTCAGTGTAGTTTCGTAAATACCGCCCTGTTACGAAACATCCGTTCAAACGGTCGTTTATTAAGGGATATTTGGCGGCGCTTACGTCAGTCTACTATCCGGCACCGAACCGATTTTATTCAATATAGTATTTATTGAAAGTTCTTATCAGGCCTCACCAAATTTCAGCTTTCTAGTGCGAACAGTAACTGAGCTAGACCGTGGACAGACGGACGGACATGGCGAAACTATAAGGGTTCCTAGTTGACTACGGAACCCTAAAAAGAGATAAATAGTAGTTTATGTAACTGTTACGTAATAAGGCCTAATTATGTACAGAAGCATACACTGCTTTACCTACACACATATTAAAAATCCACTGAAACCATGCGTGCCGGTGGTCGGGGGGGGGGGGGGGGGGGGCGGATTTTGATTACGTTACCGTAGGTAATGAATTTTCATACGTTTTTACCACACTGTCACAGATAATACACTGATGTTACGTTACTGGTTGCAATAATTGTGGTAATTACATACTTCAAGGTAAGCACATTACAATGCACTAATGAACGTCAGAGAAAAATAAAATACGTGAGTGTCGTGGAACACTCTGTTGGAACGAAGTTATGTTATTTAATTTTATTACATTTTGGACTATTTCGTAAATTTTGTGGTATTAAAACCTTTTTTGTATTTTTATGAAATTTTTGAAATTTTTAAAATTTTTGAAATTCTTAAAATTTTTGAAATTTTTGAAATTTTTGAAATTTTTGAAATTTATAAATTTTTGAAATTTTTGAAACTTTAAATTTTTGAAGTTTATGAAATTTTTGAAATTTAGAAATTTTGCCATTTCTGACATTTTTTACTTTTAGGTTCTCGACTTTTTTCACTTTTATCACTTTGTCACTTCTCACTTTCACTACAATTCACTTCACTTCACTTTATTCTATTTTATATATTTTTTATTTCATTCCATTTTACATGTTTCTCAATCGTATGGGTGTCGCGTTTTCGTGACGTGACGCTTTTTCGTGACGGTCACGTGACTTTTTTTCACCTAGCCCCCCATCCGCGAACCGTCCAATAAGGAACTTCGTTCCAAAACTACCACCGGTTCTAACCCTACACCTCTGGCCCAAGAAGTATTATGACCGAAAAGATACTCGACGGGACTTATTTTTTCAAAACAGTAATACATTATTAGATCTTAAAGATACAAAATAATGCGTAGTCCTTCAAGAAGACATATCAAAACAGCTTGAGAGACAGATAATGTACCTATTGTTTAATTATAAAGAAAAATAAATCC
This sequence comes from Pammene aurita, assembly GCA_947086415.1. NCBI lineage: Eukaryota > Metazoa > Arthropoda > Insecta > Lepidoptera > Tortricidae > Pammene > Pammene aurita. The sequence goes on from OX352304.1 coordinate 17,101,163, forward strand.
TAATCTGACTGCTTCACAAAACGTTTGATATGTTTATCTACACTCATATTGTAAGTTCTCTAAAACGTGTTCGAAAACGGTAGGCAATGGCTAGCATTACCACGACCGATTTTACTATGATAAGCTTTTTATCTGTGGCAGTAACGTAATTTTAACTTTACATGCTCAACTATTGATGTGTTATGAGTTTTGATAACATAATGTACACCTGCACGCTCCCGCGCGGCCGCCGACACGCGCCTCCCCGACCGCCGGCACTATCGAGTTGGCCATGGCAGTGCAATGGCGGCCATTCTATGGTTTTCGAATACGGCATTTAGAATAAATAATATGAGTGTAGATAAAGCAGTGTATGCAACTGTACGTAATTAGGCCTTAAAACACTCGTGTGATCTTATTATGAAACCACACTCATGTTTTAAGGACCCTTATTACGTAACAGTTACATAAACTACTATTATGTAACTGTTACGTAATAAGAATCCTTAAAACATGAGTGTGGTTTTATGAAACGAGCCGCAGGCGAGTTTCATAATAAGATCACACGAGTGTTTTAAGGCCTAATTACGTACAGTTGCATACACTGCTTTATCTACACTCATATTATTTATCCTAAATGCCGTATTCCGAAACCATAGAATGGCCGCCATTGCACCGCCATGGCCAACTCGATTGTGCCGGCGGTCGCGCGGGCGCGTGTCGGCGGCCGCGCGGGAGCGTGCAGGTGTACATTATGTTATCAAAACTCATAACTCATCAATATTTGAGCATGTAAAGTTAAAATTACGTTACTGCCACACATAAAAAGCTTATCATAGTAAAATCGGTTGTGGTAATGCTAGCCATTGCCTACCGTTTTTGAACACGTTTTAGAGGACTTACAATGTGAGTGTAGATAAACTACTATTTCCTACCTAAACGGTGTCCTATAAATGTTGTAGTAGTTTTTTGGTTTGGGCCATGCATCTTTGTCCGTCATATATAATACTCGAACCTGCAATAACCCTTTGACATTCATGACATTTTCAAATATTTCTTAAGAGCGGGTAAAGGTAAATTTAAAGCATCGACGGGTAACATGTTATAAATATGAACACCTTGACCAAAAAATTACAAATTATTTAAATACCAAATTTCATCTAAATACGGACAACGGTTATTGGTTGTTTCTTCCCCATGTAAACTTTCCGTTTAAAGGATAATTTCCGAGATAAAACTATTTTATTTCCTTTTTTAATTAATTATCTCCATACCAAATTTTATCTAAATCGATTCTGCGGTTAATAATTCCCTATACAAATTTCCAACTCTCTTTTCACCCCTATAGGGTTGATTTTCGTAGTGAAAACTATCATTTGTCCTTTCTTGAGACCCATACTATGCCAAATTTCTTCTTTATCAGTTCAGCGGTTAAAAAATCGTCATACCAACTTCCAACCCCCTTTTCAAGGTGAAAGGGTTTATTTTCGGGATGAAAACTATTCTGTCGTTTCTCGGGACTCAAATTATCTGCATACTAATTTCTATTAAAAAAATCTCCATACAAACTTTCAACCCCCTTTTCACCCCCTCCAGGGTTGATTTTCGGGATGAAAACTATTTTTTGTCCTTTCCCGGGACTCAAACTATCTCTACACAAAATTTCATCAAAATGCGTTCTGCCGTTTTCACGTGATAGATGTATAGATAGATAGTTTTTATTGAAAGTACCTTTCAGGCTTCACTTCCATTATTTTTTTCAAATTTTTTGGACCTACGGTTCTAAAGTAAGGTGGGGGGGGGGGGGGGTTTCAAGATGAAACTATCCTTTGTCCTTTCTCGAGACCCATACTATCTCTATACCAATTTTCATCTAAATCTGTTCAGCGGTAAAAAAATCCTCATACCAACTTCCAACCCCCTTTTCACCCCCACAAGGGTTTGAAAACTATCCTATGACGTTTCTCGAGACTCAAATTATCTCCATACTCATTTCTATCTAAATCGTTTCAGCTGTTAAAAATTCTCCATACAAACTTTCAACCCCATTTTCACCCCCACCAGGGTTGATTTTCGGGATCAAAACTATATATTATCCTTTCCCGGGACTCAAACTTTCTCTATACAAAATTTCATCGAAATCCGTTCAGCCGTTTTCACGTGATGCGCGGTCAAATAAACAGCCAAACAGATAAACAGATAAACAGACAAACAGATAAACAGACAAAAATACTAAAAATTGTTGGAACGTGTTCTGTTATCGATTCTAAGTATCCCCAGTCAACTTTTTTTCGATTATCTTCCATGTACAGACTTTCGACCCTCTTCAGCTTTATTATATGTATAGATTTTTTATTTAAGTACTTACGGCTACGTTTTCAGAAGGATTAGACAACTCACTAATGTGGAAACAGCCCGCATAGTGTACTTCAGCTACTTTCATAGTATAATGTCTTATGCAATGTTAGTCTGGGGTAAAGCCGCCGATATACAAACCATTTTCGTACCTATTACAAAAAAAAGCAGTGCGGAATATATATAACTTGAGGAGACTTGACTCGCTAAGAGAACTTTTCAAAGAAATAAATATTTTGACTATGGCATCACAATACGTATATGATTGCATAATATATGCTCTAAAAAAGATGTCCTCCTTTAAGAAAATGCGAAGTGCTAGAAATAATTATAAAATAGCAATCACTAGTTCTCGTGTTAAGAGAGTAAATAAAGGTTATTTAGGAAAATGTAAAACTACTTATAATAATCAGGGAGTCTATTCGACATGGCATAACTGACAGTCGCATGCGAGACAACAATGATATCACACTTTTGTGACAGTTCATTCACCTAACCACCTACGTCAAAATCAACAGGTCTCGCTAGAGGAATTTCTCTATTGGCATGGGTGCCATCTTATTGTTTTGACGTTGGCGTCAGTAAATTATGGGAATCCCACATACGGCATTTGTTTACCTCTAGTAGGTAAAGAGAGCCTTGAAGCATTTTATGAAAACTCATTTGAAAGCGACATCTCTGAATGTCTTCTGAAACTAAATACGTGTGTAAGTATGTGTGTAAATCATACGTGTATTTTCGTGCTACAATACTAGGCTAGAACTAGGGTAGTCTACATAGACGGCTTACAAGCAATTTTTTAGATTTGACGATGCATTTTTGGGTGTAGCAACTATGACGAAACCTGTGCTTTGGGTAAAACATATGTGACAAATATTACATATTGAATAAAAATGACTGGTATGAATGATTTTAAGATTTCTTGTAACCAATAAATGTTTTTTGTCACAAGAAATAAAACAATACATTGACTTATAAACCGACCACGTAGATCCAATATTATGTAGAATAGGTTTAGTGTAAATAAATTATAATATCAAGAATACAACCTTGATATCTATCTCACGTGTTTATATCGAGACCCGAAAAAGTGAAAGATTACAAAATTATAACTAGTGTATGGTTAAAAAAGTGGTATCTTGAGCGTTGCGGGGGGCACTAGAAGCAAATAAACTGCTGCCGAGAGTATTACAACATTTTTCACCACGCCACGTTAATTCTGCCAAATATATATGGTTCAAAATCATCGTTCTATAACGTAAAGTAATAACTGTTATCCCTTGTGAAAAAAAAAACAATTTTACTGACGCTTTAAAAAATCAAGATAGGCGGTGGTGCTGATGTGGTGAAAAAGCATTCATACACAAGAAAATAATTTTAATAAGAAAACCTAACTACTAATAATATAATTATTTAATTTTGCAATGTTTCTGTCTGTTTTAATGCCTACTTATAGTGCTGCAGTCTTTGTTACGTCAACGTCTATGGAAAGTTTGAGGCATTTCAAAAACATCAGAAAAGAAATTAAATTCGAGAAATAAATGAATCTTACACAAATCGAACTAGGCCCACAGTAAGCTCAGTAGGGCTTGTGTTATGGGTACTAGACGATATATAAATATAGGTATTAGATAAATATGGATAAATACTTAAATACATAGAAAACATCCATAACTCAGGAACAAATATCTGTGATAAACAAACAAACAAATGCCCTGACCAGGATTCGAACCCGGGACCTCCTGCTTCGTAGGCAGGGTCACTACCGACTGGGCTAGGAGGCCGTTATTTCTATAGGTAGCCTGGTAGTCAGTGCCTTAAAGGATTGTTTGACATTTGATACTTCACGCAGATAAACATAGTAGAAAAATGGAGCAACAGTATAGTAATTATCAAAACAAACTCTGGTAGCCTGGCGGCCAGACACTCGACTTACGCTCTAAGGATCGCGGGTTCAAACTTGGCTCCTACTACTGCCTCCTAACTTAACTAAGGTTTTAGACACTTCAAACAATTTTACACATATTCTTCATAGATTCTAATCTAATGTAAGACTCTTATATTACAAAGGTATTCCTAATCCTGAGAGTTGAGGATGTTATGGAAATATAAACATATCAGGTAAATAAATACAGTGCACAGTAGTACTAGTCATAATCCTCATGATTATAACTAATTGCCACTAACAAGACCCAAGTTTTGAATTACTATTTAGGAGACTCGGGATATGAAAACCAATGGGTCTTCATTTCAAAAAACAAGTTGACGTTTACTGCAAGTAAATGTAATTGTGTATCTGACTGACTTACGTGTAAGTTATATTCCAATATTATATCATATTATATTTCTTATATAATGAATTGATATGGTTACACATGGCACTTTAAACTATACATACTTGTTTCTTTAAACATCGATTTTTTTTAAGGGTGTTCAGTTTTTCAGCTGCTTACGCCACCGCATCTGTATGTTTATTGGATCCGGTGAGGTGAGAAGCCGCCAGTGTGTCTACGCATGTAGTATCCCACATGCACATGTACATGGGGAATGGCTATACAGCCGCATACAGTCAAGTCGTTGTAGGAGATTTATTGCTAGTGGCTTGCTTAATCTGAGGAAATCTACTCTAACGTAGCATCCAAATTACACAAAATAATGCAGAGCACAGTGAATGCAGGGTACTGTAGAGATATTCCCAACAGCAGGGTGGAAGAACACATACAACTCATCGCACTTTTTGATGTTTATCCATTCGCTCCTCGGCCAGATATCGACATTTCTTTTATGGCATGTTAATTGAACTTTAGGTTAAATAGGTAATGCCAATCATATTATATTTTAACAGTTATATATTTTTAATAAATACCTACAAATAATAATCATAAAAATTATAAATATTAATGTGCTCTCAGTGAAAATGTCTTAAAATCATATCAATTTTATAATTACTTCTAGAGGTATCTTACCTAGTTTGAATAGTCAGAAATCAACTTCGCGCAAAAGTTTCGTGGGGGTTGTTTGACATCTGATACTTCACTACTTAAACATTATAGATACTGGTGCCGGCTATACTGTAAATTTATCAAAAATCTAAAATTACCGGTCGGCTTCCATATAGCGTTGACAGCGTTGTAGAGCCCATCACGGAGATATTGAAAACATAAGTCTTAAAGGTCGTAAATGGGCGCTAGTATGTGTGGCGTCAAGTTGAAAATACAAAAAAAATACGTTAATTTATCGTTACGCTTAAATTTTGACACACGGCGAAGCCCACTTACTTAACCACCCACAAAATCTACATACTTACCAAATTTAAGGCCATTACGGTGGGCGTATAAGGTTTTAAGACCAGTTGAAATCGCAATTTGTTGAGCCTTAATTTATTTTTGAGCTTACTGCTCGAAATTTTTACAGAAGCTATAAGACCCGTTTAGTAAGAAAATACCAAATGTAAGACCATACCGGTGGGAGCATAAGGATTTAAGACCATTTTAAGAAATAGTCGGCTTCATAACATCAACTGTAAGACACTCCTCCGTCTACAGCTCAGCCAGCCTCGTAGGTAAAGTCACTAAAATCTTACAGGACCCCCACCCCCAAACCATGGAACTGTGGGCTTAGAGGAGGCCAAAAAAGCTTGGTGAAGTGGTTGGCGGGTCAGGATGTTTTTACCCATCCAAATTGCCATTGGAGCTGGGACGAGGTATTGTGCCAAATTTCTTATGAGTCACTCACTCCTAAGCCGCAGCACTGGCTACCGGCTTACCCGTCACCAAACAGGAGGTTTGGTGACGGGAGGACAGCTTTTCCAGACACTGTCAGTAATAATGACATTATTTCTCTACTCATCTTGCTCATCCTTCATTCATATACATAGAAAAAGATGGGTACAGAAATATTGACATTATTACTGGATAGAAATAAGTCAAATAATAATAACATTAAATAATTAAAATACTTTTAAAAAAATGAAAAAGAAAAAATATATAAATGTACAAAAATGTATAACATAAAAAAGTTAAAAACTAAAATAAAAACGTCTTCTAAGGCTTTTCCACAAAATATGCACTTAATGAATACACACAAATTATATGTAAGTTAACCAGTGAACGCACCGGGTAGTTCGGTTTAACTGGTCCCTATGCACAACATTACATTGTTGCATTGCGCTTGGTGTTACCGAGCGCCTTTGTTCTTAACTCGTCCACCAGTTTTTTGCATTCTACCCTCTCCCATTTAGCTTTAAGATAAATATTGTTTTCTCAGTAAGTGATTTATGTAAATCTTTTTGAGAAATAAATGTCTTAAACCGTATAGTATCTGGACCGGCACCTGATTGATTGAAATCTGATTCCGGCTTTGAGTCCGTGTTTGTGCTCCACACAGGTGTTCTTGCGGTACTTAAGTAAATGCCTCATGCGTGCCTGTGGGATGCTATATGCGTAGACACACTGGCGGCTTCTCACTTCACCGAAACCAATAAACAAGCAGGTGCGGTGGCCAAAGAAGCTGAAAAACTGAAGACCCATAAAACATTTTTATACCTTTCGTAGTCGAGACCCTTGGCGCGTGGGGACCCAGTGCTCAGTAACTTTTTAAAGAACGCAAAAAGAGGCTCGTCGACTCAATTGGTGACCAAAGAGCTGGCAGCTTCCTCGCTCAAATCATAAGTTTTGCGATACAGCGGAGAAATGCTGCCACCATCCTCGTTTGTTAGTTTCTAACATGTCGATACATATAATATAGCGGAACCTCGACCAAACAAATACCCATGGTAAATACCCCGTTTTAAATAGTTTTTGTAACTTGCAAACTTTTAACATAAAAAAAATTGCGTTCTACGACGTTCAAAAAAATTGTTTTATTTAGAACGTCATATAAATATTGAATACCATTTTTTTTTTCAAAAATAAAAAAATATAAGGATGAACATTTAAAGCATTCTTTTAGAAACATGAATGAATGAATGAAAGATTTATTCATGACAATTACAAAAAACATACAATAACATATACAACCCGAAACATTAATTGCCACGAAATCGTCGCAACTCAGCGTTAAATGCCGGCAGGGCCAGCGCTGGTCTTCCGTTGCAACCATTTGACGACACGGCGCATTGACGCCACGATCACATTCCCAAAGTAAGAATATCTTAATCAAAACAAGAGAAAAAAAAAACAATAAAAACAGGAAAAAAAAAGTTTTTTTCAAAACTGTCCCGCAAGGTTAACTTTTACGGTTTAAAATAAGGCGGTGAAGTGCCTAGTTTATGGTCAAACAATTTGGAGTGGTTAGCTCAAAAATAATACAAATGCAAAAATTGCGATTACATTCGAATCTTAAAATAGGCATTTATGCAATAAAATGTATGCAATAAATATTACACATATTGATTTATGCAATAAAATTTAGTTGATAGGATGCAAAATGATCAATATATCCAACTAAAGTGAAAATTTATAAATTCTTTTGAAGTGGCTCAAAGCTGCAAAATTTTACGATTTTTGAAAGTGTGAATTGAAATGATTTTTTTTAAATTGTACTGTAAAATAAATTGTATGGCAACCATACACATAAACGCAACGTTTCACTGTAAAAATAGCAATTTCATATTTTTTCCATACTTTAAACAGGGCAACTATGTGATCGTGACGTCACTTTTGCACGTCATTTTGTTAGGAGCGTTTTGAGAAACAAATGCAAATCTCAGACTTTAAGTCTCATTTCTGACTTTTCTATTGCTTTAACGCAATTGGCCCCATATAGACATTTGATCCTCACAACAAAACGAATCGATTGATACCATACATGAAAAAAATTCACCATGCCTATTGTATGCTCCCACCGGAATTTGGTATGTAGGTTATTTGAAGTAGACTTTACCGTGAGTACAAATTTGGAGCGGTAAAACCACTGATTAATTAACGTTATTTTCTTGTATTTTCAACTTGACGCCATATGATATGATATGATATTTATTCAAAAACAATTTACATCGTGTTATACATACTAGCGCCCATTTAAGACCTAGTAAGACTTATTTTTTCATGATCTCGAAGATGGGCTCTATATCGCTATATGGAAGCCAACCGATAAGATTTTTGATAAATTTACAGTGGGGCGGGCTAACAAGGTGTAATCTGTGTTCGTATCACGGATTTATATGAAGTGGATCTTTTTCTTAAACCTTGTCCCTAACCAAGGATGTGCATTTCTGTCATTGAATTTGACAACTAGTATCCGATACGTTTGCCTAAGTTAGAAAGAGAACTCGAAAGAACGAATCATGTTGTCCCTTCTTCACGCATGGCACGTGAAGAAGGGACAACATGATTCGTAACGTCAAAGAGAGACCTCTGTATAGTACTATTGTTTACTCGGTGCCCACAGTTGAAAATTATTACCGAGTAAAAGAGTCGTTCATAGGCGACTAGCATAAAACCGGCCAAGTGCGTGTCGGACCACGCATAATAGAGGGTTCCGTACCTTCAATGGAATAAGAACCAAACTAATACCAGATGTTATTTTTAAACACCTATCGATTGATGTGCAACATGTTGATATAAGGGGAAAAATTGTTTTTTGTAATTTAGTTACATGGAGCGCCCCCCATAAAAATATTTTCTCCTTCAATTTAACTACATATAGTCTGGCCAGCCAACGAAAACATTAGCAATATACAGCGACCAAAAGTATGACAACACTAAAAATCAGTGAAAAAAGCAGCAATGATCATCAAATTCTATATTTTTAATTTTAGTTGGTATTTCCACCCCTTTCATTACGTGACATTCACGGTGTGTAAAAAGGAGACAGATATATTTCGTCTGATCTGTCATCAACTGTAACAAATAATCTGGTTGAGGCAATTGACATATGCCATAAAAACGAATTTAAATTCAATGTAGAACGTTGCAGGAGTTCTATCTCACTCGCGCTTAAGACGAGAGAGTGAAATGCACTAGAAACAAATTCAATGTAAAAGAAATGTGAATTGAAATGTTCGTCACGAACACGGTGTCTAATCACAAAGGGTTGGCACATGTACGTATTTTGAATTTGCCGCGCTTTTCTACTGAAAAAATGGTTTGCCAGACTATAATTAAATAGCGGCATGAAAAATACACCTTATGTCTAAATTTTATTTTATTCGTCTTATAGTTTCCGAGTAAAATGGCTGTGACATACGGACTGACGGACAGACAGACGGACATGACGAAACTATAAGGGTACCGTTTATGCCATTTTGGCTACGGAACCCTAAAAAAAAAAAGTACTAAAAACGGTCCGATAGAGAGCATAATAGTGGGGGGCGGTGCCTCACTCGCACTCGTTACAAAATTGTCACATTTGACACATATTCACATTTTGATTGTCTGATGATGACGTCATTACCTCCTTAGTCAAAACGAGACACTTAGATAAGCTTCTCTGTCGGCCTCACTTTGTGACCGAAGAATGAGATCCACTTCATATACATCCATGGTTCGATACCTACGTATACCTACTAAAAAAAAAACACCAAACTCTCTGCCATGGGATTCCCAATGTCCTGTCAACATATCTAAAATGGTGGCCATAGCCATAGACAAAACGCTCTAGCGAGACCTACTGACAGCTTGACAGTTAGGTGTATCACTCTATCACCTAGTGAGACAAGTGTGAGAGCAACGTCTCGCAGTTTGGCATCTCGAATCGGGCCCTGGGAAGCACTAGACTTACCATTACCAAGATTAAAAAAATACCTTAAATCTGGGCTATTACATAAGGCGTACTACACCGTGGAAGAGTACCTTAGTGACAATAATACATGGACTAATCTAGAGCCATAAAATCAGACTAAGTGACATACAATTTACTTTTATAGATGATTAATGTCTGATAATTATAAATGTACTTATTTTAATATTTTTATTCTATAACTAGCTTTTGCCCGCGGCTTCGCTCGCGTTAAATTCGGGGTAACAAACCATACAAACTTCCACCCCCCATTTTAGGGAAGTGGGGGGTTAGAAAGAGACAAAAAGTAGCCTATGTCACTCTCCATCCCTTCAACTATCTCCACTTAAAAAATCACGTCAATTCGTCGCCCCGTTTTGCCGTGAAAGACGGACAAACAAACAAACAAACACACACATACACTTTCCCATTTATAATATTAGTATGGATTTGTAGTTGTTAGTATTTTCGTGTAACCTAGATTAAGTATGTACTTTGACGATGCAAAAGTGAATGAAAAAATTCTACTTGAATAAATAATTTTTGACTTTGACTTTAGGCACATTTTGTACTAAATATGTGTTACACAGCGAACCTTTCTTATTCGTTCTATGCTCACATTAGATCCATGTATTTTTAGGTATATGTTTGGCAGATAAATCTGTCAATGTACTCGTACTTGTTTCAGAAATAAAGCCTAGACATGTATGCGGACAAATCTCCGGCAGCCAGATCTCTCTGGCAGATGTGTTCTGGGTTCTGGCGGACAAATCCATATCCAAATACATATTATCTAAAATACACTTAAATGTCTTAAGTACAAACACAATAATTAAATTAGTATTATCAGAAACCTAATTTTACTCCTAGCCCCTCTAATTTCAGGGCAAGACCGAGGCCGAACTAAAGCAGTACTTCATGAAATTAGCCATAACATGCAGCAAAGACCACATGATCACACCTGACGAGATGGTTATGATGCAGAAGCACAAGATGCCTGATAGCGAGAATGCAAGGTGCCTGATGGCTTGCGTTTACAGGAAGGCCACTTGGGTACGTGTTCTCAAATACCTGAACATCCAGCAGCATAGCTAAGAATGATCTTTTCCGTTACAATTAGCATTTAATCCAGGAACCTTGTCGCCTGAAAGTACGGGGTACTGTGCGTCAAATCCTGTAGTTCTGATTTTTTGCAATGTTGGCCCAATGAATAATGCAAGTTTATGACCTCGAACGCAACTTTGACAAAAATTTTAAAATCATTTTTTTAGATTTTGGCCCTTTGCCCCTTTACCCTTCCTCTTCTCTTCTAGGAAAAACTGATCTATTTTGAAAAGCTTTATCTTGGAAACTATTGGGTGTACAGGGACAATTCTAGTCTTATATTGTAGTAAATTTAGTCTACTAGCCCTTACAAAAACTAGCCTTTAAGGGTTATAATCGCCAAAAAAAACTAATTATTCGTTTTTTTGACAAAGTTGCGTTCGGCGCTCAAAGTCACAAACTTTATTGGGCCAACATCACAACCAAGTCTGCAAAACATCACATCTACCGGTTTTGACGCACAGGATAATTATATAAAGTTACTGGATTAATTATCAAACTTGATCGACTCAGAAGACAAAGGTGTATTCTTCAGTGTATCCCTACAGTTAAAAAACAAAACTATTGTGGCAAACAAGTATGTATACTTGTAATGTATACCGGTTTTAAGAAAAAGCATGTGCTTTACAGATGAATGACAAAGGCATGTTTGACGACGCTGCAGCTGTCGCAATGGCAGAAAATGAACATGGAGACGACACCACAATGATTGAAAACTCTAAGAAGTTATTTGATCAATGCAAGTCAGGTTAGTTTTTATTTTTAGTGGAGCCCTACCGTTACGTTAGACGGACGTAGAGAAACATTATTTAACATCACACACAGTAGGTGGTGCAGTCACGAACCCGGATTGTTGAGCCACTTGCCATTATTTATTCATAATTTAGCCGTGTTATGCTGATTAAAATAATTTTAAATACTTACCCATCAAATTATACAAGTAGCTCAACTCAATTGACTTCAGATCTAAAGAAGCATAAGCGTACATGAGTGCAAATTGCGAAAAGTTTCAAAACAGATATTTTTAATATATATAATTTTCCCGAGCCCCAAGATACAGGCGCAGCCTAGTTTGGGGCTCAAAGGACATCTCGTGTTTTGTACAATCATTATTTAGTTAATAAATAATAATAATAAATATTATAGGACAATCTTACACAAACCGACCTAGTCCCACAGTAAGCTCATTAAGGCTTGTGTTGTGGGTACTAGACGACGATATATATAATAGATAGATATTGATAAATACTTAAATACATAGAAAACATCCATAACTCAGGTACAAATATCTGTGATAAACACACAAATAAATGCCCTTACCAGGATTCGAACCCGGGACCTCCTGCTTCGTAGGCAGTGTCACTACCGACTGGGCTAGGAGGCCGTAATAAATAAATAAATAAATATTCTTATTCTTATTCTTAGTTGGAGAAGTTCTCGGAAATTTCCAAAAAAAATCACAAGAATTAAAGAAAATTTAAATTTATGAAACGGAAAGTTGAAATCCACATACAAAATTATGTGAAGTTGGTGAAATTTTCCAATTTTTAGGGTTCCGTACCTCGAAAGGAAAAAACGGAACCCTTATAGGATCACTTTGTTGTCCGTCTGTCGGTCTGTCTGTCAAGACCATTTTTCTCAGGAACGCGTGAAGGTATCAAGCTGAAATTTATATCAAATACTCAGGTCTATTGTCCCTTAGAGCTGTGAAAAAATCAAACTTAAAAGCCACCGCAATCAAAAGATACAGTCGTTTATGCTGCAAATTTTAGAGTTTTTCGGCACTCGCAAAACCTACGGGGTACTTCCCGTGAACTCAGAAACTTGAAATTTGGCAGGAAGAAACTTCATAAAGCACACACAAAGGAAAAATTACGAAAAGTAGACATTTTTAGTAAAATCATACAAAAAAATATTTTTTAAATTTTAAACTTATTACCTTTTTCCTCGTAAACGCGTAGAGGTATTAAATTGAAATTCATATCAAATACTCAGGTCTATAATACCTTTAAGCTGTAACAAAATCAATTTTCTATGTCAGTGCAATGGGTGAACTTTTACTTATATAACTACAGGTTTGTACGGAACCCTCGGTGCGCGAGTCCGACTCGCACTTGGCCGGTTTTTTTTTATAAAATTTCTTTTCTTTTTAGTAAACGACGAGTCAGTCAATGACGGAGAGAAAGGTTGCGATAGAGCAGCTTTGCTGTTCAAATGCCTAACTGAAAATGCTCCTAAGGTACGTGAACGTATCTTATGTAAAATGCGTTTATGCACACTTGCACAATGCAGTTTTTATATCATATATAACGCGTGAGGATATTTTTAAAAATAGTTACCATTCTACGAAAAGGTGTTCAATAAAACGCGTAAGTATAGCTTTTTATCAGAATATTACTTGACCGACACAAATATCGATCACTTACCTAAGTATTTCTTCGAATTGAAAATAATCCAAATATAAATTTTATTATCATTGGATTTTTTCGTCAAAGGTGGTTTACAATTTAATATTTTTGATTTCTTTTCATATAATATAATTGTTAATTTGTTTAATTTTATGAGAACGCATATAATATACATACATATCATACACAGGTTTTTTTTCAGATGGGCTTCAAAATATAATGTTTCAGCTTCTCGAGCTCCACATAGTTTTGTTCATGCGTCGGTAAGAATCATAATTGTAGTAAGTAGGTAGATAATATCTTAATGCATACAATAAATTTACACTACGTTTTTTGACCTACGTACCTAACAACTATTTTCTAGCTATTCACCTAAGAATAACCGTTTTTAGGGTTCCGTAGCCAAATGGCAAAAAACGGGACCCTTATGGATTCGTCATGTCTATCTATCTGTCCGTCCGTATGTCACAGGCATTTTACTCGGAAACTATACGACGTATCTAAATAAAATTTACACATAAGGTGTATTTTGTATGCAGCTACTTAGTTATGTAGTTAAAGGGTTTAGCAGGCTAAGGAAGGACGTGTGGCCCCTGTGAGGAAAAGTTGAATTAGTAAATGTCAATTGTTTGTCGCCTCATAACTAGTAATCACTCCAACTTTCAGCCCTCTATCTTGAACTGTCTCAGAGATAACGTCAAACATGTATTTTTTTAATATTTTTTTTCAAACTCGTATATCTCCTAATCCATAGCAGCTAAAGCGTTGAAACAAAATCACAGCTACGTAGTTTAAGTGGGAGTATACCCTATAATTTTATTAATATTTAATACGTGAAAAATAAAAGAAATAAATGTCAATTTATTTTTTGACAGCTCTTTCCAACACGTTTTTTTGAAAGTACAATTATGAAAAAAATCATGTAAATTGCTTATAGTATTAGCTACTAGCATACAAAAAATCAATTGATTATATTTGGTGCAACATACTGTAAAAAAAAAACTAACGAAAGTATTCAAGTATCAAGAGTAGGCTTCTGAACTGAAAGTTCGTTTTTAAGTTTTATGTTTGTTGCCTAGCAACAAAGGGTGTATTGTTTTTAATTTGACGTATGACTGTCAAAAAAGGTCACTGAACTACTGCTGTGTTAGCATTTGTAACTAATTTTACTAACTACTAAATCAACGAAACGACGGATGTGCTATATGTTTATTATTTTATAATAGTACATTACTTGGACTGTTAAAGAAAGAAAGCCCGAAATCGCAGGTATTTGTGACCCGAGCCGCAGGCGAGGGTTGTAAATATGCGATAGAGGGCTTTCTTTTTTACTGCCCGTGGTGAGTACACAATTTTACGTCTCCATCTGGCCATAATGCGAGTTTTACCGTACGCGTAGCGTGCGGCAAAACTCACGTTATGGCCAGGTGTGACGTAAACAAAATTAATTGGTTTCATTATAGTACACGTATTAACATAACGAATTAAATAACTCATTAGAGCAGATATCACAATATAAGTCACTTAGATAATGACTATCGTAATATTCGTCGTCCCAGGTATAGGACAATGTTATCCTGCAGTCATCGCAATATCCTTTTAACATAACATTTTCGTCAGAGAGCGATATCTCAATACTGGTAAAGACTGTAAAAACAGTTGCTTCGCTATTAACCGTGGCAAGTTGAGCCCAAATATTTTTGATTTTATGATTTCCATCTGAAAGAATGTATGTACATGAAGTTTCTGTTTTATTTTTTATTTTATTTACATTTAAAACTTATTTTCGCCATTATGGAAAAATCGGACTCCTCTTCTACATAACGTGTTGTATATTCCCTTAAACAATTCACTATTATGTTAAATGTGCTAGCGTATAAATTGTATAATAGTTTTGTATAATTTAAAGATAGCTCATACCTAATAAATCATAATGTCTAATGTTATGTTACTCGGAATCGACAAACGCTTAGTTTATACGCTAGCACATTTAACATAATAGTGGATTAATGAATTTTGAAGCGAATCAAATTATTTTGTTCAATATTTTTTGATTTGCAATTTTTAAGTAGTTACACTACTATATATAAACTGAAAATAGATGTCATATACTTCAGAAAAAAAAAAAAAGTGACCAAACCCTCCGGTGTCCGAGGCCAGATCTGGCCTCGGACACCGGAGGGTTTGGTCACTTTTTCTGAAGTATATGACATCTATTTTCATAATAGTGGATTGTTTAAGGGAATATACAACACGTTATGTAGAAGAGGAGTCTGATTTTTCCATAATGGCGAAAGTAAGCTTTAAATGTAAATAAAATAAAACAGAAACTTCATGTATCTTTCAGATGGAAATCATAAAATCAAAAATATTTCGGCTCAACTTGCCACGGTTAATAGCGAAGCAACTGTTTTTACAGTCTTTACCAGATATTGAGATATCGCTCTCTGACGAAAATATTATGTTAAAAGGATATTGCGATGACTGCAGGATAACATTGTCCTATACCTGGGACGACGAATATTACGATAGTCATTATCTAAGTGACTTATATTGTGATATCTGCTCTAATGAGTTATTTATTTCGTTATGTTAATACGTGTACTATAATGAAACCATTTAATTTTGTTTATAAAATAATAAACATATAGCACATCCGTCGTTTCGTTGATTTAGTAGTTAGTAAAATTAGTTACAAATGCTAACACAGCAGTAGTTCAGTGATCTTTTTTGACAGTCATACGTCAAATTAAAAACAATACACCCTTTGTTGCTAGGCAACAAACAAAAAACTTAAAAACGAAGTTTCAGTTCAGAAGCCTACTCTTGATACTTGAATACTTTCGTTAGTTTTTTTTTACAGTATGTTGCACCAAATATTAATTGAGTTTTTGAAAATATTATAAAAATTGAGTTTTTGTATGCTAGTAACTAATACTATAAGCAATTTATATGATTTTTTTCATAATTGTACTTTCAAAAAAACGTGTTGGAAAGAGCTGTCAAAAAATAAATTGACATTTATTTCTTTTATTTTTCACGTATAAAATATTAATAAAATTATAGGGTATACTCCCACTCAAACTACGTAGCTGTGATTTTGTTTCAATGCTTTAGCTGCTATGGATTAGGAGACATACGAGTTTGAAAAAAAATGTTAAAAAAATACATTTTTGACATTATCTCTGTGACAGTTCAAGATAGAGGGCTGAAAGTTGGAGTGATTACTAGTTATGAGGCGACAAACAATTGACATTTACCAATTCAACTATTTCTCACAGGGGCCACACGACCTTCCTTAGCCTGCTAAACCCTTTGAAATAAAAAATATTTTTAGGGGGGCGCTCCATACAGGTAACTAAATTAAAAAAAAAATTTAACCAAATATCAACATGTGATACATCAATCGATAGGTCTTTCAAAATAACATTGAGGTTTCTTTGACAATTTTTTTTTTTTTTTTTTTTTTTATACCACGACGGTGGCAAACAAGCATACGGCCCGCCTGATGGTAAGCAGCTACCGTAACCTATGGACGCCTGCAACTCCAAAGGCGTCACATGCGCGTTGCCGACCCTTTACAAAAAGGAGGATTCACTGTGTTGACGACTAAAGCAACAAGAAGGTCCCTCATCGTCAACACACTGGGTCCTCTTTGAGCTCTTTGGCAACCTTACTCACCAGCAGGAACACAACACTATGAGTAGGGTCTAGTGCTATTTGGCTGTGGTTTTCTGTAAGGTGGAGGTACTTCCCCAGTCGGGCTCTGCTCCAGATTTGAGCGATGACATTCGCTGAACGTGCCCTACCACACTTAGCAAGATGCCATTCGCAGTGCCCATACCTCTCTTTTTGGCGTAGTTTAAGGACATACCCAGGTCCGGACGTAGTTTAAGGACATACCCCGGGTCCAAAAAATAAATAAATAATTTTGTGATAAAGTGAATATTTTCTGAAATAATCGCTTCGAAAGTCAGAAAAGTTGTGTAGCCCCCGTAACTTTTGAACCGTAAGTTAAAAAAATATGAAAAAATTTGAGGAGATGCGCCTTATCATATACTTTCTACGAAAATTGTTTTGAACATTATCGGTTCAGCCATTTTTGAGTTATCTCCAAAAAACTTCTTCCACAGGCATCAGATACGACCTTTTGGTATTAGTTTGGTTCTTTTATTCCATTGAAGGTACGGAACCCTCCTATGCGTGGTCCGACACGCACTTGGCCGGTTTTTTTTTTACATAGATGTAACCATAACAAGTTAAGTACTTAAATTATTACTTATTATTTATGTAGGTCATACTGTGGTTCATTCAGTAGTGTATAAGATTTCAAAATCTCGAATAAAGCAAAAGAAACGCAACTCTGGTCCAGTTGGAGGAATGTATTGGTTCGAACAAAGGTACTCCAACTTAGTGAACTTGATACGATAACTCGGAATTACGAACTTAATTGATCCAGTCAGCCGGTTATTAGAAAACAGTTTATCAATCGGACGCCCAAGGAACTCCAAAAACGCATTACCTACTATTTTACCGGAACAGCCAGCTATGTAGTATGTATTAAGTAGTTAGGGTAATCACACGACATGCAACATTGTAAGACACTTAAGACCAGCGCAAACTGGCGAAGCGGAGCGGAGATCATGAGGAGCATTTCCTCCGCGCAGCGCACACTGACGGGGGAAAATCCCCCGCGAGCCCCGCCAGCGCAGAACCGGCAGCCGGCGCACTCGGGAGGACTTCGGCGCATGTCGGGGGGTGGCGCGTCATGTCGCCGCCTACAGCCGCAGTATCCTCTATTTTCATTCACATACTCGTAGCGTACACGGACGAGGGAAAATCCCTAACAATACCGCGAACGCCCGTCAGCGCGGGGCTGACGACTGACTCATTCCGGGGGATGCCGCGGCATGCCGGCGCCTACCGCCGCGGTATCCTCTAGCGTGCTCCGGAGAGATCTCCTCCGTGATTCTCCTTGTTGTGATGTAAATAGCAAAAAATATACATAGATAATAAATGTATATTTTTTTGCTAAAAACTAAAAGCTAAAAACTGGCGCAGCGGAGCGGAGATAGCTCCGCTGCGCCAGTTTGCGCAGGTCTTTATGCATCTAATAAGCGACTATAGAAACACCGTGACTATGATTTTTCTTTAATCGGATTCAACGGAGGTGTAAGTGATACAAACTGTGGTATTAAGTATAAAACCATTGTATTATAGTAAGCCAGTAAGTAAAGTACAGGATTTACGAGTAGATGTAAGTAGGCGATTAATAATCATAAACATGTTGGGAATAGATACTAAGGAGATCAAAACCTGTGGGTGTATGTGTACCTGTGGGATTAAGATTCCTTCCCATAGGCATGGTGATTTTTTTTCTTGTATGGTATCAATCGATTCGTTTTGTTGTGAGGATCAAATGTCTATAAATATGCGGCCAATTGAGCAACACAAAAGTCAGAAATTAGACTTAAAGACTGAGATTTGCATTTGTTTCTCGAAACGCTCCTAACAAAATGACGTGCAAAAGTGACGTCACGATCATATGATATACTATGACTATACAGTGTGGAAAGATAAGTCGGGCCCTGGAGGGAAACTACCTTAAAACGTTGAAATAGCTCAATTCACTGAAAGGAAACATTCTTTAATTTTTTTAAAGGGGCATAACTGCATTTACAAATTTTTGGAAAAGAGTACAGTTTACAAAAAAACTATTTATTTTTTAATTTTTGCCGTAAATATTTTTCATGACAATTGATGCCAATCGATCCTATTTCCAACAAGGATAAAAACTTCTTAATACCAACCAAGTTTAGGGCACAAGAGAACCCATAAATATTAATAAAATTATTTTTCATACAATTATTATGGAAAAAAGTGAAAATTAAGAAAAAAACTGTGAATGCAGTTTTAATTTTTAGGAAAAATAAAAGAATGTTTCCTTTCAGCGAATTGAGCTATCTCAACGTTTTAAGGTAGTTTCCCTCCAGGGCCCGACTTATCTTTCCACACTGTATAGTTGCTGTAGTATGGAAAAATTATGAAATTGCTATTTTTACAGTGAAATGTTGCGTTTATGTATATGGTTACCATACAATTTATTTAACAGTAAAATGTAAAAAATCGAATGGTATCAGTATTTTTTTAAATTTCGTACTTTAAAAAATTTTAAAATTTTGAAATTTTGAAGCATATCTTTGAACAATTTCAATAGATTTTTTAATTTTAACTCTATTTGGATATTGGTAATTTTGCATCCTATCAACTAAATTTTATTGCATAATTCAACATGTGCCATCATTGTCATCAATCATCATCCCTATTCCAATTGTTTTGGAACCCTACTAAAATTTACCGACCAATTTTTGTCTATGGTGTATGGATATGACATATCAAAACAGATGTTATTTAAACGATTGCAGCGCCATCTAAGAGTTTTTTTGCCCGTTTATCCTACATTACATGAACTTATTTCAAAATATACTTATCTTAGAAATTAAAATAACGCTTATCTAAGTCATAGTTTTTTGGCAAAAGCAGATAATTATTTATAACACAACTTTCTTGCCTACGGCATATCGTTAATAAGTATACTCCAAATAATCCAAGGTATTCCTTCCGGCTCATGTTACTATTATTGGCTTATATAGGAATTTAAAAGTATAGGATAGGCAACACAATGGACTTTTTAAACAGTAAATTCACACTGATGACGCGACAAGTATCTATGGCAGAGAGAGCTCTAGAGATAATCGAGTAAGTAAAATGACAGGCGCTACAAGTTGCTCGGACAGTTTCATAAGGGGCTTGCGTTCATTTCATACTCCAACACCTTCTCCTAAATAAAGTTTATAATAATCACAATAAAGTGACATTTTTCGTTCATAAGAGTATCCTTCTCAGGACCGTTGCTAGGGAGGTTTTTATGGGGCAATCGGGCCCGTAGTACTCTACTATTCGCAAAGGAGAACACCTGAATGAGAACAAAACGTCATTTTTTGGCGAAAAATTTGGATCTAAGACAATGTGTGGTAGGTAATATGCGAATGCAGTATGAAATCTACGGCGTTCGTCACTACTTCCACGATGACTACCAATCTTTACATAAAGAAGTGTGGACAAAATTAATTCTGTCACTGATTAGACGCCACAGGGGCTCTACTTTATTTTGGCCCGATTTGGCTAGTTGCCACTGTGCCCCCTGCATCAGAGAGTGGATGGAAACCCACGACGTGCGTCATGCTGCTAAGAATATGAATCCGCCAAATTACCCTTAGGTACGTCCCATCGAGGACATGATGGGCAATCATGAAGAGAAAACTTCGGCAAAGCTTCTCGGAAGCGGATTCCGTAAAAAAAAAAAAACTGCTCAAGCGTCGACACTGGTCACAGTAAATGTTGTCCGAATGTGATGAGAAACGTCCGAAGCAAACGACGAAAAGTCGCCCGAAAGCAAAGGTAACAGGTGTCTTAGTCAACACTAAAACGTTTAAAAAGGTCTTCCAACCAAATGCCCAAAACATACTTACGCAAAATAATAAACTTTTAAAAAGTTGTTACACATTTCACTTGTCTTTATAATTCTCAATACACTCTTTAATTAGTAAATGATTCAGTAAAAAAATAACCAGTTAATCTCGAAGTGACGAAATTAAATTGTAAAAAAACTCGAGTGGATGTGGCATTAATCTTTATTGCCATTATAATCTGACAAACATATGAAATAATTATCATGAGGTATATTTAATACGGTACACTTGTTTATTGGAGTAACAAATCCCAACACAGATGGCAAAGCCTCCTTTTAGTCAGTGTTATTCTTATAGGGCCATGCAACCAAACTGACGACCAGAACGGATATCATGGTTGTCATTTTATCGCCTATCGCCATTGATTTATGCAACATTTTTGTTTATGTATATGCCTATCGCGGCATGAGTGACTTTCGCACTTACAAACCATGGATTTATATGAAGTGGATCTAATTCTTAGACTTTTTCCCTAACCACAATTGAACCTTATTTAATACCGAGTAAAACAGTCGTTCATAGGTGACTAGTAAATAGTAAAAGTTGGTCCAACAGAGAGCATAATGTAGGGGGCAATGTCACATTTGACACATATTGACATTTTGATTGTCTGATGACGACATTACCTCCTTAGTCAAAACGAGACACTGTCCCCTAGATAATCTTCTCTATCGGCCTCACTTTGTGACCGAAGAATTAGATTCACATCATATAGGTATAAATCCGTTACAATAGAAAGTGACAGGTGTGAAAGAGATCGTAATATGATTCCGGTCATCAGTTTGGTTGACTAATACCTACTGAAGATCCGATAGACCAGATTTAAAAAAAAAAACTACAGTCCGCGTGCGAGTTCCCAGGTATCGAATTGAAAGCCTCGCATCTAGGGCAAGGGCAATATACATCCTTCTGCTACCTCAACTCCCAAAAGATACAAGTGAGTATAATATAATGCGACATTAGATTTACAAAAAAATATGTGAAGAAGGTTTTTGTTTTGTTACTAGTGAGAACTCAATCATCTTGCTCCAGCTAAGGGTATTTATTGTTACGAGGGACGTGTCTAAAAAAGAATATCATATCAAAAGCCGAGGTAAACGCTAGGTGGATGGATGTATCGATTTTTACTACAAAATTAACTTTATTCCAAATAACATTTTAATTGAATAAAACATTATTTGGAATAATCCCAATCCTAGAATAATTATTCCGTTTCTAATTCTACATTTAAAGTAGACATCAGATGATATATTCCCATTCATTTTATTTTAACTCGATATTTAAAGAGTTGCAAGAATTATTATTCTTCAAATCGATTTAAATAAGAATAAAAATGTGATTTTATTCTTATTCTTATTCAAGTTAATTTTAGCCCAATACTGAGAGCAGAGACTATTAGGTTCATAAAACACCAAAGCTTAAAACTTTGCCATCTCATCATATTCGGATTGGGTAACTCCATATAAACTATATAAAAAGTCAGAAAGGTTTAGCGGATCCGATTTAGATCCTCAATCAAGATCAAGATTTAAACTGATCCATTCATTTAAATGTAAATTATTGAAGCTGCGTGCATTTAAAGATAAAATTCTCACGCCTTATTGTACAATGTGACACCTTCCTTTATAGTTCTATAATCCATGGCCTTTCTGACTTCCTAATTCACATTAACGCATTACGCGAAATAAATTAACGTTTCAGGACCCGTCATACTGTTCGCATTATCTGTCTGACCATATTGTATAACGTATATATTAACGTTAACGTTTATATTAACGTTTTTTTATATATATATATTAATTTTTATTTGATATTTTGTTAAAGGATTTTCAACAAGGCCATAGGTTTCAGTATCTGAGGATACAACCTAGTAGACTAAGAGCTGGCCACGTCAGATATGACACAATAATGAGAGCCACAAAACCCGTCTGGTTCGATTGCTACACTATCCTTATTGCTACATCCGGGCATCTGGCAGCTTTTACTGGGTGGAGGTCAGAGTAACAGACTAGCAAATTTTTTGAATTGGAAAATAGTAATACTAAAATAGGTAAAATCTGCCGAAGTTGTCTCAGATATAAAGGATTGGGCCTATATTTTAATATTAGAACAAAAAATATTGCGTATTATTTCGGGAACAGAAACAGTAGGTGATAAACTATGAATTTCATTATACGTCGTTTTGGACTACTTTACCCCATCAGAAAGTTTTGGCAATGATATTATCTAATTATTTATATAATTTCTCACCATACTGCATTAAAATCAGAACTCTAGGATTTGATTTCTTTAAGTTATTTGCATTATTTGACTTCCACCACTTTACAGCTGCCAGATGTCCGGATCTAGAAAAAAAGCATAGTATAGCAAACTAACGAGAGGAGTTTCGTCGCTCTCATTATTGTGTCATATCTGACGTGGCTAGCTCTCCGTCTATAGATAAATATTGAGATGCAATAGATTATAGTCCGAATATTTTTGAGTTAGCTTTTTGGTTAGTCCTTAGGGTTTGCACGACGGATCTGATATATATGGGAAGATCCGTGGATCCGGATAATTTCATACATTTCGGATCCGGATCATCCGGATTAGGCTTGTGTCGGTCAGTAACGAAGAACTAAAACGAACTAATTTCCTTAATAAACGCTCTCAATCGCTCTTCGGTCCCTAGTGCTGTAGTAGCGATTTGTAAACGTGAGAGCGAGACCGAGACGGTGCGGCAATCAGTGACGCGCGCGGTGCGAGAAGAGAGAACGAGACAAATAGTATTGCTTTAAAGCCAATCAGATACGACGAGAGAGACGGATACGACGAACGAATTTTTTGCAGTAGGCCCTCAGTTACTCGTTTGTCTCGTTCCCACAGTCCCAGATATGACAATTTGTTCGTGAACTAAAAGAACGAAAAGACCTAAAAGTCCGAACTAGTTCCTTTGACGGTTCGACCGATAGGAGCGCTTCCTCTAAAGACCGATTAACCAAAAGCCTAATCCAGATTGCAAACTCAAACCCCGATTAAGTATTTTAATGACAGACAGAAAGCATCCAGTGTGAGATATCCTTGAAACGTTTGGTATTATACCTACAAATAAAACTTAACAAATCATGTGAGATGATCGGGTGACTAGTGAAAGAAACAACAAACCTCTTGTCCCTCCGATACAACCATTTTAAAATAACTGTATAATAACTAGGAATCGTAGATTTTCCAGCATTTTTGGTGCAGTACTAGGGTTATTATTATTTTGAGGCTATTAAGTGTTTGAACTAAGAATCAAATAAAATCAAAGCCATTTAGAACTAAGTTATAATGTAGAGATGGTTGGTAATTAAATAACAATTTTTTGGTTTTGTGGTCACCGGTTTTGCTGAAAAATCTACGATCACTGATAATAACACAAGATTTCTGGCTCGACAATTAAACACAATGCTAAATAAAAACTACTATTAATTTCAAATTAATAATTATTTATCAACAAGTAAATGACTAATTACGTATAAACTCGAGTAATCGCATTATATAATACTATGCATAATACAGAATACGATATTTAAATAAGTCGGACAAGAAGTTTGATGAAACTTAAATTACAATAAAAAACACGAATTTTGGTGAGATTTCAAACAGTGATCCTTTGTGCATTGTAATGTGCAACGATAAATTGACATAACTAAAATATTATGGTACGTTGATTGCATATAGCTATCTTATTTCGTCTATTTATGTTATATTTGTTTATGTACAAACGTAAAGTATTTTTTTTATTGAGTGTAGTAATTTGACAGCACTTGACATACAAGGTTTAACAAAAATAGTGGTGATCCGGTTAAGAGCATAATTGGTACCGTTTTGCGACTAATAAAAAGTAGGTGAAACATTTTTTTGACTTGTATGGGACACGTCATCTTAGCCGGCCAACCCTCCATACAAAACCATTTTTTTCGTACTTATAGTAAGAGAGCCCATGACAGTGAACCTAGTTCGATAAGTCTCCTAGATGAGATATATATAATTAGACGCGTCTTTAATGGGCGCTTTGTTTTTTCATACATCTACAATCTTTCGATGCTGCTGCCACTGACAAGGCCACGCACGGGGGCTTGCAGCACCGCATTATCGTGTAGCCCTCCCCCTCCCCTGCTTCGAGGAACAAAGGAAATCTAGGAGACTTATCGTACTAGAAACCGGTTTTTTTTTTTAATTAAAATACGCCACCACTTTTTTTGCATTGCAGCATCGGCATTTCGTGTTCCCCCATTAAAGACGCGACTAATTATATATATCTCATCTAGGAGACTTATCGAACTAGGTTCAGTGTCATGGGCTCTCTTACTATTAGTTCAAAACTTTAAAAAAAAATCTTATTCCCATATTACGCATCACTTCCAGTGATTGTCAGTAAGTCAGATTGCTACACTCAATTAAAAATTCTACTTTAGTCACAGATATTATAAGATTTATAAGGTAGACAAATGTATTTGTAGTCCTACATCTGTCACCTCGACAGTACCGTAGATACCATGTACAGTCAGCAGCAGAAGTAGCTAAGCGGATAATAGACGGAGAGCTAGCCACGTTAGATATGACACAATAATGAAAGCGATGAAACCCCTCTGGTTAGTTTGCTATAGTATGCTTATTTCTAGATCCGGACATCTGGCAGCTGTAAAGTGGTGGAGGTCAAAGAATGCAAACCACTTTAAGAATACAAATCCCAGAGTTCTGGTTTTGATGCAGTATTATGCATCTAATCTAATTTAATAATTAAGTATTAACCTATAAATAATGTATTAATAAATAAGTACCAATTTAATAATATTGTAATTTGACATGTAATATTTTAAATATTATAAATAAATGACTAAGACTGTGACTATGATAAATTATATTAATAATTAGATAATATCATTTTCAATACTTTCTGACAAGGGGAAAGTAGTCCAAAAGGACGTATAATGTAATTCATAGTTTGTCGCCTACTGTTTCTGTTTCCAAAACAATACGCCATGTTTTTTGTTCTAATGTTAAAATATAGTCTCTGTCCTTTATACCTGAGACAACTTAGGCAGTTTTTACCTATTTTGGTATCACTATTTTCCAATTCAAAAATTTTGGTAGTCTGTCACTCTGACCTCCACCCATTAAAAGCTGCCAGATTCCCGGATCTAGCAATAAGGATAGTATAGTAATCTATTTAACCAGACGGATTTTGTTGCTCGCATTATTGTGCTCTTAGTCCATAAGGTGTTCAAATTGAGCTTGACACGACTTTATTGTTAAGAGAATAAGACCGTGTGCAGATCATTCTGAACACCTCACCCGCTTAGCTACATCTGCTGCTGTCTGTACTTATAGGAAATAGACAATTTAAGTAATACAAAAAGATAAGAAACAATAAATTCTTAAAAACAAAAAAAAACCCAGAAAACATCAGAAATTGTTGGTGTTATAAATTATAACATATTCTTTCTTGATTGGTCCAAGACATGAAACATGACATTACTGAAGAATATTTAGATGAAGAGGCATTTTGTATATAGGTCTGAAAATAGTACATACCTAATTAATTAGTATAATACAACATCATAAAATAGGTACATAGTTCAAAATAAGTAGATTGATCTGAAGGTTTTCCTACATAATATCAATACATTAAACAAACAACCATAGCGTTTACAATAATTTCACTGGATACTTATTAATTTACAGAAGCATTAAGACGTAGATTTAAAATTGGCACTTATTTATATGTATAGGTTTTATGTAATAATTTTTTCTCAAACATGCTCGGAAATGTTCCTGTTACGTTAGTAATTAGAGACCAGTAGGGACTCTATTCCAAGGCAGGTTCAGCGCGACGTACGTAAAGGATTTTCATACAACATTAAATCACTCAGCCAGTAACTGAAGCACTAAACAAGTAATTTTATTTTCTCAAACATGCTCGGAAATGTTCCTGTTACGTTAGTAATTAGAGACCAGTAGGGACTCTATTCCAAGGCAGGTTCAGCGCGACGTACGTAAAGGATTTTCATACAACATTAAATCACTCAGCCAGTAACTGAAGCACTAAACAAGTAATTTTATTTTCTCAAACATGCTCGGAAATGTTCCTGTTACGTTAGTAATTAGAGACCAGTAGGGACTCTATTCCAAGGCAGGTTCAGCGCGACGTACGTAAAGGATTTTCATACAACATTAAATCACTCAGCCAGTAACTGAAGCACTAAACAAGTAATTTTATTTTCTCAAACATGCTCGGAAATGTTCCTGTTACGTTAGTAATTAGAGACCAGTAGGGACTCTATTCCAAGGCAGGTTCAGCGCGACGTACGTAAAGGATTTTCATACAACATTAAATCACTCAGCCAGTAACTGAAGCACTAAACAAGTAATTTTATTTTCTCAAACATGCTCGGAAATGTTCCTGTTACGTTAGTAATTAGAGACCAGTAGGGACTCTATTCCAAGGCAGGTTCAGCGCGACGTACGTAAAGGATTTTCATACAACATTAAATCACTCAGCCAGTAACTGAAGCATTAAACAAGTAATTTTATATAAATAAGTTTGAAAATTAGTCGTTTAAGGAATAAATGTAATTTTTTTTTTCATTTTCATACATATTTTTTAAACATGAGTACGTTTACCTAGAGCAATTATAAGAAAAATTGCTTAAGTTTAGGTGGTATTTTTGGGTATGTATTAAAATATTTCCTTACATGTTTGAGAAAAGCACTATACATGCTTCGACCGTAATCAGCTTACCTGGCTTCGTATTGTAGCCGTCCTCGTCTTCGACTCGGACGGCTACTAAATACTCAGCCAGGAAAGCTTACTTACTGGTCTCTGCAGTAATGTACTATTACAACTACCTTAAACAAAACGTCATTGTAACTTCAAAACAAACAGCAATTTTAAAGATGACCCCATAGAGCGGCAATGTAAGGAGCTTACTGACCGCGGGGCTTTCGATAATAGACAATAAAAGGCAATTAGCGCTATAAAAAAAATATGTAAGAATGCAGCCACATAAATTCTGAAGCCTAACTATCAGCCTTGTTATATATACTTATACACCGTGGGCCCATAAAACTAGACAGATTTTAACAGTGTATTCCTGATCATATTTAGATACTAAAATGTCCTATAAACTTTTCTGGAATACGCCTAGTTTCAGAGTTACTACCAATTAAAAAAATATATACTTTTTATTATAACTCATCACAAAACGCCTTTCTAATGGCGTTGTTGCCACTATTGGACATAGTTTACACGTCCTTATTGACAGATATCACAGTGACAAGGAAAACTTTGCAGTAACTAAATTTTTTCAAAAAAAAATGTACCAGTTTGTTTTAGGCGATAATTTTATTAATATTAATAACATTTGCTTTCCATGTGCAATTAACATTTAAAAAATGAAAAAAAAAAAACTATTAAAAAAAAAATTTTTTTTTGGCGAAATTGACCTAAAGTCACATTATATTTTTTCCTTCTTTTGGTCTTAGAAATTCGTGGTTAAGATCTGTCGGGTTATTCCAGCCCACGGTGTATACATAAAATAATGTAACCTTTTTGTATTACACAACAGAATAAATCCAAGTAAAAGTATAATAAACAATATTAAAGTCAAATTAACAACTACATTTTGATCCATTTTAAAGTAGAATACGGAAGAGAATCATTTGAAACGTTGGGATATTTTAAAAATTTGTGCTAACACGCGATTGATTCCTTTTAATTACAACAACCATAAATAATCATCGCGGTAACAAGACAATATTTGTCTAGTTTGACTTTCTTTAAAGTATGAAAAGCGGTATTGAAAAAACATAGTAACGGAAACTAAACTAGCGGAAATATTACATACTTTGCTATCATCGGAAATATTATATACATTAACTTGTATGACAACTATCCCGGCGTTCAGTTCTTGTGGTAATTAAAATGTACAACCCAACACCTAACCCAATGAATACTTTCATAGTATCTAACTAAACTGTACTTGTTACGTAAACAATCGATATGTAACTTACCTTACATTAGTGGTGTTGATATCAAACTAGAATGGTTAGCTTCACAAACTTCCTCGCACAACTTTAGGAGTTTAAAGTTAAACTATCTTATTGCACATCCAAAATTATAATCCGTTGACGAGAATCCACTCCAATTACTACGATCTTATCACACTTTGATTCAGTCCTTCTTTAATGGCCTTATTACATGCTTATGCGCAATTTCGCAATTAATAATTGCGCATTGTAATTAAGTTTCAGATACCACCTACTGTTAATTCTAGATGACTCAGTTTGACCTTCGTGTTTCTTACGTTATTTTTCAGAGAGTGATTATTCAAAATAATTCAATATAAATCATAAAAACTGTACCACGTAGAAAAAGGGCAAGATTTTTATTCTAAAAAAATAGCTGAAGTCGCTTGTTAAATAGTCTACGTATTCTGGGTATTTTGATCTTAGCCGAATACTGCATTATATTATTTGTAATATAATTAGTGTTTTTCAACCTGTAGTTCGCTGTATGAGTCCCAGACTACTCAGACCCCTTTAGGCTCTGAGACCCCTGGATCAGTAAACAAGAGAAAAACAATACACTTTGGACGTTATAGATAGTATAAGTTTAGAAGTATAGTTCTCGACACCGTTTTGTATACCATTGTATCATTAATTTATGATAAAGGTTGAAAAACACTGATTTCTATTATTAAACAAGTATATAAGACTTTTAGCGGAGAAGTAATAGCCTGAGCCCTTGAAAATAGATATCCATAATATTATATTCATTCTCGAAGACATTGTTTTCTTGTTGTCATTATTTAAACTGTGCCTTTTATATAGGCAGATATCAGCGCCATTTCGAGTACATGGATACCTACATCTAAAAATATAAAGGCTCAATTACATGGTCCGAGGGCCTCCACGATATAGTACCGAAAGTAATCGTGCGCATAGCGCACTATATTTTAGTCGGGAGACAACCCTAACTCACTAATTACTACCTCAAGTTCATAGCGATACCGTACTAGTAATTGATAGTACATTTTAGTTTGTAGACTACTTGAGATACAACGAAATTGATCTTAAACATGCCTAACGTAACGCAACTCGTATGCAAGTTCTCGTATATGTATCTATGATATATAATAATGACAGATGGGTTATGCACGCTCCAAAAGTGAAGCACTTAATATGAGTGAGAGAATTCAAACAACTGTCGCTAGTCGCGCACCGGCAAGCGAGAGATGCGGACGTGTCAATGAGCTCCCGTCACCCGCATGGGAAAGAGACTAACTGTAATTTTCTAACAATGAGAGTGACAAAGATGTAATGATTGTCAAAATAGATAAACATAAAAGAATCGTTGTTGGCATAACTCTGAAAGTATTTTTTGTGCTCATTTTGTTAGAATATAACCCATCCATAGTAAATATCATTGATATGTATTTGAGGTGAGAGACGTCGTACCATGTAACTGGGCCTTATCTTCTGTCGGGCCTTAGTCGCTCCACACATTATTCTAATAAGTTGAATTTTTTAACCACAATTCAAAAATTCATAACTGTTATGAATTTCGTCAATATTCGTAAGGTTACAGACTTGAAGCCGGCGGGCGGTGAGCGGAGCGTGGAGAGGCAGAGACAGCACTGACATTTTTGATGTGCCGCTCGGACCCGCCGCTTGCGCCCATCGCTCCGAGCGGCACGATCAAAAAGTATAGATTTGAATGGGCCTCTGCAGCTTATAGTCCATTTAGACTATAACAGTTTTGAACTTTTATGTCTTGTTATACTTTTTGTTTGTTTGTTTGTGTGTTTTATAAGCATACATCGGGGTTTTCGGTGCGGGAACGATTTGAGAAAGAGTAGATATAAACAGATAGGTTAGTCTGAGAAAATATCATATTATGCCTAATGAATAACTACCTCTCTGTGAATAGTATACCCACTAAGATACGAGTTTTTTTTTTCTTGGAGGCATTTTTGTATTGACTATTTTGTATTATGTTAAAAATGCAATTGCATACTTGCAAAATAGGTCACTTTTTCCTTTGTATATGATATCTATATAAGTTTAATGCAATTGCATATGAGAAATTTATGCACTAGATAATTAACTAAGAAAAAGACACGGTATGACATTAAGTGTCAAATATTAATCTTGACGTCCGATATTTATGAACTATTTGCTTATAAATGATTAGGGACTTAACTGAAGAGTATGATAATGACATTAATGACTGACTATTATATATATTGTATGATTTTTTCAAGTTTTTTTTTTCAATTAATTATTCATTAGGCAGAAACCTGCTAGAGTACATTGTTTTTTGAGTCAATACCTACTCTTTGGCTAATGTCAAACATTCCCGCACCGAAAACCCTGATGTATGTTTATAAGTGATTATTAATTCAGAACAAAATGTGTGCCTTAATAGGGCCTTATATGTATTTCCGCTTGGGCCTTATAATCGTAACAGTACCGGAGGCTAGTCGATGAACACGAGCTGTCCGTCGAGCAGCGCGTCGTCGCGCTGTTGTTATATGGAGTCGTAGCTGTTGGGGTCGGGCGACGTGGTCGGCCCGGGCCCTCGCGCTGGCAGTTTGAATCCGTTTATAGCGAAGGCCCAACCATCCTGGAACGCAAAGGTTATAATGAAATCGTTTTCAACCGACTTCAATTCGATTTTCAGATACTCCCACAGCCACATAAGTACGTACCTAAATTAGTACAATGGTGGAGGGTAAAATAAGTTTTCTGCCAACAAACTGCTATGCAGTTTGGCGGATAGGTGAAATTGATTAAATGTATTTCTCTTTTTGTCAAAATAAAGAAAATCATTTCGAAGGAGGTTACCAATTCGCCGGGATCTTTGTTTTTGCTTTTTTTTTTAATTGTATGTTCACCGATTATTGGAAGACAATTGGACCGATTTGGAAAATTATTTTGTTGTTTGAAAGAGTATACTTCGCAGTTGGTCTTATTGTAACCAGGTCAGGATCTGATGATGGGATCCAGGAGAAATCGAGGGAAATCTTCAAATATTATAGGCACACTTAAAGTGATTTAAATATTTACAGTAGCTCGGGTATTTCCTTTTAGAAAGGAGAAGACTAAGTGAAGTCGGATCTTTTAGGTTTAAAATTATTTTTGTTATAGAAGACGGTGTTGAGAGTGGTTCTGCTTTCGAATTTCACAGCGCCATCTATTAAGCGGAATTTGAGGTATTTTGACCAGAGATCAAAGCGCCGAACAGAACTGAAGTTGGAACTGAGATCTGTTGCGTTACTAACGCCACAGATGGCGCTAATGCAATTTAGTTCATCATCATCATCAGCCTATACTAGTCCACTGCTGGACATAGGCCTCCCCTAATGAGCGCCATAGCGCCTTGTCTTCAGCTTGCCGCATCCAGCATCTGCCGATCATCAGCAGTCTTTCGCCGATCGTCATCCCACCTGGCCGGAGGGCGTCCTACACTACGTTTGCCGAGACGCGGTCTCCACTCAAGAACATTTAATTTCTGTTGAACTATTAACATCTCATTAACTTAGGTATAAGAAAATAAACAAACCCCTACCTTAACCAGATTAGGCAATTCAGTCCAGAACATCAGATTTGGTACAACTTCTATTCCCGTGGCTCCCATCAAGAATTTCTTGGTACAAACTCCGAGGACCAGGTAGAAAATGACGAATGAGAAGAATATAATCAGGAGCGTGGATCCGACAGACCGGCTCGATTCTATTTGTCGTAGGCAAGCGTTCCTCGAGAAGAAAGCAAGTTGCTGGAATAAAATTATTGTTTGATCAATTTTAACTCATAAGTTCTTATTCTTAACTCTTTTCCGGCCGCACAAATCCAGAAGACCTTTTCAAAAAAGCCAAATATCTTCAAAATATAAAACAAACAAAATACGTTTATTTTAAAGGCGATTTAATTTTGCTATAATTCTACCTAATTTGAACCTTAAGTCGAAAGACTAAGGTTGACATTCAATAAACACGGATTTGGTCGATAATTCGTACTACGCCTGGAAAAGGTTACGTAAGGGTACCGAATATTTACATGTGTACGAGTTAACTGAAAGGGACCACTTTGTCGATTCTAGTTTCCGAGTTATGGGCAGTTTAGTCAAAAATGACAAAACATATAGAAAATCGGTTTTTAACAGAAACGCATAAATCATGCTCTAATGAATCTATGATTTTTCGCCGAACGTTGAAATTACCAATTTAACACATTCACTGCCAAGAACCCGCCTCGTGGGCGCTCGTAAACTTTGCTCAGATGCCGGACAACCCGCTGGGCGGGTTGTTTTGTACGTAGCTATGGACGCCCGGTTTCTGAAGTAGGACGTAATTTTTCGTCTGGCAGTTAATGTGTTAAGCACCTTTTTAGAGCCTCAAAGTTTGTCGATACCTAGAAAAAAAAACCGGCCAAGTGCGAGTCGGACTCGCGCACCGAGGGTTCCGTACAAACCTGTAGGTATATAAAGGTAGTAACTTATATACCTACAGGTATATAAGTTACTACCCTTATATACTACCCTTATAAGTTTATTATATGATGTAACTAAAAATTTACGGTTTTCGCAATTTTTCCTATATCTGTGCTATAAGACGTTGCTTCGTACCAAATTTCAAGATTCTGAGTTCACGGGAAGTACCCTGTAGGTTTTGATTCCCTTGCGAGTTTCGAAAATTTATGGAAATTTGCGGCATAAACGGCTGTATTTTTTGATTGCGTTGGCTTAGAAGTCTGATTTTTTCACAGCTCTAAGGGACAGTAGACTTGAGTATTTAATATAAATTTCAGCTTGATACCTTCACGCGCGCCTGAGAAAAATGGTCTTGACAGACAGACAGACAGACAGACAGACAGACAGACGGACAACAAAGTGATCCTATAAGGGTTCCGTTTTTTCCTTTCGAGGTACGGAACCCTAAAAACGACGATACCATACATACGACTATAACGACGATATGTTAACCAACATTATTATTAACACAGAGCCGAGCCAGGTAGGGCGATCGACGAGTCAACCGTCATCGACCCATTAGATTGATCGATAATAAGTACTTTCAATTAAAAGTATATTAAATAAAATAGATTGATTCGTTTTTGAGTTAAGTATAATTTAAAACACCTAGTAAAAAGGACTAAAGTGCTGCACAGTAACATGACGTAAGTGCCGCATAGTAAAATAACGTAAGTGCCCGCAAAATATCATATAAAAAACAACCTTTTCGCGCTTGTCCCACAGAAGCTGAGGTTACTTTGCTTTAGGGTTCAATTTTGGATCACGATTCTATCGCAGAATCCTTCGCTTCATTCAGGGTTCTAATTAAACCTAAGAACCTAATGTCACGAACATTTTAAAAAGGTCAAAAAGAGTTTCTGTAATCCTTTACACTGTGACACAAAATTTCGCAGGGACTAAAATATTTCGTCAACATTTACCGGTTGCTTTTGTAAATACTAGACGGCGGTAAAAGACCGAAAGGCGGTAAAAGACGGGCATTTAGCTATAAGAGTTGGTAAAACCTAAGGGTTACTGATAAATTCTGGGTTTTACCGCACATCGGGCTTGTACCGTAACATATATAAAACAAACTTTTTATTACCTAGTTGGTTACTAAGTTCTGTTACCAGATTTCTGACTGATAAAATATAAAATAAAGTTTTAAATAAAAATTTTAAGTAATTATTTAATAGCCTAATTTCTAAAGAACATAATATAGTATAATAATATACAAATCAGATGGGAAATTTATTGAAAATAAGCACAAGATTTTGCTGAAGACGCAAACACGCGGTTAATTTAAGAAAATTACACTTTACAAAAGTGCATCAAATAAATATTGCACCTTTGTTTAGAAGGTTATATTGCTTGTTTGTAAGAAACGTGTTTATTAGAGGTAATTGCGTGACCACCATTTAATTTTCTTGCGATTTTATCCCGCAGATATTCCCAGTTGAAACATTGCCTTTTTTTAAGTTTTGCACAAAAGACATAGATTTAGACTGCTATGGAACAAGCAGACTTGCAACGTATGGTCTAGTATTTTATCAGATAGACCCACGTGAACTATACATATACCAAATTGAAGCTAAAGAATATAGCTACCGAATTGTGCAAGACTGATGCGTCTTAAGCGTGATTAAAAATGAATAGGATTTAAAATCAACATGAACAAGGAGTGTAATTTTGACGTATATTTTTCACGCCTTTTTCCGAGTTATATAAAGAATTCTGAGCAACTGCGACAATAATTTTCAATTCAATATATTTTAATGTATTGACTATTAAATAAGCTTTTAAATGATGTACATGACAAATTAAAATGTTGCTACCTATTCCTATTTATTTAGTGAAAACTCTAGTAACAGAACTTAGTAACCGACTAGGTACCTATTTTTGGTGCTTCACTCTCACATGATGTATAATACTTATAATGTGACTGTCTGAGCCTAACACAGTAGGATACTTTTATATTTTAGAATCTAGTAAGTATGTATAAACTAAGTTAAAAAAAACGTTTACTTACAATTTCATTTGGATCACTTAAATCCTTAACATAGAATTCATCATCAGTTTCAGCACATATCAAATTCACAAATGATGTCCTGAAAAAAAAAACAGATACTGTTTTTTAAACTTTACGTAGTTGTGTAACAATAATAAGGTATAAATTAAAAAGGTAATTCTGACAAACAATTCATAGAAGTTTATTATCTGGGCAATTATTTTTTTTGTAGTTTTGTCACTTTTTTTTTATTGTAGATTTTTATGTGATATCTACTCAGAATCGCAACACCTTTCAATCCTGATAGGAGAAAAGTGTCCAAAGTTTTTATTCCACTTAGTTACTATCTTTTCAGACTTTTTATAGCCGTAACCAAGTGGAAGTAACGAAAAATGTATCGAAAATTTGGTATACATTTTTTCTCCTATCAGGATCGAAAGGTTTCGCGATTATGAGTAGAATTCACATAAACAGTTTCAAATAAAATAAAAAAGTGGAAGCTACAAATCACGTAATAAAAAAGAACCCATCTAGCTACAGCTACTAACACATTTCCTTGCATCAGACAGATGTTTTAGTTATGATTGAGTAAATTAATTAGAGTAAATACAGATGTTTTTTTTTCTATAAGCATTTCTATAATATTATATTTATATAAGTATTCTTTTCATCATTTACATGATATGATACATTAAAAGCTATAAATTGCTACCAATCTAATTGACTTAATGAAACTAGTTATGTTAATAAGTATTTAAGCAAGCTCATAGAGATATCATATAGAATGTTAAGGAACAAGTTTAACTAATGTACATTTTTATAGATTGTGTGAGTGAGTGAATAGAGTACAAAAGTTTTTGGATAAGAGCATAATGTGTTTACATATCCTAAATCAGGGATTTCTAAACGATGGCCTGCGAGTCTACCAGAGAAAAGAGCTAGTACATCTGTGAAAAGGAAGCAGAGGCCCTGTATAGACCCTTGTGTAAAAATGTTTGGTGACCCCTAGTTCAATTGCCCAATTCATCTTGTTTTGTCTTAGAGAATTCAACCAACCGAAGTCCCCATTGACAGGCGTTCCCCTCTGCCGAATACATATGACCAGTGGTCATACACATGTATGGACTGACGTTTATCTGACATAGCTATTTGTACGTTGCGTACGAATAACCATACATTTGACGTTCCCCTCCCCCGTAAAAATCGGCAGACTTTTTTTGTATAGAAAATGACAGACTTGGCTACTCCATCCGGGTTGAATTCTCTGAAGTGTTTTGTATTCAAATGATAATTGGACCTGGCAGATTCAATAGGAAGTTTGGGTAATTAATTGAATGTCATTTTAATATTTTAATATCTGAATAAAACTGAGTATAACTAACAAGTATCCTGAAGGAAAAGGCATTAAAGTACCGTTATATCGATATAAACTTAAACAGCACACGAAAAATGGCATAGTAAAAGACGTTGTGCAGCAGGCATGCCAAGAAGAACCTCCAAACAAGCAACACCTAATGTTTTTGAAGCTGAAACAGCTGAAGAGTACCAGGTCTGATTACTAACCAGAGCACTAACTCATCACACCTTTTTAAATAAGCATCATTTTAGGTGTCACAGACCGGCCCCTCTCCTGGGCCTGTATGAAGGATGAGTCTCGGTTGGTAGAATACTGGCACCTTGGTTTGCCAGGGGAACTCCCGGAAGTTATTGGCAACATAAAGGGTCTGCGAATAGACTTCCTGGAGGAACAGGGCTAACACGAATGTGCCCAGCACACAAAATAGATGTGAAGTTGCAGAAAACTGTGTTCATCAACCTTAAGACGTTGCGCAGGCCAACATTAGCCATAGAAGGCCACTCGCATGTTTGCCGGCAGAGGTGCACTTTCCCTGCAGGGCTTGTGTGGACCTACCTTTTGTGACCTTTAAATACTTACGATGGTACATGTAAATACTGGATGTAACTAGCATCGGGTGCAAATACAACCCCTCCATCAGTATCACTTGAAGATCCCAATAGTTCATAAAGTTCTTCATATTTTATGAGCTTGTCTTTCTCGGTTCCATTCCAATGACTTGTATGTCTACATAACTGAAAAATAAACAACAGTCATACAACAATACCAACTACAACATCTTTCATGATTTATATACATATTTATAGAACAAAGCCTTTCAGAGTACCTACGTAAGTGCTGGAAGTAGCAATCATTTTATTAACGTACAATAATACACTATTATTACTTAACAAAGGAAGGAATATATCAAGCATACCGCCAAAGGTTGGTTGCAAGTGCTTCCATTCATGGGTGCCGTCTGATTAATTTTCATTAACACGTCGAAGCATGGATGGTAAAAATAAGTGCTCAGCACTACTTCTGCACCTGCCATCTTCACCTCGTAAGTGTTCAGCGATGTGTAGACCGAATTCTTTGCAGACGGGGATAAGTCAATACCCGTGCCGTTTGGAAATACGCAACTGCACGCATTTCTTTTAACACACTTATCCTCTCCACATACTGATGAGAGTATAAAAAGTAAACAAATCGAAAATAAACGAACACTGTTGGATGATACTTCCATTTTGCTGATTTATACGTAGATTAGTGAAAATCGTCACCGAATCACCGAATAGAAAATTGATATTTGATTATCACATCACTTGACCACTTGTCACTAAAAGCGAGTTGTCAAACAGTTGTCAACGTAAAACGTCTACACTATAAAACTATTCGCGCTAAATTAATAAACGTGTGAACATAAAATAAGAATTTTACTTTTTTTTAGTATTCAGAAAATGTATTGCTGAAATATGTAGGTAACTTTTCTTTAAAAATGTCTAATATTTCATTATATTATTATATATGTATCACATATTTCTGGCGCACAAAGGTGTTATTTTTTTAAAGGATTAACGATCGTTGTTTCGATTAAAAAATGACTCGAATAACTTTAAAACAAAATGTCCTTCTATATCATCATAAGGCGTCTACAAGTCACTGAATTTTAGTCTAAGCACTGAATAATCGCATGCGACTTTTAATACCTTAAATACATTGCTGAATATTGTAGTACAATGAATTCAACCTATCTGTCAAATGGCGCAATGTATAAGATTATTGGTGACGTTCGTTCGTAGACCCCTATACTCCATCTCATGTCATTGTCATGTCGGTGTCGTCATTTTATGGCTCACGTATTGTAATTTTCGTGGAAATAATATAATTGCTCTTCTCTCGTCAGTCATCGAAACCGCTGCACAGTGTTCCGAAATTCCGAATAAATAGAGTGCCTCTGCCAAGTGTAAAGAAAATGTGCGGTAAAGGGCCTGGTCAATCACTTTTCTTTTTGCTCCACAAGTTGCAATCACTGTTGTTTATGCATTGATTTGTTATCGTCGTAACTAGCTGAATACCTGACACATTTCTGCGCCATGGAAGTAAATCCTTTGAATATTTTCTTCGTGAAGTCTGACAGTAAGGGAGACAGGTTGCTGTTCAGATATCCTTACACGTGTGAGAATAGAGATGAAAGTAAGCAGAAGAAAAGTGGTCGCCTCAATCCTTATGCGGTTAATTCGACGGAGGATCTTCTGCAGAACCCACAGTCACAGACATCTAATATTTGCAAAGGTAAGCCAGCATTTAGTATACAAGGTTACATTGTTGTTCTTACATGACCCCTAAAAACTGATAACAATATAACATGGTCCTCTTAATTCCGGTATTCCCCAAATTTAAGTTTCCTGTTGTACTTTAATAAAATACTAGTATCATTCTTTATATAATTTTAAACAAACATGAACAAACTTCACTTATCCTCCACCTTTCCAAAAGCAAATGCCCAAGCTACTGTAAAAATTACTCAAATCACACTATAGGTGTGCCTATAATATTGGAAGAGTTTCCTCGATTTTTCCAGGATCCCATCACCAGATCCTGACTCTTTCAAACAAAAAAGAATTTTCCAAATCAATCTAGCCGTCTCCGAATCGGTGTACATACATTTAAATAAAAACATCCCGATGAATTGAGAAGTTGGTTGAAAAATAGCAAGTGTTTGTCCCACTGCATAATACTCAATTCACTTTGCTTATGTGGTGTGTAGAACTGTTTGAAAGCTAGCAAAATTTACATTTTAAGTTTTTTCAGGGCAATTGAGCGGGTTCACAGATGAAATGCTATCTACCTTGTTTGCGGTAAAAGCGGAGTTGTGCAACAGAAAGTTTGAGCTGAAAGTCAATGATGTGCGGTTTGTGGGCCATCCCACGCTGCTCCCATACCGGACTAACAAGGATGACACTGCTGCCATGATATTGATTAATATTGTTTTTGCACTGCAAGCATCCGCTAGCCATTCTATTGGTAAGTTAAATGTTTTATTTACATATGGGAAGAAGGAAGAAAGCATTTGAATTGTGTAAAGAACAGTACTTCATTGATGCAGGCATTGTTCTAAGGTAGATACGGATTTGAGGCAGCCTCAGGTTGAGGCACACACGGCTCGCCTGTTTGGTCAAATTCCATATACAAGATATCTCTATACTCCGCTTAGCACGTTATTTCTTTGAAACCTAAGCTGCCAAAAAGAAGGGGTGCGGGAGGGGAACACCCTATGTTAGACAGAGAACGCGCCATTGTAGCGTGGGGCGTAAGAGAGGGTCAGGCTTAATGGTTGCCATGGAGATGTACTAAGTTTACTGTCACTTACAATGAATTAGTGTCTCACTATAGGGTGAAATTAC
Organism: Pammene aurita; assembly: GCA_947086415.1. Lineage (NCBI taxonomy): Eukaryota > Metazoa > Arthropoda > Insecta > Lepidoptera > Tortricidae > Pammene > Pammene aurita. The sequence goes on from OX352304.1 coordinate 17,141,549, forward strand.
TTCGAGCGTGGCAGCGGGGGTCGCCCGGCTATGCGGGGTCTTGGGTTATTAGTCTATGTCAAATTCCTACGCTGCTCGTGGGGCGCGTACGTATTTAAGCAAACAGGTGAGCCATGCGTGCCTCTACCTAAGGCTGCCTCAAGCCCGTACCCACCTTTATATTAACAAATTATTTGATATTATGAAGAAAGTCAATTAATTATGACGCAATCACATTTTTTGTTTGGCATCACAAATTTAAATAGTTTTGAGTAATAATAATTATTTGTTTCAGTAAAATGTTATTATGATCTGAGTAAAAGACTGGGTAAAGCACTAAGACATGAAGAAAAACGGTGTTCGTATTTAACGGAGGAAATGAAAATTATGGTAACTTTTTATTTTTGTTTACTACCTATAAATATACTTAACATACCTCTGAGTTTTTCGGAACGAAATATCGTTTGATATTTACCACTCGCTATGCGGTGAAGGAAAACATCGTGAGGAAACCGGATCTGATCCCAAGGCCCTTCTGGCCTCTGGGTTGGAGGGTCAGATGGCAGTCGCTTTCGTAAAAACTAGTGCCTACGCCAATTCTTGGGATTAGTTTGCCGAGCAGACCCCAGGCTCAATAAAGCAAAAAGTTAGGAGAAACGCTAGTACGAAGAAGACCTATAAATATAGTAAGCGGAAGTTCAGTTACCTAAGTATGGGTACTTAATGAATTACAACTACATTATTTATGGTAATGTTCTATCAATTTCATGCGAAGTACCTACTTCAATCAAGTTGTAGTTAAGCCTTATAATAGCCGAAAAAGAGATGGGAAGACGAGTTTCCAAAGATGTGGATTAGAACAGCTCGTAACAGGGTAGAGTGGAAAATATTGGAGGAGGCCTTTGTCGGAAATCCCGACTACCTGACTAATGCAAAACAAATAATAGATTAAATAGTATATTAATAAATGTAACAGTCACTGAATAATAGTAGTTTATGTAACTGTTACGTAATAAGGGTCCTTAAAATACGAGTGTGGTTTCATAATAAGATCACACGAGTGTTTTAAGGCCTAATTAGTCTAATTACGTACAGTTGCATACACTGCTTTATCTACACTCATATTATATATATTAAATTAAGTGCTCGGAAACCATAGAATGACCGCCATTGCACCGCCATGGCCAACTCGATTGTGCCGGCGGTCGGGGAGCGCGTGTCGGCGGCCGCGCGGGCGCGTGCCGTTGGTCAGGAAGGAGCACAGGATTTACATTATGTTATCAAAACTCATAGTACATCAATATTTGAGCATGTAAAGTTAAAATTACGTTACTGCCACAGATAAAAAGCTTATCATAGTAAAATCGGTTGTGGTAATGCTAGCCATTGCCTACCGTTTTTGAACACGTTTTAGAGGACTTACAGTGTGAGTGTAGATAAAGGCTATTTGTATAATAGCCATGCCTTTAAGCCTTCGTAGATAGCATTTTTCGGTTATTAACCCTTTGACCGTCACGGAAAGTCGTGTCCTCAGTGCCAGCACGTGATATCACGTCCAAAATATAACCGCGCTGAGGGCACGATTTTTCCGTCCGATGCTTGGCGGTCAAAGGGTTAAGCAAAGAGAAATATGTAAGCTTAGATTGGTCACTCCATACAACTGTTTGGTAGCCCAAAAGTTTGACAATATGAAGGCTAGACAACTAAGGGACTGAGGGAGGAGCAGGCAGGGGATATGATAGGACACCCATTGTAAAACTTGGTATTCACATCCCCTACCCGCTCTTCCCTCAGTCCCCTTAGATATCTAGCCTTCATAATGTGATGCTTTCGGGCTAACAAGTTGTATAGAGTGTGCACTCTATGTTTATTTATTTCTCTATGCTTTAGGGTGTCCACATCTATGAATATTGTATATTATACATCTATGAATATTGTATATTATAGAATGAAAATCGAAAACAAGGCTGTTTACAATTATTGATAACAACATTTAACAACATATTTATCATGTAAAACATACATATACATAATGTACCTACTGATAAGGCGTCACGATATAACTGATAAGGTCAATATCATTCCAGTAGTGGTAGGTTTGACACACCTCCTGTTTCAAATCCAATAATAGTTGGGTAAATGAACACTTTTAAATTACATTTAGCTAAATTTATTTACATTATGCGCATAGAGCACATATTTAGCTAAATTTATTTACATTATGCGCATAGAGCACATATGAAATGGTCCTTGAAGCTTACCCCACCTATAGAATAAATTTAAGAATAATAAAATAATAGATTCGAAAACTCGTCCATAAAACCCATTTACACTCGACTTTATATACGTCTCGCGTAAAATGGTGTGTTTTATGCACTTGTAAACAGGGGCGATTGCCGCCCCCCCGCCCCGCCCTGAAACGCAAACCTCGTATACTACGGGGCCCGTAGGTGCGAACCGCGAGATTTTTTGTGAAGGAAAGTGCCCCCCCTAAACGAAATCCTGGATCCGCGCCTGGTACAATGTACTATTTGGACACGCATTTGCAGTGTATAATCGAAAGAGCTTGCGAAGCGAAGTCAAGACAACTTCGGACACAACGGAACTGGCTACTGGGACGTCCGTGTATAGTTGTTCCACAATAACTTTAGTAACGTTTTTATTATCTTTATGAAATTTGTTGGGGTTGTAGCAGAGATAAATATAATTTGATAGTTCTTATATGAACAGGATCAATCAAAGGGTTATGGAGCTAGAAGGCGCAAAAGCGATCTTCATAAGAGTCTTCTTGTATTGGTCAACTCGTTTGCAAGTAAATCGCGAGTTCTTACTTCGTGGCGGACTGCTAGTAATTATATTATATCATTATGTATTTTCTAGTTGGCAGCTCACGACGAAGTCTCAGCGTTAGATAGCGAAAGTAATTCCGGTGAGAATGACGAGGAGGAGGAGAATTCCCGGCACTCCGTCAGCTCGACCACGTACGGCGCGGAGTGCGGGGCGGAGTCCTCCCCGCGCTCCGCCTTCCACCTCATACTGCAGCGGAGCTCGCTGGCGAGGTCCATGAAGTCCGTGTTCGAGGAGCTCAGCAGCACTGGTTAGTGACTTTATTTAGCTTATAGAGAATTCCCGACACTCCGTCAGCTCGACCACGTACGGCGCGGAGTGCGGGGCGGAGTCATCCCCGCGCTCCGCCTTCCACCTCATACTGCAGCGGAGCTCGCTGGCGAGATCCATGAAGTCCGTGTTCGAGGAGCTCAGCAGCACTGGTTAGTGACTTTATTTAGCTTATAGAGAATTCCCGGCACTCCGTCAGCTCGACCACGTACGGCGCGGAGTGCGGGGCGGAGTCCTCCCCGCGCTCCTTCCACCTCATACTGCAGCGGAGCTCGCTGGCGAGATCCATGAAGTCCGTGCTCAAGGAGCTCAGCAGCATTGGTTAGTAACTTTATGTAGCTTATAGAGAATTCCCGGCACTCCTTCAGCTCGACCACGTACGGCGCGGAGTGCGGGGCGGAGTCCTCCCCGCGCTCCGCCTTCCACCTCATACTGCAGCGGAGCTCGCTGGCGAGATCCATGAAGTCCGTGCTCGAGGAGCTCAGCAGCATTGGTTAGTAACTTTATGTAGCTTATAGAGAATTCCCGGCACTCCTTCAGCTCGACCACGTACGGCGCGGAGTGCGGGGCGGAGTCCTCCCCGCGCTCCGCCTTCCGCCTCATACTGCAGCGGAGCTCGCTGGCGAGATCCATGAAGTCCGTGCTCGAGGAGCTCAGCAGCATTGGTTAGTAACTTTATGTAGCTTATAGAGAATTCCCGGCACTCCTTCAGCTCGACCACGTACGGCGCGGAGTGCGGGGCGGAGTCCTCCCCGCGCTCCGCCTTCCACCTCATACTGCAGCGGAGCTCGCTGGAGAGGTCCATGAAGTCCGTGTTCGAGGAGCTCAGCAGCACTGGTTAGTGACTGTAAATAGTTTAAGGGGCTCCCTGGCGCCAATGACCTTCGATCTGAATCCTTTTGTTTTCTAATGATTTAATGAGTAAGGGCCTTAAACAATGTAGTATCCTATGTTTACTTCAATATTCCTTGTCTTCGAGATATTTGACATCAAAGTATCAAGAAAATATCAATTTTAGGCCAATAAAGTGGTTTTCTGGTAATTATTAGTAGTACTTCTGTGTTAATTAGTTTAAAATTAAAACCTCTCTTCAGTTTTTAGAGACGTCAAAGAGGAACCCTTATATGTAGATTTCGTATATGTCAGATTCTTTACAGCGTTCGAATATCGATAAAAGTGTTATTTTAGACATTATTTTAAAAAATCATAAAAGAATGATTGCCCATTTATTTCAAAATCCGGCTTTACAGAATGGAGATAAAAGATTCAAGAACCGATAGCCGTTTGCCTTATAATTTTATCTCTAGTGCAAATGTTGGAATATCGACTCAAAACTGATAAAAAATCGATGAAAAACGTGTGGAGCCCCTTAAGATAATTGCCACAGTTCGAAGTACTTTACTTGAAAAAAAAAACGGCTTTCGGTGTGCTCTGGCATCTCTTTACTAGAGTCTTGAAATTTGAACCTTCTGTACAGTAATTGCATTTCATATTTAAGTGGCAGCGACACAGCGCCCTCGCGACTATTGGCGATGTCATTTAAATATGGAATATTAATACTTTCTAGAAGATTACAATCCATTTGACTATAGTCTGGCTAGCCAAAAAGTGCTGTAACACTAGAAGTAATAAGCTATCATCCCTTTTTTAGTAGCGAGGGTACTAACGTAAGAAAGAGACAGTATGATACTTTCCGTCTATGCTTGAAGCAAAACAGTCCCTCGCCAAACTATTAAAATGCGCGCCTATTCACCTCACTAGGTTACAGCAACAAAGTATTAACAATACGTTTTTCTCTTGTCACCAGGTCTAGTCCAAGTGCGGATAAACAAATGGGTCCTCCTCTCATTCTGCTTACCCCACAAGGCCCACCAAATCCACAACAGAGGGCTGATCATAGAGCCAGAAACCATAGACAAATGTTTGCAGAAACTAAAGCCATACCACGGAATGCTTCTCATGGTGAACCCGAATGACTTATTGGCTTCCATACCTCTTGATGGCAGTCCCGCGTTGCTGAGGCTCATAAAGTTGTATAGTCCGTTGAAGAGTTTGCAGACTATTGCTATTGAAACGGATTTGAGTCTTACACAGGTGAGCATATAAGTGGTAAATTTTAAGTTAATAGTAATGTATAATTAATATCCTAACAAGACTTAATTAAAACTTTCAAACCCCTGACAAAATGATAACTGCGCCATCTTATCCAGTTAAAGACTATTTATTAGGCGGGACCACACCGAACGAGCTGCCTCGCGAGGAAATTGCGGCTGCAAATCACGCGCTCGAGGCAAAAGCACGCGTGACCGCATCGCCTGGCGCGAGGCACATCTACTGGCCAAGCTGCTTCGCGCGGCAATTTCCTCGCGAGGCGGCTCGTTCGGTGTAGACCCGCCTAATAACTATCCCTGGTAGGGACCTACACTGGCCAAGCTGCTTCGCGCGGCAATTTCCTCGCGAGGCGGCTCGTTCGGTGTGGACCCGCCTAATAACTATCCCTGGTAGGGACCAGCCCTAATAGCATGACTTACTTTGTCGCGCGACTCTCGATACTTCAGGAGCGACTCGAACTATGAAGTCGCGCGCGACAACGCATGTTATAGGCCGTCAGGGATTATGTCAGAGGGTATGTCTTTATCGAAAACCACAAACAATTCGGACAAACCGTTTTGCAGACACAGCCGAACAGCCTCTTACCCTCAATGCACTAAGTTAATACTACTTCCGATCTGTTGATAATACAATAATCAAATAAAAGAGTTATCCAGTAAGGTGTTCAGAAAGAAAATGCCAAGGTTTTTTATACCAATTACTCTTTCAGGTGTTCCAGCTAACCGGTCACCTGGTGTACTGGGCTAAAGCAACAGTGATATACCCGCTTTGTGAAGGCAATGTGTACGTGGTGGCCCCTTGCGCCAATGTTCACACACATTCACCGCTGGTCGAGGAGTTTGCTAAGGAGTTTCCTGGTCTATGCCTATTGCAAGTATGTCTGCCTCTTTCCATACACATAGCTTGCTCTGCATCTTCTATCGCTTCTATAACGGAGAGTGCTCCGAGTAATTGTTCGGATTAATCCCTGCCGCCTCTTTCCGCCATCGTCCTACGCGACAGCATTTCCATCCTTACCACTTAGATGGTTGGCAGTCCTCAACTGTGCGTTTCTTTAGAAACAGCAAAACTCGCACAGCAAAACTGTGGAGTGAACTACGGTATTTCCGGACCGATACGACCTTGAAACCTACAAGAAAAGAGCGTACTCCCATCTTAAAGGCCAGCGACACGTTTGTGACCCTCCTGGTGTTGCGGGCGTCCATGGGTGGCGGTAATTGCTTACCATCAGGCGATTCGTCTGCTCGTTTGCCTCCTATTTATATCATTAAAAAAATACTGCTAGCCTGCGATGGTTGGGATACTTGGGATATCTACTTAGACAGATTGTTGCTTTTCAATTAAATGACAAAATCATCACTTTAAATGAGATCCAAAGTACAGATTTTCAGTTTCTCAAATAGTACGTAGACAATTTCTCAAAAAGCGGCGGTTTATTACACACTTTTATTTAGCTTGACACCATATATTTATTTATATTATGTCTAAGTTTATTAATGTTTTGTTTACCTGCATTTGCTTTTGCAACACCTACTTTTCTGTTATTTTACAAAGGTTTCCGCTTCCCAAAGGTTGTCTGGAAGAAATCGCTTTCTAGCGATAAGACCGTCAATTGTTTTACCTCTATTTTTTTGTTTGTAACTTGTGTAAACTTTGTTTCTTTAATTTGAAGTCCGCAATTAAGAGTATTTATGTTATGTTATACAGGGTGACTGGTAATTCGTCGTATTCCTTCAAGGGGGTTATTCTACAGCTTATTTGGAGTGATATAAGTCCAGTCAAGCAGGGGTACAAAACTCATTGGTTTTCAAGTTATTCAAGATTTTAGATTTTTTTAACAAATACCCGCTTTTTGACCTAAAACTAGTATTTTGTTTTAAACTACGTATTTTTCAAATAAAAAAAAAGATTTTCCGAATAGCCAATGAATCACTGATTACGTATAATAATAAAAAAGTACAAAACATATCAAAATTTTGCAAATAAAAGCATCTGAAGTCAGAAGTTTTTGTATTTTTTTTTTCAAATCTTGTTACATTTTAAGGCATAACTAAAAAAAAAGTAATAACACTTCGCGTACAAATTACAGAATTTATTTCCTCAGTTCATAAGCTTTCTAAAAAGGTACAATTTATGACATTTTATGCTCATTTTTTACAATTAATAATAATAATACCAGAGCAGGTACAGGACTTAGCGTACTTGACTTTACTTGTTTGTGTCGTTTTAAACTCGCCGAAGGTATACTTTGTCTTCAGTTTCTTATCTTCTGAGACTTTAAGTTGCCCGGGGTGATACTTTGGTAAGTAATTAAGTAGGGGAATAAGAAAAATAGGAGAAATACAGTTTCATTATTAAATAAAATTGAATCTTAAAAAGGAAAAATTATAAATCTTGCTCGAACTGTTTGCCCTGCCTGCGTATGCAAGAACGAAGCCTTCTTCGTACTTCAGTGATTGTCACTCGCCTCGAAAGCCCGTCTTTCATCGTCTGTGCAGCTGCTAGGATTTTTTGCCGTATGTCTTCTACGTCACGTATCGGTCTGTCGTAGACCAACGCCTTCATGTGACCCCCAGATGTAGAAATCACACGGAGTTAAATCTGGGCTCCTGGCTGGCCAAGGGGTTGGGCCACCTCGACCAATCCATCTTCTTGGGTAGTTTTCATCCATCCACTGCCGCACACCCCGGTAAAAGTGAGCAGGGCAGCCATCGTGCTGATAAATCATGTTAATTCTTGTCGCAAGCGGCACATCTTCCAGTAGCGTCGGTAGCTCATCCCTCAAAAAAGTTTCATACGCGATGCCGGTTAATCGAGCTGGCAGAAAAAAAGGTCCGATTAAATTATCGTGCACGATTCCCATCCACACGTTCAAAGAAAATCTTTGTTGGTTTCTCCTTCGTTTGATTTCTTTGGGTTTTGACCTTTGAGAGCCCAAAAGTGCAGATTGTGGTAATTTGTTATCCCGTCACGGTCGAAATTAGATTCGTCCGTCCACAAAATTCTCTTTAGGTATTCGGGATCTTCGATATCAGCATTAATTAAAAATCTGCAGAAATCCATCCTTCTTGCTGGGTCTCCCTCTTCAATAGCGTGTACTGGAGTGTAATGATATGGATACTGTCGAGCTGAGTGCAGGGTAAACCACACCTTCCACTGAGACATACCGAGCCGATTAGCCATAATTCTCGTCGAAGTAGTACCGTCTGCCCGGAAAAAGTGCAAGATTTCTTCTTCTTCAGCAGGATCGTATTGTTGAGGTCTTCCAGCATCAGCTTGACGGCGTTTAACTGATCCTGTTTCCCGAATAAGACGGTACGATGAACCAAACACGCTTACGTGAGGTAAACGGCGGTTAGGGTAACGAAGTTGGTACTCCCTTCTAGCTGCAGCGGCGTCACCATCACAGAGTCCGTAACAATAAATGATATCTGCGTATTCTTCAAATTCTTAAGTAGCCATTTGAGAAAAAACTTAGTTATCAATATCGTCCGAATTGGAAAGAAAGTTGAAAGTAACTAACTGATTAATTACTACATGACCTATTTAAACCTGGTTAGTCTCACCTCCACCCCATGAGAAGCATCGCCACCCAATAAAATTAAGATAAGATAAGGAACAGAAGGCGAAAAACCCGCCGTAAGAATTAAAGTGACACAAACAAACTAATTAAAGTAATTTAACTGCATTAGCTCATTAGCTAATGACCCTTAATCAGTTTGTTTGTTTAACCAAAGGCAATCTGCAGTGCCTACTACCTCAAGGAATAAGATAAGATAAGAAACTGGAGACAAAGTATGCCTTCGGCGAGTTTAAAACGACACAAACAAGTAAAGTCAAGTACGCTAAGGTAGAATTTATAATTGTACGGAGTGACTTGACAAGTCAACAAACACAAATGTTGCCGCAATTCGGCCAGTGCTGTTCTTATCGATATTTTTATTTATTAAGAGTTCTACAAACGCCGCGACTTATTGGTTGCGATATTGTCGCTGCAACTTGATTAAGGCTTAAAGGCTGAAGAATGCTGCAACATGGTGTGGAAAATACGTTACTTTTACGGAATGACTATTACTTGTTGATAAAACTATGCGGTACGCGACAAATTGAAGTCAATTTATAACTTCTGTACATCCTATTATTGGAGACAATAATAATTTCTAAAGGCGGCTAGTCATACACCTGCCGTAGGGTTAATACCGGGCGCATGGCTTAGAGAATTCAACCAACCGGAGCGGCCATGTCTGTCATTTTCTATACAAAAAAAGTTGCTGATTTTTGCGGGGGAGGCGAACGTCAAATGTATGGCTATTCGTACGTAACATACAAATAGCCACGTCAGATAAACGTCAGTCCGTACAATAAATATGACCACTGGTTATATTTATTGACCATTGTTTTCGGCAGAGGGGAAAGCCTGTCAATGGCCGCTCTGGTTAGTTAAATCCCATCAAAAACATAAATGTGAAAGGCTTCCAAGTTCGATACTATGGGAATGCTTCGCCTATAAAAGAAGTGAGATCTGAATAAGTACCAAGTTCCATAAAAATACCTCAAATCATAAATAGTTATAGGAATGCACACTTGATTTCCAGCAGTTTTTAAGGTACATTTTGAATAAGTATTACGTTACATAGAAATACCTAAAATTATAATAGTCAGAGAAACACACACCGGTTTTTTTAGCAGTTTCCTGATAACATTTATTATTTTCAGTACTTTTTAATGATGTTACTTGGCAAGTTTTCACACACCAACACCTTTTCAATGCAATGAATCGACACCTTTGAACTGCAATGTGTCAAGTATATAATTTTCTATTAAAACTTGCCAAGTTACATCATTAAAAAGTACTGAAAATAATAAATGTTATAAGGAAACTGCTAAAAAAACCGGTGTGCGTTTCTCTGACTATTATAATTTTAGGTATTTCTATGTAACGTGATACTTATTCAAAATGTACCTTAAGAACTGCTGGAAATCAAGTGTGCATTCCTATAACTATTTATGATTTGAGGTATTTTTATGGAACTTGGTACTTATTAAGATCTCACTTCTTTTATAGGCGAAGCATTCCCATAGTATCGAACTTGGCAGCCTTTCACATTTATGTTTTTGATGGGATTTCATTTATTTTTGTTAGGTGTAGGTTCTTTATTATTTTTTTATCACTTTTGCTTTAGGAAATGTCTCATTCCACTTAGGTATGTACTTTATACTATACCCTTTATACTAAGCGTCTAATTCTATTTTACTATTTATTGAAAGGTGATTTTTACAAATAAACTGGCTCCCTACACCTATAAAATGTACCTACTTACATATAATTACATACATCAATAACGTACTTTATTCTGTTTGTAAGTACGCTACCTACATAGATAATTAATAACTTGGTAATACCTACCTACCAGTAGGTATTATAATTGGTGGCCTATTATGTAGCCCTAGAAGTGCACCATCCCATCTCATCCCGTGGCGTATCGGAGGGTGAGATGGGCAGTAGTATATATAATTCCATCTTAGAGTATATATGATTTCCATGTTCTTGAATCTGCGATTTTATTAGTTGTAAAATTAGAAATTATTTAGACTATGCGAGAAAAAATAGTCTTTTCATTTTTGTTTGACTGATTTAGCGCACCTAGTGTACCTAGTGACCTGCTTTGCACTTCGTAAATCGTGGGTTCGGTTCCCGCAACAGACACACAGAGTGGTGAACAATTTTATTGTTCTTGTCTTTAAGACAAACATGTATTGTCTTAAATTGGTATGTATCTAAATTTAAATAAGTCTTATCTCATTTCCACTCCATACCTACTTATAGTAGAACAAAATTACACATTCGTTGTTTTCGAAACTGACTCACACTTGGCCGTTTTCAGATTTTTAGTTTATTTCGACCTAAAGACAAACCTTCGAGCCAAATTTCAGGTCGGTACGACCATTGGAAGATAGACCCATTTAGTTCATTATGACTTCATAGTAGAACAAAGTTACACCTTCGCTATTTTTAAAACTGACTCACACTTGGCCGTTTTCCGATTTTTCCCTTTACTTTGACCTTAAGACCTATCTCCATGCCAAATTTCAAGGCAGTACGACCATTGGAAGTGGTCTAGGTTTTTGATGAGTCAGTGAGTGTATAGTAAAAATAGCGATTTTCTGACGTCAATATCTCAAGAACTGCTATAGGTAGAATAATGAAATTATGTATTCTAGACAATTAAGGGGATGTCAACAGACACTCGAAATTTCATATGCGTAGATAAAATATGTTTCGAGTTATAGGGTGGTCGAAATTGGCCCGAAATGGTTCGTGTAATATAACCCACGGCCGGTGTGTCGCTTTTTTTTTGCTCGAACTTGGCGGACACACTACCGTGTGTCTAGATTCTCCAAGCGCACGGCGGTCGGGCCAATATTGGAATTTCTCTACACACATGCCTGCCGTTCAGTTTGTGAGTGAATATCTTGCTGAATGCACGTCTCTAAAATGGCGCCAGAGGTAGCTTAGAGTGAGAAATAGGACATAGGATACTTAACTACTTTTTATCCCGAAAAAAACCTTTTTAGAGGGCCACACGATAACCGAATTCTATGCGGACGAATAATTATCCAAGTATCTTTTCTTCTATTTTAGAAGTAGTTAAGAGGCCTTATTCCCAAAACGCGCGAATTTCACGAAATGCTTCATTTTCTTCGAAGGCTATGGCGAAAATACTAAGTTTTTTTAAATCAACTATTGACGATATTTCTTTATCTAGACGGCCATCGAGCAAATATTACATTTTAACGAGTGAAATATGAAAAAAATTGATTGTCTTGGAAGGCCTTTCCGGATTTTCCAGTTAGGTGTACCGTTCATTTTCAGATTACGCAAAAAAGGGTAAAAATTCTTATTCAATTTGAATTAAATTCAATTGAGTATATCATGTATGAGACGGCCATGGAAATAAAACTCGAAGATTCATCTTGGATAATCGACAAAATACCTTCTGATTATATGTCAGTTTTTTGATGAAAACACGGTTACATTTAATTTTTTCCACGAAACCCCTATGAATATTTTGCCCTAAAAATATTACCATTGCAAAGTTAAACTATATTTCTATCACGATAAAAAAAACATTACTATAGCAGTAAATTTCAAATTACTATGAATTTTTAAAAATGACACTTAAATCACACTTCACAGGATACTTTTTGTAAGAATCGTATTTTTGGGTACTTAATAATAATAAACATGGTTCAAAATAATGTTTTTGTATTACTAATACTTCAAACTATCTTATAAATAGCATTTTATGTGGCTTTTTTCATTAATAGAGTTTTTCGACCTTTTAGGGAATAAGGAGCCTTAAGTGGGTATTTTTGAGAAATATCGTCTTCTGACTGTTCGTAAATATCGTTACGTTTTGTTGTTATTACTCGTAGAAGTGTTGAATTTAAGTGATGTTGCCTCGGATTACGGATTCCTTTGGACGTGCAAGAATTAGAACCAGAACAATGTTCATCCAAAATGTCGCCTGCATAATAAAGAGCTCAAATTTACAGAAACTATTTGTAGTCCGCCTCGAATGTATGCATTGACCAATATACCAAGACTCTTATGATGATTGTTTTGCGCCTTCTAGCTCCATAACCCATGGATCGATCCTGCTCATATACAAACTCTCAAATTATATTGATTTCTGCTATAACCCCAACAAATTTCATAAAGATTAAAAAAAACGTTACTACAGTTACCGCAGAACAACTATTCAAAAAGCCATCGAAATGCAGCGATGTCCAGGTAGCCAGCTGACAGTTCCGTTTCCGTTTCATCCGAAGCCGTCTATAACATCACTTCGCTTAGACTCCGCTCGTTCGACGAGATAGAAAAATATATGATATGTTGTATAACATAACATAACTATACGATTTATTAGCGACAACGTATTTCAAAACTTTTGTCTGATTTGAATATTGTAGCATTTCAGGCTGGGACATGATAATTTAATTTCCTAACGTTTATGGATCCTTTAAATGGAATCGTATTGGTAGTGTTTAGTACAACATTACACTTTTCGATACTTTTTATCGACATATACCCATGACTATTTTATTTTTGCTATTCCAGGCAACATTTTAACTGTCAGTCATGTGTCAAGTCACTTTTTATAATTAGAAATTCAACCGTAAGTCCTGTACCTGCTCTGGTATTATTATTATTAATTGTAAAAAATTAGCATAAAATGTCATAAATTGTACCTACCTTTTTAGAAAGCTTATGAACTGAGGAAATAAATTCTGTAATTTGTACGCGAAGTGTTATTACTTTTTTTTTAGTTATGCCTTAAAATGTAACAAGATTTGAAAAAAAAATACAAAAACTTCTGCCTTCAGATGCTTTTATTTGCAAAATTTTGATATGTTTTGTACTTTTTTTATTATTTTACGTAATCAGTGATTCATTGGCTATTCGGAAAATCTTTTTTTTTATTTGAAAAATACGTAGTTTAAAACAAAATACTAGTTTTAGGTCAAAAAGCGGGTATTTATTAAAAAAATCTAAAATCTTGAATAACTTGAAAACCAATGAGTTTTGACCCCTGCTTGACTGGACTTAAATCACTCCAAATAAGCTGTAGAATAACCCCCTTGAAGGAATACGACGAATTACCAGTCACCCTGTATTTGTGCTTCAATTCTTGTAAGTTAAATTTCAACCACTTCCCGGTGTCTGTTGAGCTGAAATTTAGTATACTTCGGTAATTTACATGACAATGATATACTATCTACTAGGCAGAGTCATTTTGGGAGTTACTTCTTTATTTTACAAAACTTACGTTTATTAGCAAAGCCCGGATGACGGGAGCAAATATGCACTTTTTTCTAGTGCTTCATTAAATATCGACTATTCTATCGACATTCATACCTACGACAATTTTTGAATCAGAAATTTACTGATCATAAGTTATGAGAAAAGTATCTATTTAAAAAAACTGTCACTCTTATTTTATTATTCCGATTATTCCCATGAGTATATGATATTATTGATAATAATTATAGTATGTAATTAGTTGACTGAAATAGTATATAATGTAAGCTTACCTAGGTACCTGATGTAATATTGTGTAACAACCTGACATGTAAGATAATGAGTTTGATCAATACATTTCTGATTCAAAAATTGTTCGTATGAATGTCGATAGAATAGTCAGTCGACATTTAATTAAGCACTAAGTAAAAGTGCATTTTTGCTCCCGTCATCCAGGGCTTTGTTTAATAGTGTAATTTAGGGTGTTTTCTTATAATCCGTTAAGGTAAGCTTATTGAAGTTTTGTTTATTGAACTATTTACTACATCTTTTAGATGCTCAGCGAGTTTTCCCTCCCCGCCCCGCTCTGGTACATATCGCGAGGCGGCGGCGGCGGCGGGCAACGCCTCGGCCGCGTGGTAGCTTGGTTGTTACGACGTCGCTTGCTTCTACAACTACACACATACGTACAGTTTAACTCGCCGCATTGGGGGCCTGATACACAACAAGGTACGGTTATAAAAAAATCAATAGACAAGTAATTAAAGAGCAATGTTATAAAAGTTGACATAGTCACACGGATAATAATAAAAAAAGCCGTAGCGGGGATAATTATCTGATAAATATCGCGATAAATATCAGAGATCAAAGATCATAATTAGCTTGATAATTTCGAACCGTTCTTTACCTTCTTAATTTTCGGATTACTCCCACTTCTCGCACATCATAAATAAACAAACAAATAAAAGCTCTTTATTCCAAACTAATTCAATTTTGTTTTAAATTTTTATCTAATTTCGGACTTATATTATGCTATTTCTATATGAATCTTATTTTTTGTTAGTGTATTAAATATTTTAAATTTGATGGTTGTAAGTATTAAGTTTAAAGTAACACTACGTTAAAATTGTTTGGACACCCAATTTTGGGCTAAAGCCATCATAGTTGTGTCAAATTATATTTCTAGCTTTCTTATGTCTTTTTGACAAATATTGAATATCCCCCTGACAGGAAGAGCTGGAAGTATTCAATTAAATAACAGGTTATTTAAAGTCGAAGTTAACTAATTAATTCCTTTTGCGTTTCCAGATGGCAAAGAATACTTCTGCGAAAAACACGACGGCTACAACCGATCGTGTAGCGTCTCGTTCTCCTCGCTCAACCAGATGCAACTCAACGTCCCCGAGCCAGTCGAACCCAGGGTCAGCTCCAACACGTTCCCCGACTCCGACGAGGAATACCCCACTGAAAACAATCTCAATCAGACAGACTTCTCACACACTAAACCTATAGTCATCGAATCGGATCACACGAAATTTGGATTCAGCGAAACGGACTCAGCGAACCACAGTTTCGACGACGGACTAGATGTCGTCGACGGCCTAATAAAGACTAACGGAAATTACGAAAAAGACAAGAAAAAACAAGGGAACTCAGTAGATAGCGGGATATCTAATAATATAAACGGTGCTAATATAGAAAATGGTGTTAATGAGGTTAAATTGACGTCGAGATTGTCTAATTCATCGTTGAAAGATACGGAGAGTACTGTAATTACGAGTAGTGATGAGGATAGGTTTGAGAGCGATCACGATGTGTCGCCGAGGATCAAGAATGTTAATGGGTACACTAATGGGGTGGAGAAGAAAAATGGGGTGTCATTGAATTTGAAGTTGCAGAGTGAAATGAGGTAAGTTTGATTCTACCTCTAACACTTTTTCCTCCCTTACATCTCCGAACAGTATGTTTTAAATCATTTTAAATAAACAGGTTACATTAAACCACATCAGTCCATTATACCATAATTTTAATAAATGAAAACATAAAAGTTCCACCGACAACTTGAATTAAAATAGTCCTCCATTTTCGTTACTAGAAAGGACCACAAAAAATTAACCGTAGGTTCGAAAGGTTGATCACTTTATTCTTTATAATCCTTTAATGCGCGTAAGTGTGTCAGAAATTATGCGAAATTGAAACAGACAGAAGTTTTAGTGGCAGGAATGAAAATGTCATGTCAGGGACTTCCCAACGTTATGACAGTTATGATGTACATATAATTTGAATTTGCAAGTTGTATATATTATTATATAATAAACAGCGTGTACTTATTATAAATCGATTATGAAAATGGTTGTCATTCGTTTTGTTTTGTTAAAATGATTTATTGTTTTAACTTCAGTAATATGGCTTTGCTATTCTGCGGAATAGCGAAGCAATATTCTTGTAGTTTATAATATGGACTTCAGCAAAGTAACGCCTTATTCCATAAATGTATATTTTTTTAAATTACTAATAAGTGTTAAAATATAGCATATTACCATTACATAACGGCGTTAGATAGTTATCAGCATTACATGTTAATTTATACTTTACCCAGTGAACTTAGTATCTGCTATGAAATGGCACTTCGAAAGATATCGATAAATTTATTATTGTAAGGAATTCCCTAGTTAATTGACGTTTTTGCCACAAAAACTTCTATGTCTGCTTATGACTTTAAAATAAAGTTCAGATAATAATGGGATACATATTCCCTCGATAAAATAAAAGCTTAATTTGATTTGATTTCGGACCCGGGGTATGTCCTTAAACTACGTCCGGACCTGGGTATGTCCTTAAACTACGCCAAAAAGAGAGGTATGGGCACTGCGAATGGCATCTCGCTAAGTGTGGTAGGGCACGTTCAGCGAATGTCATCGCTCAAATCTGGAGCAGAGCCCGACTGGGGAAGTACCTCCACCTTACAGAAAACCACAGCCAAATAGTACTAGACCCTACTCATAGTGTTGTGTTCCTGCTGGTGAGTAAGGTTGCCAAAGAGCTCAAGGAGGACACAGTGTGTTGACGATGAGGGACCGTCTTGTTCTTTTAGTCGTCAACGCAGTGAATCCTCCTTTTTGTAAAGGGTCGGCAACGCGCATGTGACTCCTTTGGAGTTGCAGGCGTCCATAGGTTACGGTGGCTGCTTGCCATCGGGCGGGCCGTGTGCTTGTTTGCCACCGTCGTGATATAAAAATTAAAAAAAAGATGTATTTCAGTTAAAAAGATTATGTATTTTTGTGACTATGTTAAATGGTTTTGAAACAGTTTTCAGCCGCCTACAGTCTGGAGCGTCCCAGCCAGCTGCGACGTGGTGGACGCGTGTCGGATACCCACCGAGCCACCCAGCACCGAGTCTCTATTAGACACGTTCACCCCCGAGGAACGAGCCGCCCTCGCAGACATACCCGCCTCGAAACAGACCGACGATCTACTGCTACTGGCGCAGTTACATAAAAAAGGTAATTGTCAGATACCTAGTCTGTAGTTTCGACGTAGTATAGACTAGTCGACCTGTTACCTTAAACCTGTTAAACACGTCGAAATTTTTATTTCCGAAGTTCACGGTAAACATCCTTTTTTTCTGCAAGCTAATATATTTTATACACCAAGGCCAACTCGACGCACGTAACCCGCGGCGCGAACAACCGCGGCCACCTGGCATTTAAAACAAGATCATACAAGTCTATACATTTTGATCGTGCCGCTCGCCGCGTTGGTTAGAGTTCTTATTCTTATGTTATATTTCACTCTTTCTACACAATCGTGAAGACTTTTTTCTTTAATAAATCTTTTTTTTAGTTACAGTCACCGGCAATAGTATCTTCCTATACGAAGGCCGCAAAAATATCTGACACGCTCCTATGGCCCTACAAATAAGAGCGTGTCACATATTTTTGCGGCCTTCGTGAAGGAAGATACTATTGCCGGTGACTGTACCTGCATGTCATAAAAGTGTGAATGTGCATTAGCTACGTATCGCTACTTTGTATAATTAAGGAAACTATAGGTCTAATCTTTGTTCTTACTTGATTGTAATGTTAATGTATGATTGTTTGTTCTTTCAAATTAAAAAATAAAATATAAACTTTACCGTTTGTTACAGGCTACCTACGAGGCGAGCAGCATCTCGAAGAGATAATGTTCATGGAGAACGTAACGAGATCACAGCTGATGCAACTCCTCGACAAGTTCAAGGACGTGCTCATAACCTTCGAAACCGAGGACCCTGCCGTCGCCATGCTATACCCATACCAATAATACATGTAGTACAAAGCACGATTGAATGCCTAATGTCCTTTTTATAGGACGACAAAATATGGTAACTCATAGAACTCTTATAATATATGAATTACAGTCAGCATTCGCTGGGCTGTCTTCGGCAAGACCGCTATGTTCAAACTAATTCTCTGTGTTATCTTACAACGTCAACTTTTATATAGAAACTCAGACCTCGTTCGGATCGTGTACGAAATAGAATGTCCTTTTAAAAGGACATTAGGTTGTGATCTCACTTTTCCTAAAAAAAATGGGCCTTCAAGGGTAACCCCTGAAGCCCTCTCCGTGCAAAAATACAACAGTATCATTTTGTCCGATTTTGGCATTGGGTATCGATGGTTCGACAGTAACCATCGATACCCAGGGTATAATTAACTGTAACACTAAAATTGTCTATAAAAGTGGCTATAATTTATCTAAATCCATGTGTATATGTTTCTAGTAGAAATGCATCGAAACAACAACAAATTTATAACATAACATTGTATAGAATGACTGATATTAACAATGTGAAATGTTTAACGCAACTAATATTTTTAATTCTAAACAGGAATCTGACAGCTCCTGTAAATCACTTTGTGTGGAGCAAGGATGATATAGACGGTGATTGACAATATCCATACAAAATCGCGTTCCCTTATTTCAGGTTAAAGCACAAGCGTCATCTATCGGTCACCACAAACACTACATCCTAGTTTCTAATATTTTGTTCGACACTGAACGCTGACAGAATAACTCGACTCCAGACTCGACAGATGGCGCTGTGGCACTTAGAACCGAAAACAGACGTATAACCTGAAGGTTCGAGCAACGCGATTTTGTATAGGTATTGTCAATCCATGTCTTATTCATCCTTGGTGTGGAGAGAACTGTCAAATCTGTCTTGAATTAAAAATACGATATTAGTTTGACGTTTAGTTTAGTTCCTTTAACTGTAGCTATATTATAATCTAACGCTATCATCCAAAAGATGGATGCTGGATAAAGGCGTCACCACAGAATAACTAATAGTACTACCGTACAGAAAATTCACTCCTTCAAAAAAGGCAGATTTAGGTACAAAATTATACCTATGCTCGCCGCCTGCAAGCAAAATTGAAACTTATAACCGCGCACGAACCGTGAATCTTCTTTGCGCGCCGCAGTTTTATGACCGAGCTGTGAGGGTTGTGACTTGACAAGTTTTTGTACTAAAAATACCTACTGATTTATTATTTTTAAGATAAATATGTACGAATTACAAACGTTGATTCTGTAAACATGAATTTTTTATCCGGAGATAGTATGTCTGAT
The DNA here is from genome assembly GCA_947086415.1 of Pammene aurita. NCBI lineage: Eukaryota > Metazoa > Arthropoda > Insecta > Lepidoptera > Tortricidae > Pammene > Pammene aurita. The sequence continues at coordinate 17,161,173 of OX352304.1, forward strand.
TCTCACGGAAGTAGGTATGCCACAGCCGTATTCCTTTGAAAATATGTCGGTCAGTTCCTAATATTGTTTCTGGGCAACCAATATTCAATAAATTAAGGATGTTTATTTTAACTATTACCTACTAAGTAAGGACTTCAGGACCTTTCAATATCATCCGAAATTTAAAAAAAGAATTCTGCTTCCTTGTTCTTCCGTTTATTCAGCCATCCATAAACAGAACAATATATTTTATACGGATTTGATCGAGATTTAGGTTTCGAAGCCATTGTGTATTTTAAATTTTGCGTAAGCGCCACGTCACACGACTATCGTGTGAGCCGAGCGGCAGCCCACTGCCATACGCCTGCCCGGGAGGCGCGCCGGCCAAATGTACCTAAACTGCGTAGTGACACCCCCCTGGCGTCACTTAACAAACACAAATCGATTATATACCAATACCTTTTAAAGAAAGTGCTAGCATGACCAGCCCAGAACATTTTATTAATTTTAACTACGAATCAATGCTTAACCTAAGGTCCACTTTTTCTTTTTTGTCAAACTAAATTGAACCTTATTACTAAGTTAGAAAGATGTTCATAGGTTAATTGTTAAGCCATTTATGGTTCAAGCTATTTTCTTTTGTTTAATACTTACACTATAAAATTCCAATGTAAAATGAACCGTAAATATTGCTACAATAGAGACCAACAAGGAGTAATGTGCAATAGTATAAACGTGTCTCGATACGTGGTCAATCGTTTCCATCGAAAGTTCTCCAGTACTGCCACTAAAGTTAAGCATTTTTTTTTCAATGATTGTTTAGTTCAATAGTCCGAGCATTTAATCCAGTTCATTAATTAATATATTCAAATTATCAAAGTGTTCAAGAGATAAGCATTGAAAATTCATTAATTTTGTTAGCCAATTTTAAACTATACCCAGGTGGTAATAAGTCAAAATATCCATATTAAAATAAAATGAACACTCACTGAAAAAGGGCTGATGTTCATGGATTGATTATAATCTTAGAGAAATCAACCAACCGGAGTCGCCATTGAGAGGCGTTCCCCGCTTCCGAAAACATGACCAGTGGTCATACACATCTATGGACTGACGGTATTTGACGTTCCCCTCCCCCGCAAAAATTGGCAGACTTTTTGTATCGGAAATGACAGACATTGTGGCTACTCCATCCGGGTTGAATTCTCTAAGATTATAATAGTTAGTGTTTTGGTAGTCCACAAGTGAATATTAAATTGTCAAGTTTTACTAATGAATGTAGTTAGGATTGTATCAAAATTACGGTTTCCGCTATCCAGTTATTCACTAGATGGCAGCACCGTGGCGAGAGGTCTTCTTGACAGCAGTTGTCAAAATCCACCAATCGAAAAAATATGAAACATGATTGGTAGATTATGACAGCTAGACCTCTTGCCACAGTGCTGCCATCTAGTGTGAATCTCAATCGCGGAAACTCTCATTGGCGATAAAACTAAATATAATAATGAGTCGCAATGTTAGCCTATTAAGAAATTTAAGAAAATATTTTTTAGAACATTGTACTCTCATTGGCTGTTTTAGTTGTAGGTATGTTTAGTGAATATCGAAATTTATATTTCTGATTGGTGATTGTAGATAGCTCGCTGTGTTTTTATGTTTGAATGAAACTTAAATTTTGTTGGCAGCTAGTTGTTGCCAAGTATAAATGACTTTTATTTGGTTCGCTTTAATGTCTAATTATGTGCCTAGTTATTACGGTCAGCAGCAGAAATAGCTAAGCAAGCAAAATATTCAAAATGATCTGAATGGCCGGTATCGTCAATGACGGCTATACGTAACAACGCGTACAAAAATGCACCTTCATGCCTTCGAACAAGGTTCACTATTGCAAGTCTATCTTCATATCTGTCATTCTTACTTTAATTAAGTGAGAAGTGTCTGTGCAGATCGTTTTGAACTCCTCAATCGCTTAGCTTCTTTTGCTGATGAATTAACATAAAAACTGATGTGTGTGATGATTGGAAACAAAATATTGTTCACATCACAAGTCATAACTAAATCCTTTTTATTTGGATTTGAGTCTGTCTCCGTTTTCTTTTTCTCCTAAATTATTTTATTTGTAATAAAATATTTATAGTAAAACTCGCTCTTTTATATTTTCAAATGAAATTATAATTCTATCATTTACATAGATCTAAGATGGCGCTTGATCATTTAGGGATTAGAAAAAGGCAAAAATCCTTACAAGTATTTTATCTTGGAGCCATGGGTAGTAAAAACAACAACTGGCTTCATTATTTCCTATCTGAGTGCGTACCTAAAAAAAAAAAACAAATCTAAATCAATCACTATCGAGAGGTACTGCCCCGCCGTAAATGATACAGGCTGAGTAGGAAAAATGGGAGTTCTATGGATGTGAAGGTCAGAAACGCGTGATTCATGTATGTATTTTATTCATGACCTCAGATATTCGCCACAGTGATTAACATTTATTAACCAAATCAATTTTGTTTAAGGAACTATTCTGTTTAAGCCTCCCTGAAATTGGAATGTTTATATACCGAGTTTTTTTCATCGACTTGAACAGTTCCCTTGTTTACGCTGTCATGTCATTTTCGTTTCGATAAACGTCAGTCGTCCGTCAGTCATTGGTTGCCTTCCGGATAGAATGTTATTTTCGCATTGTGTTCTAAATTAAATAACAAAATGAAGAACTTCCCTGTGTTCGTGTTTCCCGTTTCTCTTGAGTTTTACCTTAGTGCTCGTCATACACACAAACAGTTACTAACTGTTTACAATCCATACGATTTTTCTGTAAATTTTAAAGGTACTTATTGTCTATGTGCGTGGTATTTTTGTGCCTTTTGTAGTTTTAATTTGGCTTAACCTTTATTGTTTCAGTGTTATGTACTGCTCCGAATAAATTCACAGTTATCGATCCTGAAGGTGTGATAGCTCCTCAGAGTTGTATTGATATTGTGGTGCGATACACCCAACCATCTGTTTTGCATTGCAACACAACGGAGAAGTTTAGAATTACTATGTACGACAGAAATACCCAGCAGGTAAAGTCCTAAAGTTTGTAGAGGAATGGATCAATAACATTTATCTTGCAAAATTATTCTTCAATACTAAGTAATATTTACGTAAACAAACTTTATGAAGGGGTTAATACCACGTTGGTAATTTGTATCCCTAATCCAGCTGTACTGATGTATTCACTTTTGCACCTTCTTGTGCCTAATACGTTTTTAATATTTAATTAATATAAATAATAATATTTATACTATTAATTTTAAACTTTTGTAAGACATACTAACTATATAAAATATAATATAACGGTTACAATCACGTCACGTCGCACTTGTATTTATAAATCATAGTTTATGAACATAAACTATTCTTTTAGGCACTGGGCAAAAGGGATATCCCAACGAAACTATTAGAAGGTGAACCAATAAATCCAAATCTAGAGAGCTTAGGAGACAGTTTCCACCCCCTGTCGTCTAGAGTGACCCCCCAGAAACAGACGGAAGAACATATGCATGTCAAATGCAATCACTCTCATCACAGGTATTTTAATTTTTTACTTTTAATTATGTTCTTATTTTTTTATATAGCATAAACACCACTATTTTATTTTACTCTTTAAATCAAATTATTGGAATATATATTTTAATTTGCTATTTTTTTCTGCTTCAATTCCAGCCATGGCCACCAGAAGCCTTGGTAGCTTATTCCTTTATATGTGTATGACATCTATTTAAATTCACTATTTTTAATTCTTATTTTTACTCTAGAGTAATACTTATATTATTATTCTGAACATAGTGAATAATTGAATTTTTACAACATTTTTGACTTAAAGTACAGGAACTTGAATTTCCTATTTTCATAATTGAATTCAATTCGAGCTATTAAAATAGCTTATCATATTATTCACCAAAACCAATTGATAATTAAATTAACGTCACCCATACGTCACCATTGATAACACTGTTTATATGTTATAAGATAACAATACTGTTCACCTGTAAACATTCCATTGTTGAGGTTGTTAACCTGCATTAATTTGTTTTTTAATATGCGAGAGTTTCCTAATGAATTGAAATGTGGACTTTGGATGATATTCCACTTCATATCAGTATTGCTGAAACTCTATATAGATAACTAAGTACAACAATTGACTACTTTCTTAATCCTAACAAGTTAAATCAGCTACTCTTTATTAAAAGTCGCAACAGTTTTTACTATAAAGTTTCTATGAAAGTCTTAAACTGTTACAATTTGTTTCATTTCTTTTTTTGCCATAAATTGTATGTTTACATAAGGTAGAATTCTTAATTAAGTAAAGTAATCTGACAGTTGGCATACAAAGCTGCTTGCAAATGTATGTAAACTGTAAAGTGCCAAGTCACATTACTCCGCTCAGTTATGAATTCTACTTTAGAAGGTGTTGTAGAATAGTTATATGTTGATTTCTGTCAATACTATTTTACCAGATTGGTGTAGCATTATAGTATAACAGTTCTTATATCTATACTTACAATTTTGTCTTAAGATAATATTTATTATTTTGATCAATTCACCTCTTGTAAGTGAGTTTTTGCCGAATTTAAAACCGTTGAAAGTGCAAAATTATCTTCTTTATTGTCAGATTAGGAGAGGATACTTAAACTGGTTTTGCTCTTATACTCCATTATTTTTCCAATCTTAACAAAAACATTTATATTTTCAACCAACTTCAAGATTTCGAAAGAGGAGGTTATCAATTCGTCGGGATCTTTTCTTGCTATTTTTTTTAATGTATGTTCACCGAATATTCGAAACCGGCTGGACCGATTTGGAAAATTCTTTTTTTATTTGAAAGAGTAATAAGAGTATACTTCACAGTTGGTCCCATTGTAACCAGGTCAGGATCTGATGATGGGGTTGTGGAGAAATCTAGGGAACTCTTCAACTATTATAGGCACACCTATAGTGATTTGAGTAATTTTTACAGCAGCTCGAGCATTTGCTTTTGGAAAGGTGGAGGCTAAGTGAAGTTGGTTCTTTTTTGTTTAAAATTATTTATTTAATTTTCCAGAGAACACCAACCCGTGAATGTAGTGGCAGTAGCAGTGAGCATATGTTGCATTGCCGCGCTCCTTCTCCCGACCCAGCCGGAAACTGTGGTGGAGTCACAGTTCCCGGACTGGCTCCACATCGGCTCCAACCTCAAACTAGTGTTCTCATTTGTCCTAGGACTTGTCAGTATGTTAGTTTTACGACCATAAGATTTTATATTTAAATCTAAATTCCTGTGTGCTTTAATATTTGTGTATTTTTTAGGACTGTGTAAATCCTGCGTGTACAAACTTGAATGTAGAAGGGATTTTTTTTTGTTATTCTGTAAATTCAATTTACATAATTTCACAAGACCCTCTCTTTAACCTGTAATATTTTTTTTTATGAAATTTTTTACATCAGCTTTCTGAATTCTATTCTTCAGAGATTAATTCTAAAACCTTATGTATTTATCAAATTTTTGTTTTCATGATTTGATCTGTACCTGTCAAGAAAGATCTTCATAAAATTTATAGGTCCACTCTCAAATTGAGTTCTATTTTAGTTTGGTCATATACTAGAGGGGCATTTGAAAGCTTACAAATGTGCATAGTTAATCTATTGAACCTCTGCTCAAAAAGCAATGACTTGTAAAAATCTAAAGTAAAGTTTTTTTAATTGAAAAGTAATGTGACAGCTCCTGCCATAGAAACTACTGTATGGAAAGAGCTGTTAGATTACTTAATTCAACTACTTGATGCTCAAAAATTGCCCGACATTGCCTGGCTTGAAAAAATTGTATGCAAAATATCCCAATTTTCTTTCCTCTTAGATTATTATATAGAAATAATACGCAGGAACCTGTTAGAACAACACCATTTTGTCCGGTTTTTTTAAAGCCAGGGAATATGCATATTGAGTTTGCAAGTTTACGGTACCTTTTTTAACCTATTGACCGCCACAGTAGGCTGTGGCCGACATCAAAAAGTGCCATGGACGCCAACGACGGCTACAGCCGACCGGCTTTGTAATGCAATAGGGACCTACGCGGACTTCTGCAAAGTTCAATTTCGCTTGACAAAACGCGATTACGTGGCGTCGGTGGCGCGTCATTTTTGTTCAATGCTTGGCGGTCAAAAGGTTAACGGGATACATTCAGGGAAAAACATAATTGTGACGTTTTCAAGTCAAAGGTACGTCATTGTCGGTTGTAACGCCTTATTGACAACCGACAATATACATTTGACTTAAGAACGTCACATTTATACAGCAGGGGCGTATTTTAATATTTGGGGGCGTCCATTAATCGCGTCATACGTTTTTGGCTTGTTTTAGACCCCTCCCTCCCCCATGGTGATCTTTGGTGATATTTTCAGGACCCCTCCCCCCCCATACAATATGACGTGTAATTTTTTGCTAACTAAAGTAAGTACAGTTTTCTAACACGTGAACCTACTTACGTAACGTACGTACACGTAAAGGGTAAAAAACCGGCCAAGTGCGTGTCGCACCACGCATAGGAGGGTTCCGTACCTTCAATGGAATAAGAACCAAACTAATAACAAAAGGTCGTATCTGATGCCTATGGAAGAAGTTTTTTGGAGATAACTCAAAAATGGCTGAACCGATAATGTTCAAAACAATTTTCGTTGAAAGTATATAATAAGGCGCATCACTTTAATTTTTTTCATATTTTTTGAACTTACGGTTCAAAAGTTACGGGGGGGGCTACACAACTTTTCTGACTTTCGAAGCGATTATTTCAGAAAATATTCATTTAATCACAAAATAGTCAAAGAAACCTCAATGTTATTTTGAAAGACCTATCGATTGATGTTTGGTTAAAAATTTTTTATTTTTATTTATTTACCTGTATGGAGCGCCCCCCTAATTTTTTTTTTTTTTTCAAATTTAACTACATAACTAAGTAGCCGCATACAAAATACACCTTATGTGTAAATTTTACTCAGATACGTCGTATAGTTTCCGAGTAAAATGCCTGTGACATACGGACGGACGGACAGACAGACAGACAGACATGACGAATCCATAAGGGTTCCTTTTTTGCCATTTGGCTACGGAACCCTAAAAATGAAACTACGTATAAAAAAAATATATCTTTAATAGAAAAAAACCGGTCAATTGCATGTCGGACCACGCGGTTTCGTACCTACTATCGAAAAAGTAATATCAAAAGGTCGTATCTGCGTATGAAATGAGTTTTTAGGAGATAACTCAATAATTCCTAAACCGATAATGTTCTCAATTTTTTTCATATTATTTGGATCTCCGGTTCAAACGTGACAGGGGGGGACACAAGTTTTTTAGACTTACAGGGTGATTTTTCCTTAAAATATTCACTAAATAAAAAAAAACAAAAAGTCCTCAATGTTATTTTGAAAGACCTATCGAGTGATGTGCATCATGTCGATATTTGGTAAAAAAAAAATTTTTTTGACAAATAATTACATGCAGTAAGGAGGGGTCCTTAAAATATCTTTTTCAGCAATTTTACTACAAAACTAAGTAGCGGCATACAAAAACACACCTTATATTTAAATATTTATTGAGATACGTTTTATAGTTTCCGAGTAAAATAGCTGTGACATACGGACGGACGGACAGACGGACATAACGAAACTATAAGGGTTACGTTTTTGCCACTTTGGCTACGGAACCCTAAAAACCTACTTCACAAAATAATATGTCAAATGCCATTAAAAATTATTTACACTCATAGTGCTAGTGCAATTTTACTCTGCTTTTGACAGATTGATTCATTTAAAAGTTGATAATTTTTATTTTACTGACCATAATACACTATACAGTATAGCACAAAGAACAAAAACATTACACGTGATATGTGTCCAGACCCCCCCCCCCCTGTGGTGATCTTTGGTGATTTTTTCTTGACCCCCTCCCCCCCCTATACAATATGACGCGATTAATGGACGCCCCCTTTGGCGCCCCGGGCCATGAGGGCCTTATGGGCTGGTACCTGACTGACCGGCGCCCTGAACCCAGCGCGTGGGGTGGCTCACGCCGCCTATAGCGTTAAGTCGCCCCGGGCCATGGCCCTCTTGGCCCTAGGGTAAATACGCCCCTGTACCTAGGTATTAAAATGTGCTTATGTTTCTGTGTTTTGTGAAGTTCTGATAGAGCCGTGTTTTATTGAATTTTATGCAGCTAATGAAATGTCATTAAAAATATATTCTAGTTATTGGTGCAATGCTGATATTGCTGATTACTGATATATAGTGATATTGTTTTATTGACAACTTGTGTTTGTTTAAATTTGACATAATCTACTTTAAATTGGTATACTTAAGGTGCTAATAAATTGTGTGATATATTTTTTACTTTATTCCGAATTGGTTAATTTTAAAATTTACAATTAGGTATCTGTTTAATGTTGACCATCTTCTATGTTTCATGTTGGATTCTGTGCAGAATCGTCGTCGTAGAATTATAAGTTCCCATAGAAACCATAACACTTCTTTTCAACGGGTCTAATTTAGATAGTCAGTAGCTGGCCATACAGCAAACTGCAAAATTGTGTGGACATCATTTATAGAGTGTCCATTTATTATTGTGTGTTCATTTATAGGCTGTCCATGTAATTATTAAATTAACAATTGGTAAGTCATATGTTGTACATATTGCAGAACTGCGATTAGAATAGGCGCAGAGTTGACAGATCTGCCATATACTCGTAGTTACATTAAAATTAGAATGGGTTGACAGCTATCTCAATCGTATTCCTTTCGCAGTTGAGCAATAATAAAAGTGACGTATAGTCAAATAGCAGTGTTAACTAAGGAATGCAACCTGGGTTTTAGGGTTCCGTAGCCAAAATGGCAAAAAACAGAACCCTTATAGTTTCCTCATGTCCGTCTATCCGTCGTCCGTATTCGTCAGAGTCATTTTACTCGGAAACTATAAGACGTATCTTTAAAAAATATTGACATAAAGTGTATTTTGTATGCCGCTATTTAGTTATGTAGTTACATTGCACAAAAAATATTTTTAGGGGAGGCGCTTCATTCATGTAACTAATTTTTTTTTTTAAAATTACCAAATATCAACATGTTGCATATTATTCGATAGGTATTTTAAAAATAACATCGAAGTTTATTTAAACATTTTGTGATTAAGTAAATATTTTTAGAAATAATCACTTCGAAAGTCAGAAAAATTGTGTCCTTCTGTGTCCCTGTAACTTTTGAACCGTAAGTCCAAATGAAATAATTGAAGATGCGCCTTATCACACGTACTTTCTACGAAAATTGTTTTGAACATTATCGGTTTAGCCATTTTTGAGTTTGTCCAAAAAACATCGTCCATATAGGCATCAGATTCTCTTTGTTTTTTTATTGCGCACATTTGTTACATTTAACTTTTTTTTTGTCCGAGTTGTAGTTTTTCCTCTAGAAGCGAAAAACTGGTGTTTGCCATTTTTTTGGCACCTTAGCGCCCAATATTCACTTATAAATTTTATTGGCATCAATCCCTGACACTTTGATCTATACAAAAAAAAAATCCGTCCAATAGGAATTTTCTGGGCCAGAAAGCTAATTCTATCTGAGTATATTTGGAGATAAAGGGAGGGATGCTTTTTTTTAAACTTTCGGAACTTTTTACGAAATTATTGATTTTATTCAAGACTTGTTTTTGAAGACGCCTATTCTTTTTGTAAGAACTATTCTATCCAACGGCACCCCACACCCAATAGGGTTGGAGAGAAAAATAAAATTCACCCCCCACTTCATGTGTACGAAAAAAAATATTTTTACAGTTTTTGTTTTACGGTTAGGTACGGTTTACCACTTTGTCGGCGCAATCAAAGCACATACCAAATTTCAGTGTTCTAGTATTAACGATCACTGAGCTAGGCCGCGGACGGACGCAGACGGGCATGTAACTATTTTAACAAAATATAAAAAATATTAAAAAAGTGACAGTAGGGACTCGAAAAAAACCCAATATCATTGTATGGGACTCGAAAAAAACCCAATATCATGGTCTTTAAAAAAAAAACAAGTTCTATGCGTGCTGTCATGTGTCAAATGTTTGTGATCTTAGGAAAATCCTAACTGTACATTAATTTGGTGTTTTTGAACGTGTTTATTTAAAAAAACCTAATGAAATATGTTTTTACGCATGTTCTCAATTACGCTTGTTGAAGTCAATGTGTGTTTAATAAAGTAGATATGTATATCTACTTGGATTAGATACAATGATATGACGGGTCGCATTTACCAAGACCACGCCACTGATGAGAGCTCACCTTTCGTACAACTGCATTCACGCTTATCATCTTTGGTTTCTTATAATTTTCTCGGACTTTTCCCGGTTGGCCTTAACTCATTAAAACTGTATCTTGTAAAGCAGAATTCCATTCCTATCCTTCATTTTATTTCATTTTAAAATGTATACATTTTATTAATAATGTAAATACGTAAATTATTTTGTATATTGTCAGTGTGTGTGTAACCCTTTCGGGTGGGGACCACTGTATCGTGGAAGTTTTAAACCAAATAGTGTGGTGACATTGAAATAAAGTACATACCATAAAATAAAATTTTTATTGTATGAACAATTTATTATATTTACTTAATACCTATTAAATGCTGAATTACTTACGATATACTAAAGGCAGTCAAAGAACTTACTAATTCGTGGTAGAAGAAAACAAGGTATCGCCATCACTACGTCACAGACACCACTTTGATCCTCAAACTTGAAATTTTGGGGTAATTTTGCATCATTTGTTAATAAATTATAGTAAGGATATTAACCATATAAACTACGTAGACTTACGAACAATTCTTATTTAAAATATAATTAACTAGAAATAAACTAAATAACAACTATAAACTAATTAAAAATATGAAAAGGTATGGTGCCGTGGAAATTGGGTGGAGCTCTGATGTGGGACGCTACGTGCGTCAACACTTTTGCATAGTCCCACATCCAGGCGACCCATACAAAGGCCGGTGCTGCGACGGGCCAGGCTCAGGTTCTCAAGCACCGCAAATACTCGTCCTTGCTCTTGAGCTCGTAGTCCTTGGCCGGCGCGGATCTAGTATTTCGTTCGGGGGGGGCACTTTCCTTCACAAAAAGTCTCGCGGTCCTGCACCTATGGGCCCCGTAGTATACGAGTTTTTGCGTTTCAGAGGGGTGGAGGGGGTTAGGCAATTGCCCCTGTTGCCCCCCCCCCTGTATCCGCGCCTGGTCCTTGGACTACGAGTTTGTGGAGCTCACTGTAGAGACCCTGGGTCCCTGATCGGTCGACATGAAGGCGTTCATGAGGGCCCTGTCGGCGCGGTTGGACGACACTACGGGTGACCAAAAGGCTGGCGCTGACCTGCCCCAACCTATCGCCCCAGCGGTACAGAGAGGTAACGCCGCCAGCATTACAGGGTCCATGCCGCAGGCCGACCGAAGATTACCCCAAAACTGTTTAACGTCGTTAACGTTAGGTGACGTAGTGATGGCGATACGTTGTTTTCTTCTACCATGTTCAGAGGTATACAATATTAGGAGTATCACAATAAGGTAGAATCCATAATTCAGCGGACTGATTTGACAGCACTTTACATACATTTGACAACTGCTTTCAAATCACTCCGCTGAAATATGGATTCTACTATACGTACTCTACGTTAGTACCTACCTAGGTATATAACTCTAGTCTTTTATACCGGGCGCAGTAGCGCCCGGTATAAAAGGCTTCTTACAGCATCTTAATAATACCACGCCACTATACCGGGTAGTGTAATAACCCCTTGTCGGTTGAACCTTTGACCGCCAAGAACAAGGTGTCATGAGTAGTCGTATACCTAGTTATACTATAGGTAAGTAAGTGTTATGTGTACACTGTCAACCAAAGTCTAAAAGCAAGAATTTAAAGCCCTGTTACGCTTGTTAGCTTCCTTAATGATTTCGTTTCTAAAGGAGGGTGGGCAAATTGGCCTATATGACCAATAAGGTCAAGCGATATGTCACTGGATAGCTTATTCTAAGTTCTAAAACTTTTACTATGACAGGTAGCCCCAAATCTTTGTGTAAAAAAAGTTAACGAGGCATAAAAGTAGTTTGAAATGAAACGTAACAAGTTAGTATTTTTGATACAAGTTCTTACATCGCTTTACAGATTATGAAGGTTTTATAACTGTTGATGATTATGTTATGTGTCATGTTTTTGTTTTTTATGCGTTTTCATGTTTTTGTGTGCCATTCTGGTTCATTTATCACACAGCGATTCGAAATTTTCCGCTATACAAAAAGTTTTAGAATATGAAAAATCCTTTCCAATGATATATGGCTTGTCATTATTGGTTTCTAGGCCAGAGTCCAAACAAATCTGCCCATCCTCCTTTAGTTCAACGGGCTAATACCGAACCTCTGTACCGGGTTGTGTAATAACCGCTTGTTGGTTTAATATTCGATAATTGTATCGTCGTCTATAACCAGCTGATCCATGTCGTCGACGGCCTTCAGCTGTCGCATCATGTCGTATGCAGCATACACGGATATCAGGCACTTGATGTAAGCCACTGCAACACAAATAACACAATAAATAAATATCATTTCGTTTGATAAATTACAAAACGTATTATTGTAACAATAAAATTATTCATTATAAATTAGCCTGCAGCATCCCGTAGGTACAATCACTTTTGGAAGCAATTCCGGCGTTTTAACCATTTACTACTTGCGAATTCCTTATAACTACGCTTACGTAAGTGAAGGAGTATAATTCGTTTTAATGTCGATATAAGTACCCCAATGGAAAAACCAAAAATGGGTTTTTGAGTAGGTAACGACAGTCCCGCCGCACTAATTTATAATAAATAGGTACAATACCTACGTACAATATTTACGTATACAATTACAAGGAAAATTAGTTATTTCAATGAGGACGATTCAGTCGATTCATTAAATTTGTAGAACGTTCGTGATTATTTGATTTAACGAAGTTAATTCTCACTCTGTAATGAAATCTAGTGATGGTATCTATCGTCAACGCATGAATCACGAATTGGGTGCACTCATCGGGCATGATAACATCGTGGAAAATAAATTATTTGTGCTAGACAGATAGAGATCTGTCTAGCACATATAATTTTTTATTTTATTTCTATTTGGCTCCGAACCGCTGGTGTAAGGGTACTCGAGAAACAGAGCCCGAGAGCATTTAGTGTCAAACCCCCTTAAATGTGTCGTGATAATTACATGTCCATATGAAGGTGAAGAGACTCGTGATCCAGAACCCGCTAATCATCAGCAGTAAGCCTCCCAGTAGGAACATTATGCTTATTGCTATGCCGAATAGGAAGTACGTCATCACGCAGCTTGCTTTCTTCTGTAATAAAAAAAACAGGACTTAAGTTCACATCATGTCATCTGCCTCGTCAAATCGTCACGTATAATGACAACCACTGGAAAAAGAGTGTGACATAGACTAATAACAATAACCCAAGACTCGGCATAGCCGGGTAAGCCGGGCGACCCCCGCTGCATCAAAGTAATTTCACCCTATAGTGCATGAGACACAAATTTATTGTAAGTGACAGTAAACTTAGTATGTCTCCATGGCAACCATTAATGTCTGGCTCTCTCTTACGCCCCACGGAACAATGGCGCGTTCTCTGTCTAGCATTGCGTCAATTGCGTGTTCCCCTCCCACACCCCTTCTTTTTGGCAGCTTAGGTTTCACAGAAATAAGCGCGTAGCCGAAATGGCAAAGGAACCCTTATAGTTTCGTCGTGTCCGTCTGTCCGCCCGCCCGTCCGACCGTATATCACAGCCATTTTACTCGAAAACTAAAAGACGTGTAGGTACCTACATCTTAATGAAATTTTAATATAAGGGGTATTTTGTATGCCGCTACTTAGTTTTGTAGTAGGTACCTAAAATTGTAAAAAAAAAATTTTTTTAGGGGTGGCCAGACATGACTTTGTTGCAACAACTAATTGTCAAAAAATATTTTTTTACCAAATATCGACAAGTTGCACATGCATGCATTGGTGTTTAAAAATAATAGGTAGTGAGGTTTCTTTGGGCATTTGTTTATTTTGTAATTTTTTTTTTCAAATGATCACCCCGAAAGCCTAAAAAATGGTGTCTCCTCCACCCGTTTGATTTATTTTTTCTCAATGAACGCGTTGTCTGTAATTATAAATTTTAGTCGCATTAGAGAACATACTCGTAGTACTCGTGCTAATTTACAAAAAAAGCGGAGCTGATAAAAGTTATTCCATCTCTTGTAAAATATTAGTTCTTTGGCCAGATCTTATATATTTTGATATTACCTACATTTGAACAAAAATATCTATGAATAAAATTAGTAACGCTTGATTTTGTTGATAATTTATTTTTATTTTTACATAATTTTCATACATATTCAAACGTCAAATTAATGGCCTAAAACATGAAAAATACTTCTTTTAGAAAATATTTTAAATTGCGCCTACACAGTCGCATTATAATAATTTTAAACAAAAAAGAACCGACTTCACTTAGCATCCACATTTCCAAAAGCAAATGCTCGAGCTGCTGTAAAAAATACTCAAATCACTCAATAGGTGTGCCTATAATAGTTGAAGAGTTCCCTAGATTTCTCCAGGATGCCATCATCAGATCCTGACCTGGTTACAATGGGACCAACTCTTTCAAAAAATAATTTTCCAAATTGTCCAGCCGTCTTCGAATAATCGGTGAACATACATAAAAAAACCGGCCAAATGCGTGTCGGACCACGCATAGGAGGGTTCCGTACCTTCAATGGAATAAGAACCAAACTAATACCAAAAGGTCGTATCGATGCCTATGGAAGAAGTTTTTTGGAGATAACTCAAAAATGTTCAAAACAATTTTCGTAGAAAGCATATTTATGATTTTATTTCAGAAAATATTCACTTAATCACAAAATGGTCAAAGAAACCTCAATGTTATTTTTAAAGACCTATCGATTGATAGGTTTCAGATGTTGATATTTAGTTAAAAAATGTTACATGTATGGGAGCGCCCTCCCCCTAAAAACCCCTCCCCTCTGCCAACAAACTGTCCCCTCTGCCAACAAACTGTCCTACAGTTTGGCAGAAGATAAGTTTGTAAACCAAGGGTTGTTTCGTGAATAAATGTATTATTTATTTATTAATATTTTTTTTCAAATTTAACTACATAACTAAGTAGCGGCATACAAAATACACCTTATGTGTAGGTACATTTTATTCAGATACGTCGTATAGTTTCCGAGTAAAATGGCTGTGACATACGGACGGACACACAGACATGACGAATCCATAAGGGTTCCGTTTTTTGCCATTTGGCTACGAAACCTTAAAAACAAAAAAAAATAGCAAAAACAAAGATCGGTTGAAAAAATAACTGCCACTAACCTTCACAATACCAATAATCAGCAAAACGGAGATCACCATCCATAACAAACAAACAATCAATACGAAGCCAACGACGACAGTTTTTACTGATTTGTCGGATACTAAGTCCAAGATGTGTTTCACGTGATGATGCGTTAACTTGGATACGGTGGCATTTTGGGTCAGTGTCTGCAACGTCTCAACGTGTTCGGGTAATATAAACACGGCAGTGATAATTATCGGGATGAAAGATAGCACCTGGAGCAAAAAATGTTTTGTTAAAAAACTTTAGGAACTAGAAGGCACTAGTGTTGTGTTCCTGCTGGTGAGTAAGGGTGCCAAAGAGCTCAAAGAGGGCCCAGTGTGTTGACGATGAGGGAGCCTCTTGTTCCTTTAGCCATCAACACAGTGAATCCTCCTTTTTTGTAAAGGGTCGGCAACGCGCATGTGACACATCTTGAGTTGCAGGCGTCCATAGACTACGGTAGCTGCTTACCATCAGGCCGGCCGTATGCTTGTTTGCCACCGTCGTAGTATTAAAAAAAACTCCTCTATCTTCTACTTGCGCTATCTTGCGCGGGTGCACGCTTACGGCTGCTGCTCTTACTACTAGAGTTAGGTTAAGTACTAGGTATTATTACCAGGTATTATTACGTGATCCCTGGGTGGTGCTAAAAGAGTAACAAACTTGGCAGCTTCACTGTCCCATCTGGACCTCGCAGCACTCACTGGATTTTCTTTATCATCTGCTTTCCCACTACTACTACCCCAGAGAAGAAATGCTCTATATCCAGTGACATGTAGCCATACGATAAAAATAAATAAATTATTACCAGGCATGCAAACGCGCAAGGTAACGGTCGGAGGCCCTTATCAACCGACTTCAAGATTTCGAAGGAGGAGGTTATCAATTCGTCGGGATCTTTGTTTTTTTTTTTTTTTTTTTTTTTTTTTTTTTTTATGTATGTTCACCGATTATTCGAAGACGGCTGGACCGATTTGGAAAATTCTTTTTTTGTTTGAAAGCGTATACTTCACAGTTGGTCCCATTGTAACCATGTCAGGATCTGATGATGGGATCCTGGAGAAATCGAGGGAACTCTTCAACTATTATAGGCACACCTATGGTGATTTGAGTATCTTTTACAGCAGATCGAGCATTTGGTGTTGGAAAGGTGGATGCTTAGGGAAGTCAGTTCTTTTTTGTTTAAAATTATTTTATTACCAATTGTAGGTACTTCGGGACAGTCTTACATGTAGTTATTGGCCTCAAAGCAAGAATTTAACTAGAGACCGCACACGCGCACGCGTACACCCGTAAGGGGTAGGGGTTAGACATAGATGACGATAAAATGACTTCTACAGCACAAAACAAAACAGTTTACCATTGTTTTCCTTAGCCGATGCAACTTTCTGTGAAATATATCAGGTTTTCTTGTAGTCGACACATAAATTATTTAAGAAATCGCGAATTATATCTGTTTATGATCCTCCTCTGCTAACAGTAATGGCGTGGAGGGTAATAAAAAAACCGACCAAGAGCGTGTCGGGCCACGCTCAGTGTAGGGTTCCGTAGTTTTCCATCCGTCACAGTAAGTGTCCCCACTTAAGAGTTAAAAAAATGGGCCCATGGTTGGGTTATTTGAAAGCACGTCATTTCATTGTGATTTTGTAGAAATTACAGGTACAATAAACACCTGCTTATACGGTTAAATTACAAACTTAGTTCAGAAATTATTTTGTAATTTTTTTTCAAAAACTATTCAACCTATCAAGTTCAAAACAATTTTCCTAGAAAGTTTTTATGAAGTTCTACTTTTGAGATTGTTTTCATTTTTTAAAACTTATGGTTCAAAAGTTAGAGGGACTCATTTTTTTAACTTCTGGAGCAATTATTTCCGAAAATATTTAGATTATCAAAAAATGATTTTACTAAACCCCTCTTTCATTTTTAAATACCTATCCAACAATATATCACACGTTAGGGTTGAAATGAAAAAAAAACCACTCCCCACTTTACGTATAGGGGAGGTACCCTAATAAAACAATTTTTCCACTTTTTTTTCATACCACGACGGTGGCAAACAAGCATACGGCCCGCCTGATGGTAAGCAGCTACCGTAACCTATGGACGCCTGCAACTCCAAAGGAGTCACATGCGCGTTGCCGACCCTTTACAAAAAGGAGGATTCACTGTGTTGACGGCTAAAGGAACAAGAAGGTCCCTCATCGTCAACACACCGGGTCCTCTTTGAGCTCTTTGGTAACCTTACTCACCAACAGGAACACAACACTATAAGTAGGGTCTAGTGCTATTTGATGGGTGTGGTTTTCTGTAAGGTGGAGGTACTTCCGCAGTCAGGCTCTGCTCCAGATTTGAGCGAGATGACATTCGCTGAACGTGCCCTACCACACTTAGCGAGATGCCATTCGCAGTGCCCATACTTCTCTTATTGGCGTAGTTTAAGGACATACCCAAGTCCGGACGTAGTTTAAGGACATACCCCGGGTCCAACTTCCACCCGGGTCAACTTTTTATTTTACCACTTTGTCGGCGTGATTGATATACATGTTAGTGCCAAATTTCAACTTTATAGTGCTAACGGTCACTGAGATTACTTATCCGCGGACGGACGGACGGACGGACAGACATGGCGAAACTATAAGGGGCTAAAAGTTGACTACGGAACCCTAAAAATGTGAGACTATGACAAGGACCAACGATAATAGCACCTCTGTCGTACCCATTGAAAGTGTAATAATACCATCCCGTTCGATCTTGGTACTTATCCATCCCCGTCTATACCTTTTATCCTGTTTATGTTATTGACACGATTTTAACGAATACTTAAATGTAGTAGGTAGGTAGTTTTGCATTGTTGGTTTATGGTTGGTTTTATATTACACAGTTTATACTTTGGTAAAGTCGAGTCATTAAAACGGATACATATAAAATTATTACGAGTACAATTACATTCGCCTATGTTAGTACTTTACGGTGCCATTTTGTTTATAAACAACAAACAAAGGCCTTTAGTCAAACGCCTTCGTTTAGTAATCCGAAACCGCTTACTGAAATAATAAGTGTAATATTTCAGTAAGTAATATATTTCGTGTTGACAAAGGGCTTCGTACGGTCAATATACTACGTAGGGGCTCAACGTTGTTGAGATTTACAGTTTACTTTACATTGGACAATTTTTTGGCCACTTTAAGGAGAGTTTGTCTATTCAGACGTCCCTCATTTTGTGTCAATAAGAAATTATGACCCTTTGTATGTACCGAGTCATTGAAAATATATTACTATATTTATATGAATCTCTGCTGTTAAGATTCTGACATTCGATCTTATTCTTTAGGGTTCCGTACCTCAAAAGGAAAAAACGGAACCCTTATAGGATCACTTTGTTGTCCGTCTGTATGTCTGTCTGTCTGTCTGTCTGTCGGTCTGTCAAGACCATTTTTCTCAAGAACGCGTGGAGGTATCAAGCTGAAATTTATATCAAATACTCAGGTCTATGGTCCCTTGGAGCTGTGAAAAAATCAAACTTAAAAGCCAACGCAATCAAAAGATACAGTCGTTTATGCTGCAAATTTTAGAGTTTTTCGGCACTCGCAAAACCTACGGGGTGCTTCCCGTGAACTCAGAAACTTGAAATTTGGCACGCAGCAACGTCATATAGCATAGACAATGGAAAAATTACAAAAAGTAGACATTTTTAATAAAATCATACAATTTTTTTAATTTTTAATTTAAATTACTACCTTTAATTTTCCTCGTAAATGCGTGAAGGTATTAAATTGAAATTCATGTCAAATACTCAGGGCTATAGGACCTTTCAGATGTAGCAAAACCAAACTTTTATGTCAACGCAATCAAAATAAATAGCAATATAAGTCGCATATTTTGAAACTGAGTACTCGCAAGAAACTCAAAACCTAAAGGGTACTTCCCGTAAACTCAGAAACTTGAAACTTGGCACGAAGAAACTTCATATAGCACAGACAAAGGAAAAATTACGAAAAGTAGACATTTTTAGTAAAATTATACAAAATTTTTTTTTTTTTTTTTTAAACTTACTACTTACCTTTTTCCTCGTAAACGCGTAGAGGTATTAAATTGAAATTCATATCAAATACTCAGGTCTATAATACCTTTAAGCTGTAACATAATCAATTTTCTATGTCAATGCAATAGGTGAACTTTTACTTATATATCTACAGGTTTGTACGGAACCCTCGGTGCGCGAGTCCGACTCGCACTTGGCCGGTTTTTCTTTAATTAAATGTCAGAAAGGGGCCCAGGAGCCAGTTTTGACCACTTTTTTCCATGGCTCCTGATAATCAAATGACAACTGACACATGACAGATGACAGTGTCATCTGTACTGCCATAATTTACTCTTATATTAACTATAGACCATAGACCTGTAAATTTGTCTATACCCTAATAAAGTTGAAATTGGGCAAAACCGGCACTAGTCCCGTCACTAAACTTTAAGTTGTTCGAGGAGGTCACATTTAATCCTACACTATTTTGTCCTTGGGATCTGGTAAAACAACATTTATTGAAAAGATGTATTAAGTTTTTCCCAAAAAATTCATTGTGCTTTCTTTAAAAAAAAAATTTGAACATTTTTATGTTTATTTCCCACAAACATTAAATCCTACACTAGAGATTTTTAATCCAAGGGACTACCTGAATATTTAAAACAGTATTTGAAATATTCACCACCTGTCAAGTTGAGAATACATTAGAAACAATAAAAATGTTTAAAAAATTCAATACTAATCAAACACTAATTATACAAATGGTGATTTTTCACTATATTGTCGAGACAATTATTACGCTTCGTTTAAAAAATTTTTTACAGCGGTGACTGTATTATTACTATTTTTTAAATGATTTTAAATTATTTTCGAACACGCGCATTAATTCTACACTCATGATTTTGATGCTCCTTTTAGCTTTAATAATATGTTACATAATATCAAAATTTCACCAGTAAATATACTGAGCATTTTCAGGAATTGTAAAATTAGTAATCAAAAAATAAACATAATTGGAGCGGGGCGCGGGGCGGAAACTATAACACATAAGACGTGCGGCGGCCGATACGATTAGTGCACCTAAGGTCAATGACCGTGTAGGTATCTAAGAAGCGCAGAAGGGCATAGCGTATGGTGCGTAGTTGCTTACTTAGGCGTAATAATCAGGGTGGAATAAATAATAGGCTCATTTTATTTATTAGTATTACACTATTTTTTAAATCACACTGATAAATTATAATTCTTAATATTATTTTAATTTATATTTATATAAATGCCTATGTTCTGACTGACTGACTGAATGATCCACGCAGAGCCGAAACTACTGACGCTGGAAAGTTGAAATTTGCAAATAAGGTTACATTTTTAATTTATACAAGTAATAAGGATCGATTTTGAAAAATTCAAGCCCTAAGGGGGTAAAAAGGGGGTTAAGCGTTTGTATGGTTAGGATTTAAAATTTTAAGTTTGAAACTTGAAACTTCATACGTTTGTTGCTAATTAAAAAATAATAAAAGTTATTTCAGCGTTTTCTGGTATATAACTTCTAACGGGGTTAAAAAGGGGTTGAAAATTTGTAACGAAATATAAAAAAAAATGTAACAGACTTGAAAGCTCGTTTGTAGGCTACTCAGCTCCAAACAAAAAAATAATTTCAGCGTTTTTCAAAACTCCACCCCAAAGGAGTTGAAACGGGGTTGAAAAGTTGGATTGTAGCCAGGCAGAAACTACTTCTTTCTAGCTTCACTAGAAAGTTGTAATTTCCATTTATAATGGGTACAAGTAATAAGAAACAAATTTGAAAAATTAAACCCCTTAGGGAGTAAAAACGAAGAGTAAAAAATTTGTACGGGTTAAATTTTTTATTTTATTTAATTATTTTGTAATTCTATGTTACTAACCCTAATTTTAAGTCTTCTCTAGCTGTATGTACTAACAATCTATGGATCCTTAATTGATTCGAAATAAATTTTGATTGATTGATTGATTGAAATTTTAAGTTCGAGGCATGCAACTTCGTACATTGAATACATTAAAAATAATGAAAGTAATTTTAGCGTTTTTTTCATTCAACTCCGCAAACGGGGTTAAAAAAGGATTGAAAGTTGATATAGATACCTACTTTTTTGTGACAGACACGAAAGTTCATTTGTAAGCACTTCAAAACAAAAAAAAACTAATTTCAGTGTTTTTCTAAATTCCACCCTAGATTAGTTAAAACAAGGTTGAAAAGTTTGTACTAAAACGAGGCCGAAACTGCTGAAGCTAGAAAGTTGTAATTTGCAGATAGGCTACTTTGTACCTATTTTGTCTACTTATAAAAAAATAAGAAAAGCAATTTCAGCGTGTCTTGATATTCATCCCTTAAGAGGGTTAAAAAACGTTGACGATTTGTATGAAGAATATATGTATATGGCTTAAAAGTAAGTTGTATGATAATTATTATAAACGAAAAAGTATTCTAATACCAAACAACACATTTTATAAAGATGAAACTGTGTGTTAGTAGGAAGCCGTATTATAAGTAGACGAAGTCGCGGGCGGAAAGCCAGTCTATCTTTAAATGCTTTTGTCCTGACTGACTCATCAACGCAAACACCGAAACCACTGCAGCTAAAGAGTTGAAAATGTTAGACCAGGTTACATGTATAATTTGTATGTACTAAGAGGTGATTTCGAATAAATCAATGGCTAAGGGGTGTAGTGTAGGCACATGACGTGTAAATTCACACGTCATGTGACATTTAGAAAATAGAAAATATTATTGTTATAAACCTAGGATATCAGGTTACAACCCAAATATGTAAATTGTTTACAGTACCCAGTTAAATGAATTATTCCATTATTATTTTATCTAAATGTCAAGCTCATCCTAAAGGTTAAACTACGTAATAATACTACTATAAAAACCATGTACTTTTAACAATAAATGTTCAGTATCAAACCTGCATCGTAGTATTACTTAGCTACCCTTGCGCCACACCATTATATGGCGACCGTGACAATGGAACTGCTCAGCAGTTCTGGTATCACTACCAACCGAACCTAAGCCACGCCGCCCAGCCAGAGCAACGACCCCGAGTCCAGCACCGCCGCCCGGATCACCCCACGCCGCCCAGAAAGTACCGACCCACAGCAGGCCATGGGCAGCCAGCCCGCTAAAACCTACCAAAAGGAGGAGATCATCATAGCCCAGAGTGGAGCCGGCAACAACGCGAACTCGGCGCAGAGCGAAATCAGCGTGGTAACGTACATAACAGCGACGGTAATGACGTTGATGATCATCGTGTTCATTTACGCGCTCTGGAAGAAACTGCATAAATGCCTGACTAGGAAGATAGAGCGACAAGCAGTGGCAGTTGCGATGCGTGGAACGAGCTCCGCATGAACGAGACCAGCCAAGCGGTCAGCAGTGACGACATCAGCCTAGCAGAGGAGTATGGAATACGGTACAAATTAATTTAATTATCATTTAGTTAGCACTTACATAGTTTATCGTGTATTAATTAAGTATTTGCGTTATACTACTCAGCTCTAGGAGTAGTATATTATTTGTGTCTAAGATAAGCTATGACTAGGATTGTGCACTTATACGAACAGTTAGCAAAATTGCAAGAGGATATTAGGAAGTTAGGTCCTAAACGTAGGAAGGAGAAGATAGGACAGGATAAATTAGAGCAGGTACGGAAAATATATGTCCATTTTGAAGAATTTGTGCGGGAAACAAGCGAAAAAGTAGAAAACTCGGAAATATCTTTAGAAGACAGCAAACTCATATTACGAAATTACGAAAAAATAGAGGAAATATATAACAAAATATTAAATTCGTACGAGGAGCCACCTCAGGAAAATACAAATATGGCTTCTAAGGATAGTTTCGAGATCAAGGCCGCAGTGTCTTTGCTGCCAAGTATGGACGGCACAGAAGACGTTACGAACCAGTTGATTGACGCTATTGAATTATATTCCACAATGATCAAGGACACTGATATTAAGCTACTGATAAATTTTGTACTAAAAACTAGATTAACACAGAGTGCCAAACTTAGGTTAGCAAATACGTACGAAACTGTAAAAGACTTAGTGGATGAAATGAAAACGCATCTACCAAAAAGTCAGCCACCGCAATTCAGAGCAAATTAATGACAGACAGGGACATAAAACCATTGAGAAGTTCGGTCAAGAGTTAGAAGAGCTTTTTGTAAAACTAACTATCACGCAAGCAGGTAGCAACACAGAGGCCTATAAGGTCTTAAAACCGCTAAATGAAAAAACAGCAGTACAAAAGTTTGCAGAAGGCTTACGTAACGAAAAATTGAGTACCATACTAACAGCCCGGGGCTATGACTCACTCAAAGACGCGATTCAGGGTGCCAAAGATGCGGAAGTATCTATGGCTTCGTCATCATAACCCCATTCCGAACAGATGCTGCATATACGCAATAAAGGATTCCCATACAGGAGGCCATTCAGGCCTAATAACAATTATAACTGACTATGACTATGACTGTGACTATAGCGTGCAGAAAGCTAAAACAGATAAGTGTCGCAACCAACAATTAGCCTGATCACCTGAAAGTTGTTGTGACCCTTATATGCTTTAAGTTTACAAAGTAAAGGGTTTCCTTGCATTCCTCTTTACTTCACGCACTGCTAGGTAGCCCGTGGAAAAATTTAAAGTAAGCTGAGTACACCAGGATACAAAGCAGACGCTAACCCTTGGAACCAAACAATTCGAGCGAGTTCTCAATTGCCCAGGTCCTTGGGCGCACGGAAAGATGTAGTGTTCCGATGTGTTAAAACACTGTCTGATAGTACATATTAATATGTACTAGCGCGCGATAATAAATATTTATTCTGTATCCTTAATTGTTTGTAATAGGGTCGGCCGACCAGATGCGCTAAAATGCGCCGTGTACTCATTAAAAGAAAGTGACAAGTATCACAAAGAAGCTTACTTTAGGACACAATGCAGACATTGCAAAATGGCTCATTTATTGTTCTGAATTATTTACTCGCCATCCACGGCGACACTGTATGTCGAACCAAGTATTCGATCGCGTCCGAAACGAGCTTTCCTCGCGAGAGAACTAGGTCTTATTTGAAAGGCACAACAGACGACATAGAAAATACACCACACAGAGCTACCAAAGTGTATAAATACACATGACAAACGGTCCGGACCACGACTAATTAGTATTTTTAAAAAAAATATCTAGGAAATCACAGACAAAGATGACAGACGTGTCACATTAAATGATTTTCACTTATAGACCAACTACAGTCAACCGCTTACCATATGACTAGGGTTACACGATCAGTTTGGCGTCAGTTCAGTCCATCATTCTGGTCAAGAATGATAAGAGAATGATCCGGACTGATGAAAATTCAATACAAATAGAAAATATTCGTCAGTCCATCCATCCAGAATGATGGACTGAACTGACGCCAAACTGATCGTGTAACCCTAGTCTATGAATTAGTATTCGGTAAAACATGTCGTTACCAAGTAATATAATAAGTCAAATAGATCCAATTTATAATTTTAACTCACATTCCCTAGAACTTAAGTATATATTACAATAATCCCAGGAGGATGCCAGAAATAATTTAGTTAAGACAAAACAAATAAGAAAAGATAAATATACCAAAAAAATAAATTCATGAATCTATAACGTAGGAGATTTAATATTAATAAAGAAGGAATATAGAGATAAGATGGACCATATACTGTAATACAAGACCAAGGTCAAAATAAAAAATATTAGTTTCAGGAAAAGAAAACATTGTACATGAAAATAGGACAAAACTGTACTATTATTAAAACTCACCTTTTCAGCACACTAAAGGAACACGTACCACCACCAAAATTAATCAATGTTCTAAAAAAATGAACACCATGTCGTGCCGCAAAATCCACACTTAATAAATACGTGCTCGTAAATGTCCGCGACCTCCATTATAAAATAAAAAAAATTGAACAAAAAAAAAGAAAACGGAAAATAACAGCAAAAAAGAAAAGTACAGCTTCGGGAAGACACGCAACCACAATGATCTAATAATTTAAACATAACATTACTACAACAAAGATGCAATTAGAAACCTATAACACTTACCAAAACAACAGAATCCAAAAAAGGATCTCCATCTTCCTAAGTAAGTACTAAATTATTGAATAAGCATTAATAATAAGATAGCGTCACATTGCTTGCAGCGTCATACCACTAGATTGTAATTTTAAACTCGACCACATATTAAACAAACAACTTTAGAAATTATAAATAGGAAGTAAAACATTATGTACAATTTTATTTAAGATTAAGTTTTATTTTTGTTTAGATACAGTTATATTATAGATAGTACACAGTATTACCTTATTCAATAAATTTTTTTTATTCTCGATATTATCGTAATCGTATGATTGTTTAATGATACGTCAACTATGTAACCTTGAAGTTATTTTAAAGCAGAGTAAGCAAAACACTAAGTGACCACACCAAGGTGTTCATTGTAATATAATAATACAATAGATATAAATATCCTAACATGTAAGCGTACCTAGTTATGTAATTACCAGAGCTCGGATTTTTCACGGCAAAACAAAACACTAGCGTAATTTAGCCAGTGCTTGAAATATTATTTTATCGATATCGATAATTCAGAACTAGAAGAAATAAAAGTCACCAAATAAAATTAATATGTAATAAAACTAATAAAAACATTTGTATAAAGTTACTATATATTAGAAACAGACGCAATTTCTTCTTCAAAATCTATGTCAGTACACACAGCAGCACAAGACATTTTATTTGGGTAATAGTGATAGGAGTAGATGATCATTATCTTTTCAACATTCTCTGGGAGTAAACAGTTGCGTTTATCACTATAAATCCATTTATGTACACTAAATGTACGTTCAACTTCAGTTGACGTCAAGGGAGCAAATTTATAGAATTCATTATCAGTTCGGGTAATATTTTCAGATATGTCTCTTAAAATTTCGTAATCAGGATTTCGTTCGAGCACGGCTTCAAATTTACGTATCACTGGTAAAAGTTTACTCCAGTTTACGTAGCAACGAACAGTATCCAGAATGAGGAAGGATTCCGCAATGGATAAAGTCGAACATTGCAATTGTTCTATTGAAGAGGCTATTACTTCGTAGTTGTCGCGAATGAAATTTAACTCCGGTCGTAGTTTGCGTGTTTGAAAACATTTTTTTGCAGCTCTTATAGCTGCCGAGTCATTAGCAAGTATGGAGACGACATCACGTATTTGCTCATAGTATTGAGCGTAATATACCGCAGCAGATATTCAAGTTCCCCATCTGGTGATAATTGGCTCGGGAGGTAGGGGAATGGACGGATATTTTGCCTTAAAAAGGCGTACACGCTCTGGAGATTTTAGGAATATCTTTTTGACATTCGATATCAACCCATCCACACCTTTGAAATTATCTCGCACTTCTTCGGCAACCCGGTGCAGACCATGAGCTAAACACGTAATGTGTTTCATACGAGGAAACGTTGCTTTTAAAATACGACCGGCTTTAAGCATATATGCGGCACTATCTGTGCAAAGTAAAAGCAAATTGTTTACGTTATCATTGAAAGAATTTTGAAACAAAAATTTTAATTGGTTTATTATTAGGTTTGCTATTGTTTCCCCATTTACCTTCTCTAAAACCTTCGACCCCAAAAGATAAAATTGCTTAGAACAATTTTTTTGCAAAGACCGAATCACCACGTTTGTCACACATTTTCCCATGAAATCTGGTGTTTCGTCTATAGATATCCACAAATAATTGGTTTTGTTTACCTCTCTTATACCCTGTATAGTTTTTTTGTACACGAGATTTAAATAAATTTTTCGCAGGGTCGATTCGTCCGGTAAAGAAGTCATAGAGCAGTCGCAACATAAATACTTGTTAAAAAAATGACGAAAATTATTGTTGTTCACTGTTGCCCATGGTATGTTGCATGAAATAAGAAAAATAATTAAATCGAAATAAAATTGATGTTTCCTATTTGGTTGCCCCGAACGGTAATTGTGGCGGTTGCTTTTCACATGATTCTCAATATTGCATTTCTTCAGTTTTAGATGTATATCGCACATAGAGCAGTATATAGTGGAGGTCACTTCATTATAGACTAACTCAGGGTGATTTTCAATCCACGTTTTGATCCGATCTTGTACATTACTCATTTTTGTATTAATTGATACCTTGCAATATTAAGTTATTATACGTATATCCAACACGTCGGATTCAATGCGTTGCGAAATAAATAATACCTAGATGCAATTTACGTTTTATACGTAATGAAATGACAGTTAAAGTGTGAATGTCATATGTCATGTGAGATGAAATTTGCAGTCGTTTCTATCATTTTAAATGAGGTGGTATAGTTACTTCGTTCTAAGTTGTACATGCAGACCTACCTCTTTGTTGCTCGACTATGGCAAAGCTAAAATGAAAAGTTATTTTATTACTTATACAGGATGTCCGGTAATTAATGCACAACCTTCTAACCCCCAGTAGGTCACCTTAGACTGGTCAAAAATATTGATTTTGAGCTCTAGTAAGTCTCCTGTTTTTCGAAATTTTCGCACGTTTGTTAGTTTTTAAATTTTGACATTCACACTGATAGGTGTACCATCGAATAAAAAAAGAAAAAATGTACTGAGGCAATACCTGTCATATACTCTAGTAAGACACGATAGGTGTCGATAAAATAATATTTCAAGCACTGGCTAAATTACGCTAGTGTTTTGTTTTGCCGTGAAAAATCCGAGCTCTGGTAATTACACTTAATAGAAAAGTTGAAATAAGTTAAGTACATATTAGTCTGTATAACCATTTTTTTTTGTATAACCAATAGATAAGTATTTCTTTAGTTTTGTATAACTGAATAAGCCAAAAATATGTGTTACTATTTTTGTCTTCAAAAAAAAAGGGGGAAGGTGTAGTGTAGGCACATGACGTGTAAATTCACACGTCATGTGACATTTAGAAAATAGAAAATATTATTGTTATAAACCTAGGATATCAGGTTACAACCCAAATATGTAAATTGTTACCAGTACCCAGTTAAATGAATTATTCCATTATTATTTTATCTAAATGTCAAGCTCATCCTAAAGGTTAAACTACGTAATAATACTACTATAAAAACCATGTACTTTTAACAATAAATGTTCAGTATCAAACCTGCATCGTAGTATTACTTAGCTACCCTTGCGCCACACCATTATAGGGGGTAAAAAGTGGGTTAAAAGTTTGTATGGGTAGGATTTTTTTTATATAGAGACTTAAAAATTCGTACGGTCGCTGATGATTAAAAATAATAAAAGAAATATCAGTTTTTTGAAATTCAACCCCTGCAGTGTTAAAAATGGGTTGAAAATCTGTAGTTTTTTTTCGTGACTGACTTAAATGTTCGTTTGTAGGCTAATCGCTTAAAAATAAAAAATAAAGTAATTTTAGTGTTTTTCAAAATTCCACTCCAGAGGAGTTAAAACGGGGTTGAAAAGTTTGTATTAAAGCGAGGCCGTTACATCGGAAGCTACAAAGTTGTAATTTGCGGGTGGGGTACATTTATAATATGTACAAGTAATAGGAAGCAATTTTGAAAAATTCAAAAAGGGGGTTCAAAATTAGTATGGGTACAATTTAAAATTTTAAGTTAGAATCTTAAAACTTCGTACGTTTGCTGATCATTAAAAAATAATAAAAATGATTTTAGCAGTTTTTGAAGTTCAAAAGAGGTTAAATGGGGTTAAAAAGAGGTTGAACCCCATTGAAGTTGAAAGATTGTATAGAGATTACAAGTTTTGAAAGACAGACTTGAAACTTTGTTTGTAGGCTACTCTTTATAATCTGTACAAGTAATAAGAAGCGCGTTGAAAACTTGTTTGTGTGGTGTTTATAATTTCTAAGTTGGAGACTGCGTAAGTTTACGACTAATTTAAAATAATAAAAGTGATTTTAGCGTTTCTTTTAATTCAACTCCTAACGGGGTTAAAAAGGGGTTGCAAGTATGTATAGATATTTTGTGAAAGACTTAAAACGAAGTTTGTGGACTTAAAAGAAAAAAAAACATTTAAGGATGTTTTTTTAAGAACTAGCCATATTGTGCGAGGTGATTTGGTAGGCCATAATAAAAAACTTTTACTATTGGGTCAAGTCCGAAATCTAAATTTTTTTTGGTTGTTTCATACATTTCGGCCAATCCGACGTTGACGTTTTCTATAGGGACGTCAAATTTTTTTTTGGATTTCAGGGTCGGTCCTATAGAAAAAGTTATTTAGTAAGACTTACTTAATGACCTCTCACAATATGGTCAGTTATTAAAAAAACAACCTTTAAAGTTTTTTTTATTTTAAGTGGGTAGTACTACAAACTTTTCAACCCTAGGGGAGTTGAAACGGCGTAGAATACTTTTTATTAAAGCGAGGCCGAAACTACTGAAGCTGGAAAGTAGTAATTTGCAGATTTGACACTTCGTAGTTTGTCTGCTTATTTAATGCCTGTCATTAAAAGGTCTCTTGGATTCTCAGAAATCGATTTTCGACATGATCGTATTAAATTGTACAAAATTTAAAATGGTCGCCGTTTTACAATTTTGATGTTAGATTCGTATTAGCCGTGCGGATCCTCAGATATCGATTTTTAAAGTGATCAAAAATAAACAGAACAAAATAACATTGCGGCCTTTTGTATTACTACTTTTTCGTATTCAAACCCTGGACAAAATTATTCTATTAATTTTATGTCAATTTCAAAACCAAATAAGAATAAGAATAAATAAAACAACTTGTCAAAATTTTTTACAACCCTGAACCTTGGGCAAAGACGAGAAACAAATAGGTTCTATGAAGTTAGATGACTGTATAGATTATATAATTGATATGTATACTATTCTATTCACATCCATTTTTATTAAGTGATAACTGTGATATTATACAGTCGACTACAAAGATATGTATCCACTTTTGAACCTTATTACAACGGATTAAGGTGAAAAAGTAGATACAGCCTAGCTCTTTGTAGTCGACTGTAAAATCCATTTTTAGGGTTCCGTAGCCAGAATGGCAAAAACGGAACCCTTATAGTTTTGTTCATGTCCGTCTGTCCGTCCGACCGTATGTCACAGCCATTTTACTCGGAAACTATAGGATGTATCTTAATACAATTTAGACATAAGGTGTATTTTGTATGCCGCTATTTAGTTATGTAGTGAAATAGTCCATACATGTAACAAAATTAAAAAAAAAAAAAAACAAATATCAACATGTTGCACATCAATCGATAGAGGTTTCTTTGAACATTTTGTGATTAAGTGAAAAGTTTCAGAAATAATCGCTTCGAAACTCGAAAAAATAGCGTCCCCCCTTGTAACTTTTGAACCGTAAGTTCAAATATATGAAAAAAATTAAGAAGATGCGCGTTAGCATAAACGACCTTTTGGCATTAGTCTGGTTCTTATTCCATTAAAGCTACGGAACCCTCCATTATGCGTGTTCCGACACGCACTTGGCCGGTTTTATTATTAGTCTTTCAGCGCTGTAACCACCAAAAAAACAAACGCAATAAACCGAAAATATCAAAATAAACGGTATTATCCGATGGGTATCCTAGCAAAGAAGCTATAAATGGCAGGTATAGCTCTCATATTCATTCATAGCTTTCAAGCGAGTCACACAAGAAGAACAGATTACTGGTCACTAGACTACGCATTATGAAGCCTAAATCGACCTAGTATTAAGTTATTTCATATGTTTAATTTGAAGTTGGATTTACTGCAATGCTGTGTAACTGTTTTGAATGATAAATAAATAAATAAGTGTGTTTAATACGCATTATGAAGTTTCTCATGACGTGACCACTAAATACAGAGCTGAGAATGGCGTCACTCGCTTCTATCCTATACAAAATTTACAACAATCCATGTGAATGATTTAACTCATAAACTCGATTTTGTTGATATTTTATTTGAGTATAGCAAATAAATTCTCTTGGTGTATCGTCCTTTATATTGACCGACGTTTGTCCAATGCAAGGAGTGTGCTTCCCAGGTACGAAAATAACAGTTCGATTGCATCTATCTAACCATCGAACCTAAAACCACAATATGCTCTGTTCTGAAATGACTGATTGGGGCAAACATAATGACATTTCAATATCGGAAATGAGAAATATAGAAAAAAGTTTAAATAAAATATCCCTTTACCAACCTGTAGTACTTGCGAGTCTTCTGATTTGCTCTATCTAATACAAGTAGGTAATTAATCTGTGCTACGTAGTAACCTTGCCGCGAAGTTTTAAAATATGAACCTTAAATTACAAGTTGTTTATTTCGATTACTCGTAAAGCACTTAGTATATTTACAATATTTTTTTGATTATGTATATTAAATAAATAGAAAATTTAAGGAAAAAATATTCACAAGTGTAGGTTCGTATGAAGTGATCATATTCGCCAAAAAAACTAAAAAAGTGTCATAATAAATAGATGTAAACATGTCACCGTGGTGAAAAATTACTGTAACACTCTGTGTTACAGTAAACAGTAATAAACAATGATCTGTATTAGTACCATACTACCAAATTTTCGAAATGTGTTCGAATTTCTAAGTCACTTTTTTATAAATATAAAAAAAAATGTCACTTAATGAAGCTTATAGACGAAAGCTCAGAGAAACAATTCGGGAAATGTAGTGTTCCAGACGTTGTCTATAATGTTTTCGATTTCCTGGAATGCACAATCACGTCACTGGGGAAAAATGTGTAGTGGGAATCTGACTACCCTACTTAATAACTAGAAAAAGCTTCCAAAAGTGTAGGATTTAATGCAAGGTAAAATTTTTTGGCCCCCGTCTACACAGTGGCCACAACCTGCCTTGTTAAATAAAAGAAAATAGCTTGAACCGTAAATGGCTTAACATTTGAATTCCGACTCGGAATTTAAGTGTTAAGCCATTTCCGAGGCTGTCTATATACTTACGTAGTACATGAGACATGTATTATGTAGCTGCCTGCCATCCAGCCGGGGGTTCCCCGGTTTTATTCCGAATAAAATCTGAACACTTCTTGTGCCAGTCCTACTCTACATTTTTGGTTGAAGGTGCGATCACATATGCGTGCGAGTAAACGCGAATATTAATGAATTATTTATTTATTTCATGTAACCAAGACACAATATTATTAGTGGATCTTATAGACTAAGGGGTTAGTAGGCTTAAAATAAAACAACACTGACAGGGGTATGCAAACCCTCGCAGTGTGACATGTACAGACAGTCAAGCCTATCCGCAATCATGCTCAGGATGCTGTTGGGACTGCGGCGCACCCGGCGCACCAGGGATGCTGTGCGCTTGCGCAAGGTCGCGTAGAAGCAGTCCACGCGCGCCGCCGCGAACATCCCTGATGCGCTACAGAAACGAGGCAGTCCCATCAACACCCGGAACGCATTAGGGACACTTAGGGTCCAGTATAACGCACGTTATACTGGACCCTACGGGCCCCATAGGCCCGCTGCGTATACTGCGCCCACAAATTGCAGGTGTATAGGGATGTGCAAAACGCCCTAAACAATGTCACATTAACCTCTTTGGAGCACCTTGCAAATCTTCGGGCGATCATATTTGCTCGGACAGACAGGGCACTTCGTTCCCGTTCCATGTCCATGTCGTCTTGAGGTCGGTTGTAATGACATGGCCTAGGTACTTGAAATGGCTCACTCTGTCAATAGGGGTCAATAGCGCGCGACTGTTCACATATGCGTGTTGGCACTCGCGCGCATGCTTGCGATACTACGCGAATCTACTCCAAATTCACTAGAATTTTGTCAGTTACATGACGGTGTACTAGGCGCTTCGCACACTTGATCTGAATTCAGTTCTGAAACATTGTCTATGGTTTTATTTCCGCAACTATAGACAATTGTCTATGTTTTGATAAATTCAGTATTGAATTCAGATCAAATGTGCCACACACGCCTAATATTGTCATAGACAAGACCTTTTTATTTCCACGAGTTTATTACCGCATATGTGAACGGACATTCGTTTCGGCAGTAGATAGTTTGAGTTCTGGGGAAGGATATAATATATAATAAGTAGTTGTTATCCCAGAAGTCATTCCTTAATAAAAAGGGGAGTAGATTACTAATTCCACGCAGACAAAGTCGTAGGGAAAAGCTTCTATTCAAGAGTAGAAATCTGCATTAATCAGTCTCTGCTCTTCGGAAAAAGGACAGTAAGTCGTTGGCGGCGTAACAACTTTACAATTATTGCAATCATTTCTTTAAAAAAATAAGGGAACCGCCGGAATAAGAATAAGAATATTTTATTTGCTATAAATATTACCCGGTACATAGCATGAGCTCCAGATTTTGATACCGGTACCATCTGCTCATCAGTACAAGTCGAATGAGCCCAAACAGCATGAGTCTATGATGCGCCAAACCCGAGATCCAGTAGGGATCCCCAGGGTCCAGCATGAGCTCCAGATTTTGATTCCGGTGCCATCTGCTCATCAGTACAACTCGAATGAGCCCAAACAGCATGAGTCTATGATGCGCCAAACCCGAGATCCAGTAGGGATCCCCAGGGTCCAGCATGAGCTCCAGATTTTGTTACCGGTACCATCTACTCAACAGTACAAGTCGAATGAGCCCAAACAGCATGAGTCTATGATGCGCCAAACCCGAGATCCAGTAGGGATCCCTAGGGTCCAGCATGAGCTCCAGATTTTGATCCCCGTATCATCTGCTCATCAGTACAAGTCGAATGAACCCAAACAGCATGAGTCTATGATGCGCCAAACCCGAGATCCAGTAGGGATCCCCAGGGTCCAGCATGAGCTCTAGATTTTGATACCGGTACCATCTGCTCATCAGTACAAGTCGAATGAGCCCAAACAGCATGCCTATGATGCGCCAAACCCGAGATCCAGTAGGGATCCCCAGGGTCCAGCATGAGCTCCAGATTTTGATACCGGTACCATCTGCTCATCAGTACAAGTCGAATGGGCCCAAACAGCATGAGTCTATGATGCACCAAACCCGAGATCCAGTAGGGATCCCCAGGGTCCAGCATGAGCTCCATATTAGGATACCGGTCCCATTGCTTATTAATACAAGCCCCCGAGTCCAGAGTCAAAATCGAAACAAAAATCAAAACCTCGTAGCTTAACCTAAATTCGCGTTTAGTTAGGTAAATTATTAATGTCAATTACCAATTCAATCTACACTAAAAATTAAATTAATGTTTCAATTTTTGAGAAAGACTAAAAATTAAATATCTTCAATTATTAGTTATTCGCAAAGGATTAACACGTTAGTTACAATTAATTTCAATTCTAATTGAAATCAATTTGCACTAAACTATTAGTGTTCAATTTTAACTAACGTGTTTCAATCTTCAATTTTTAATTTTCAATTACACTAACGTTCGGCCAACACTGCTTCGAACTACATAGATATTCGTTTTTTTATCACTAACCATGAAGCTACATTTATTACTGCTTTTTGTTATAAAACTAATATTTGCATTTTTTTTATACACCGTTTTAATAACTTCGAATATTTCGCGTACAATACCTTATATCCCCTTCATTTTTATCCTTATAGTACTTATATCTAATCTAATCTGCCATTTCGTTTTACAACTAACCTTTAAACCCTTGGTTATCCAATGAAGTTTGTTACTGTTAGTATTGCACACTTTTATACGTATCGTCGGAAAACAAGGATTATAAAAAAGACAGAATAACTCATGGAAATTATTGAATGCCAAGTTTAGATCAGTTTCCCCGTAGACTTCCGACCGACATGTATTGTAAACAATTTTTGAACTTTTTTACGTTATTTACGCTGTAGTCTTTTATAGATTTTTATAGATAACAAAGCTAGTAGGCATAGGTACTACCCTGTTCGTAGGGAAACTGAAGAGTTGTGCCGTATCATGGTCAGAAAGATGAAGTGGGAGCACGGTTGCCTTGGCGTTATGGATATTACTAAGAAAGTGGTCTATGCATGAGGACTTCCGAGTAGGTACATTAATATGTAAAGTTAAATTGTAGCTTATCGAGATATCTTGCAATTGCGTTGCCGTAGAGCTTTTTTTAGGGTGTTAATATTAAAGTCACCGGATACTACTACGCGCGTGTTCGTCCTAAACTTATTTTGTAACGTATAGACCACATTTCTAGTTTATTTAAAAATATTCTAGGATTTGACGACGGCGTTCTGTATAAACAGACGATAACAAGTTTTTGCTGTGTTAATTCCACGCCACAGACCTCAAATACGTTTTGTGGCCAAGTCCTTTATAAATGCCAGTTCTTTACACTTAAGACCTTTTTTTACTAAGATACACGTTCCACCTCTCTGTTTTTTTCTGCAAAATCCAGCTACCATGACAAAATTATAGAGTTGTACTTACTTATTTTTCATACCCGGATTTTAGAAATGTTTCTGTTAAGCATATACCTTTCGGATCAAAATTGTTAGTTTTCAGCTCTTCTAATGTTAATTCTAGTATATCCTGCTTGGCTAGTATACTTGCTATATTTTGATGAAAAATTAGATTGCCAATTGGTGAAAATCTTTATTTTTTACTACTGGGAAATAATAGGTTAGAGTTCCATTTTTGGCTCATTCATATCCTTTGAACTTTGTTTGGGAGTCGTCTCTAAATTTTCCACCTTTTGTTTAGAGTTTGCAAAATAAGATGGGATAGTGCCCTTTTTAGGTTGGGTCTGTTTTGATGTGTTTATGTTTTGGCTTGGTTTATTACACACCATAATTTTTTTTAGTTCTCTGAAGTTTAAATATTTGTTGTTATAGTCAATATGTAATCTATCTCATAATTTATTGATCAAAGTACCTACACATTTTCAAAAGTTTTTTATAAGAACAATCAATGAAGTAAAGTATTTTTATATTCGTTACATAATTTGTCTATTGCCAAGTTCAGCTTATTAGTATCTAAATGTGGGTTTTTTCACACTTAGTATTAGCAATGTAAAATTAGTAAATTTCCTAATTATAATTCGAAGCTGATTTAAAGTGTATTGTACATTGTAATCATTTTCACCAATACTTATTATAATTTTGTCTTCATCATAATATAACCAAGTTTTCCGAAAACCTCAGACAAAGGCGAGATCATCGCGGAGAAACATACATAACTAATACATACGTAGATACAAACATTATATGTATAGTCTCTGGTATGAGCTAGTGCGAGTTCTTGAAATTCAACGTCAGCTAGGCTCCCTGAGTAGAAATGAAACTCAGCGATATTGTATTCCTAGCGGGCTTTCTGAGAACTGACAGCGATACTAGTATGTACAGGTCGATACTATGTAAACATAGTATGTATCGTTTATACACTCACAAACATTCTATTAGCATTTCATCTATTGGTTTCCTTCCGGGTGTAGGTTACCTAATACGTTATCTAGTTTTATTAATATTATTCTCAATTCCTTGTAAATAAAGAACAAATCAAATTATTTGAATAAATATTTTAGACACACTATTATATAAATTATGCAGAAGGCAGAATACCGCGAATGCAGAAGACGCTGGTTCGATTCCAGCCCTTAGCACTTGATCACTATTTTCCTTTGTAGGTGTAGGTACCTATACAGGGTGTTTGGTAACCGGATGCAAAGCCGAAAGTAGGAGATAGTCTAGGCCATGTAGAACATTTTTAGCCATACTTGTCTTAGACAAATGTTATTAGTTTTTTTTTAATTTAAATTTTAAGATTTGTCGGAGAAAACTGCAAAACTTCAGACTAAATCGATAATTAGTACTTTATTTACTGCAGGTAGATTTTTTTTTGTTTTATTTCTTATTGTGCAATGTCTATCAAACACTAGAAAAGTGATTTCAAACATCTGTGTCTAAAGAAAACAAGTTGACAGCGATTTAAAATTTTAGTTACATGAAAATGTAAACGATTTAAGTGATTTCAAAGTACGATAAAAAAAAAACTAAAATAGCCACGAATTTTCAAACCATTTTAAAAACATGCTTGGCTTTTACCCTTTTATTTAAGCTATCAAACACGACTGTAGCTACTGTATCCTTGAAAATAAGCCACCTAAACCAACTGGGTAGCTAAAATGTTTCACTCTACTTGTGATACTTGTGGTAGTTGTGGTGACGAATCTCATTATGATTTTACAATAAAACATTGGTTCTGAATACTAAGTTGGCGTTGACTTGACATTTGACTTGTTTTAAAAGGGTTAAGTGTACTGGACAAAACTACCACATGCAATTTTAACAAACAAAGGCTTGCGGCGGTGAGAGACAAAAGAGACTGATAGCGGCAGGCGGTGAGCGGCGTTAAACGAAGATGATCGGTTTTGTGCTTTATTGACAAAGATAAACTGATTAGCTACATGAGTATTTGTGCAAAAACTAGTAATTTAGTCTAGTTACAACTTCAGTTGCGATTAGACGTTCATTGTGGTTTAATTTCCCGCTCTCATCTCAATTTACCGTGTCAAGTTGTAGCTGCCGTAGGCGCTCCTTCACGTGTAATTACGACTTCTTCATTGTAAACATGGAGTTTACGAACGAAGAATACGCCGACATTATCTACATGTACTGCAAAGCTGACAGTAATGGAGCGATGGCCCGACGGATGTACCAAGAGCGTTTTCCAAACCGGAGATTGCCTAATGTGAGAGTGTTTTACAATTCATTCCGAAGGCTACGTGAGAATGGTATTGCTGTGCAACATGGAGGGAATCCAGGACGTAATCGCCCTGAAGTGGAGGAAGACGTTCTACAGGCATTTGCAGAGGATCCGAATACGAGCATCAGAGTGGTAGCTCGTAATCTGAACTTGTCCACATGGAAAGTATGGGCCACAATGAATCGTGAGGGAAAATATCCTTTTCGCGGCATCGGAGTTCAAGGTTTGGACGAAGGAGATCCTGCACGCCGAGTGGACTTCTGCCGATTTTTACTCAATGCGGATATCGAAGACCGACGTTTTTTGCGAAGCATTCTTTGGACCGATGAATCGAAATTTTCCCGGGAGGGGATCACAAATTTCCATAACCTACACCAATGGGCTGACAAAAACAACAATCCACATTGGAAAAAGCAAGTGTCCTTCCAAAGAAGGTTTTCCGTCAATGTGTGGGCTGGAATCATCGGCAGAGTCCTTATTGGGCCACATTTTTTGCCAAATAATTTAAATGGGGCAAATTATTTGGAATTTTTACAAAACGATTTGCCCAGGCTTATTGACGAAGACCAGCTGCCCGGTGCAGTGACATTTCAACACGACGGTTGTCCCGCCCATTACTCTCTGGCTGTAAGGGAGCATCTGGATAACTGTTTCCCGGACGGTTGGATCGGCAGAGGCGGACGAATCCCTTGGCCCGCTCGGTCACCTGATTTGACACCATTGGATTTTTTCGTTTGGGGCCGAGCTAAGGAGCTAGTCTACACACAAGAGGTCATTAATACCGTAGAAGAGCTGAGGGAGAGGATAGAAGCGGCGTTCGAAAGGATGAGGGAAGAAATGATATTCGGAACAACCACCACAGAAGTAAGAAGACGGGCTCGTGCTTGTATTCGAAACGGCGGGTCACATTTTGAAAACGAGCGATGATGTGTAATTTTAATGTGTTGATCGTAAAAATAAATAACTTATCTTTTATGTTTTTGTTTTAATTTACCCTAAACATTCCCTCTTATTAGTACAGGTAGCCTATTTTCAAAGATAAAATGGCTTGAGACATGATTGTCTTATCGCCCGCCGCCTGCCGCTATCAGTCCCTTTTGTCTCTCACCGCCGCAAGCCTTTGTTTGTTAAAATTGCATGTGGTAGTTTTGTCCAGTACACTTAACCCTTTTAAAACAAGTCAAATGTCAAGTCAACGCCAACTTAGTATTCAGAACCAATGTTTTATTGTAAAATCATAATGAGATTCGTCACCACAACTACCACAAGTATCACAAGTAGAGTGAAACATTTTAGCTACCCAGTTGGTTTAGGTGGCTTATTTTCAAGGATACAGTAGCTACAGTCGTGTTTGATAGCTTAAATAAAAGGGTAAAAGCCAAGCATGATTTTAAAATGGTTTGAAAATTCGTGGCTATTTTAGTTTTTTTTTTTCGTACTTTGAAATCACTTAAATCGTTTACATTTTCATGTAACTAAAATTTTAAATCGCTGTCAACTTGTTTTCTTTAGACACAGATGTTTGAAATCACTTTTCTAGTGTTTGATAGACATTGCACAATACGAAATAAAACAAAAAAAAATCTACCTGCAGTAAAAAAAGTACTAATTATCGATTTAGTCTGAAGTTTTGCAGTTTTCTCCGACAAATTTTTAAATTTAAATTTAAAAAAAACTAATAACATTTGTCTAAGACAAGTATGGCTAAAAATGTTCTACATGACCTAGGCTATCTCCTACTTTCGGCTTTGCATCCGGTTACCAAACACCCTGTATGTCATCTATTTCAGTTTACAATTCCTTGTATTTCAAAAAAACCCTAAGTTGCCAGACAACTTACTATTTGTCCCTGAGAAAGTTGCTACAAACAGTGACGGTCAAATCTTACAATCTTTTTCGCCCCCATCCGCGAACCGTCCGATATAGTTAAAGCAATGTCGCTTAGTTTCAGTGACCGCTAGGCAACCGTATGGCTCGCGGTATTTAAGGCGCTAGGCGCGGATTGTGGCCAAAAACTGTTACTTTCTAAGGGATATATCTCAATAACGGATCATTCAAAAATTTTGAAAAAAATATATGTTATTCACCATTTCATGTACAATATTGTCAACGTTTGAATAACTCGTGTATCGTATAGTTTCTCCGTTATGTAAATGTAACGAAATGTCGTTTTACGGTTAATTTTGCTTATATCTACTGAACGGCTCATTCGATTTAAAATATTGTTGAACTAAAAAATATGTACTACAGAACACTACAAACTCAACGTAGGATGTTTAAATTGATAAAATTTTCTTAAACAACTTGATCATAATTCCACATTTCGTGCGTTATTAGCTCGAAAACGGCGTTGCTGGCAGTCGTGAGCTAGCTTTGAAACGAGGAGGCTGTGTCGCTCGTCGCTCCGTGCTTCCCTTGTACTACATATACTTGTGCTTGGCCCGTGAGCAATAATATCGGACTTACTGTGCCTAAAGACTAAATAACTGCAGAGGGTTCATGCGGTGCGGATATAACGTGTCTTCCCGGAATCAATAATGTATAGACGTTTTATCTTTTAAGATAATGTACTCGTATGCATGTTTATGTACGTTCGTATAAAAAGTGTATTTTATTTAGATTATAATACAAGTAAAAAACAAATGAAATAATAATGGAGAAAAAACAAAAATCATGAATCTCACATTGCTCTGAAAACAAATTTGGTCATGTAAGTGAACTAAAATTATTATGTTTTAGTAGACGCATGCATCACGCAAAATAGGCATTAGTCGTCGAGTTGCGGAAATCTGCTAGTACTGCAATACAATAGACTAATAATTAATTTAATAAAAAACTCCAAAGAACCGAATTTATTTAAACATATTTATTTAAGAATACCGTGTTCTAAACGAATGTAATATGCGTTTTATTTTAAGATTAAACACAATCTTTAATTTTATACTTTATACTAATTTCTCAAATCTAGAAATTGCGAAATAAACTGCAAAGGATTGCAGATAAACCGGCCAAGAGAATATCGGGCTATGCTCAGTGTAGGGATCCGTAGTTGCCGGCCAGTTACAATACATCCATTCAAAAGGTAGTCTATAAAGAAATATTTTGTGGCACTTACGTTATTTTACTATAGGCATAACTCAAAAACGGCTCAACCGATTTTATTCCATATAGTTTTTATTGAAAATACGTGATAAGTATTTCAATGGCCTCACTTCCAGGAATTTCCCCAATTTTTTTTGGACCCACGGTTCAAAAACAAAGAGCATTTTAACTTTCGAAGCTATTATTTACGAAAGTATTCTTTTTATCCAAAAGTTGTTTAAGGCATATTCTTCTTGAAAGACCTATCCAACAATGGGTTTCAGATATTTATTGTTTTACCACTTTGTAGGCGTAATTAAAACACATAATTACTCATACCAAAGCTGATTGAGAATCTAATAAAAAATTGCTGATATTTAAGAGTTCAATGTATGTAAGAATAAAGGAAAAAAAGATTTTTTTTATACCACGACGCTGGCAAACAAGCATACGACCCGCCTGATTGAAAGCAGTTATAAAGCCTATGGACGCCTGCAACCCCAGAAGATTCACATGCGCGTTGACTACTCTAAAAAAAACTTTATTATGTCGGTGAAATGCAAATAAAT
Source organism: Pammene aurita (assembly GCA_947086415.1). Classification (NCBI taxonomy): domain Eukaryota; kingdom Metazoa; phylum Arthropoda; class Insecta; order Lepidoptera; family Tortricidae; genus Pammene; species Pammene aurita. Next base: position 17,203,001 of record OX352304.1, read on the forward strand.
ACAAATTTTATATTAATTATCAACACAAGTGAATAAATCCGTAGAAAGTAGTTTCTTGGAGATAACTCAAAAACGGATGAACCGAAATTATGTGAAATAATTTTCGTATAAAATTAAGTACTAAGCCTTCTTGGTATTTTTTCATATTTTTTAGACTTACGGATTAAAAGTTAGATGGGGGCTATTATATTTAGACTTTCGAAGCAATTATTTCTGAAAATATTGACTTAATAAAAAGTTTTAAAAATACTCTATATATAAATATAAGATATTTTTAAAGCCGTATCGTACAACATATTCATATTTACAAAAAAAAATATTTTTGACATTTAATTTGGCATATGTATGTATGGAGTGCCTCACCTAAAAGTTTTTTTAGCAATTTAATGGGCTTACAGCTCTCATTTGTATGACGATTTCGTGTACAAATACCGCTCCTTACATGTGCATTTTTACTACTCGCAACTCGCAACAGGCTTAGTTTTGTTAATTTATCGTAATTAAGTGAATTTTTACGGTTAATATTTAAAATCGCAACAAAAAATAACCGTCTATTAAGCTCACTTGCACAGCAAAAAAATCCAAATTCACATGAAATACCGCTTTGATGTGCATTCAGTTTTTTTGCTGTACTAGTCAGTATTTTTTTATTTTTTTCTGATATGCGGAATATTTTTAACCATATTTCGTAAATTCATAAATATTTTGCCGCTCACTGTACTTCAAGTTCAAAATCTAGGTTTTCATTTTTTTACATAAAAATCTACTAATCGAGATCGTTATTACTTATCTTATTTAGTAGCATTCCTAAAAAATGTCACCGTAGTACTTAATCACAGTATTCAAATCACAAAAGATCCACAAAAGGATTAGGTATGATTACTGTAAATCCGCCCGCGCGCCTCTGAGTAAAGTCATATTCTTTGAACATTATTGCGGTGCATCGCGGCGGATTTACGCACGATCGCAATGAGAAGGGTACGCGGGTGGCGTGGGTAGAGAGCGCCCAAACGCTCAAGGACACTCCGGCGACAATCGTCTTAAGCTCCTGAAGTGATGAGGAACCGCCCTGTGCAACCCGAACTGACCCAACTTGGACTGGAGCGGAAATACCGGGTTGGGGGGGGTGTAAAAAAAATATATCGCGAGGCAACCGATTGAAACAGCGGTTGCCTGAAAGAATGTACCCTGATTATATAACAAAATTTTAACGCCATCCCTCCTGGTTCGACTGGTTCCCTTCCCAGTACGAGAGCGAAGAAAAAATAAAAAAAAAATAGTCAGGCAACCGCTTGAAAATTAGCATGCTTATTCTTCATCACATACAGACACCGGAAACAAATTGCCATCCGCCTAGGCCATTTCCTAGTAAAATGAATGAACATTTTTGTTTTCTTTCATGCTCAATTTAGTTAAATTTGAACGAAACTAAAAAAAATTTTTTTCAGTATTTTCTAAAATACATATAATACTAGGGCCCCTTTTGCTTCAGTCCAACCGAAAAATAAGTATCATTAAGTAAACATTTAAAATTATCTACTATTCTAAAACATTTAAGTTACGGTACTTCAAGATATATGTTTGTGTATTACAAAGCTGGCAAATCGATAAGTGGACGAAAGCTAAATTAACACTATATAATTAAATACTTACAAAGGTAGTCACTCCTAGCAGTAAACACCCAGTCTCCAATTTCAAATAGAAACAACACTTTTCAGACGTCATTATCACTAATCAATAAAAAAAAGGTTGTTATGCAACCTCTCAAATCGCGGAAAACGGCGTTCTTCGATGACTAAAATCTATTATTTAATATACTTATGCTAAAAGTAACGACATTTAAAAACACACCCGTCTTCCTCTAAGTTATACTAATACTGACTGAGCTAATTAAAGAGCTTTATATTTCCCGCTCGGGATACAAGTTTAAACTAGAGACAAGTCAATAATACAGACGTCAAATTTGGATTAGGATCGGATTTAATTTTTTTTAAGCACTTAATCGATGCTTTGGAAGCTTAGCGGTAAGATATCATATTTTAAGGGCCTGTTTCACAATCTCCAGATAAACTTATCTGCCAGTTAAAATGATTGCTATCCTTTTCTCCAGTCATATAAAAGAAAAGGACAGCAAACATTTATCTGACAGATATGCTTTAACTGGAGATTGTAAAACAGGCCATAAATCTCGAATCGTACCTACTAATGAGTTTTATCGGAACTTAATATGTAGGTACGAAATATCATTTGTTGTTTACCACTCCCTTTCTTGTGAAAGAAAACATTGTGAGGGCTGAATACATCCGCGAAGCGCGCGTGAAGTCCCAAAACCGCATTGGACCAGCGTGGGGACTAAGTATAGTGCGAGCCCTCTCGCGCAAGAGACGAGGCATATGCCCAGCAGGGGTACTTATATAGGGTAACAAATTATTATTTTTACGTTAAAATAAATTAAAGTCGACGAGCAGAAAAAAACGAATTCATTCACGGCATTTTCCCAATACAAGTCAAAATCAGATTTAGCAATTAGCATGTCGCGCACTGGAACGCTTACCTTAAAGTAACTACCTAATGCAAAATATTTGTAACCGCAAACTGTACATTGAATTATAGCGCTGTATAGCCTTTTTTTTTGACGGTGTAAAAATGCTTTACGCATACCCTCCAGCCTGGGGATAGACTTACAGATGGTTATGTGGGACTCTCACCTCCAGCCGCCATCCGAGTGATGGTGACAAGAGGAGCATACCCACTAAAAACACATCCGCGTTATCCTCTCTACTGTAGCGCTGTATAGCATAGCCTAGTTGTACATCAATTGTACATGTACGAGTATATTGTACCCTACCGGTGCTATCAACACAGCATGACACGCGCTTATTATTTACTAGTCTTTGGTTTAAACTATGCGTCAATATTTTAAAACAATACTTGAGAAGTTAGTTTGTTTCTAGAGTGACACAAAGGGACGGACTTGAATATTTTTTTTAATGCGTGAGCGTCGTGGAATGGAACACTCAGTTGGAACGAAGTTATGTTATGTTATTTTATTTCATTTAGTTTTTTTTTGTTTTACTTATTTTATTTTATTCTCATTCTCATTACATATTTCTCAATCGTATGGGTTGTGAGGTCGTGACGGGTTTTCGTGTCGGTCAAATCTTTCACTTTTTCGCCTAGCCCCATTCCACCAACCGTCCGATAAGGAACTTCGTTCCTAAAACATTGTTATAAGTAATTTACTTTTATTCTAATAGTAATAAGTCACTTTCTTAAATTCCATCTCGCGCTTGCCCAAGAATTATTTCTGTCCTACACCAGTACTTATAAGTGGCCTATAGTTTTTTTTACTTTTGGTAAACCTTAATCTCACTTATTTCATTACTCCCTCGAGAGTGTAATCAGTTATTACTGCCTTATATGTCTGGTTGGACTTACACCATCTACATGTAAGCATAGTGCTTATGCTTATTCTTCCTATGGATAACCCAAAGATAACCAATATAACCAAACGATAAATTGATAACCGTCTAATGGAACTCTAATAACATAACGTTACGTATCTAGAAGCAAAATGAAGCGTGACGTAGTAAAATACCTACATTGTTACTTAGCAAGTTCGTTATCTTATCAAACGCTTGCTTCACAAACACGCTGGATCATGAGATCATGACCAGCGTGAATTTTATAACATATATTGTATGTTATATAGTATTAGTATACTCGTATGTTAGTATTTATGTAGTTTATATTTATGGTTTAAATATGTAAATTAATGTTTGGATAAATTAGTAGTATAAGGCCACCAGACACTGCCAGAATAATATTATTATTTCTGTAGGTACTCGTTCTTTTCTATGACTATAAATCAGCAAGATTTCTCTTACAGCACTCACTTTAGGTAAATGCTTTGAGGCATTAGATCCGCCATTTGTATTTATTTTAATTGCGCAATAAAGTTTAAATAAATACATTGTAAGTATGGGTACTTAACGTTTTTTTTTAATTTAATACGTAAGTAAACCAAATGCATCCCTGTCTCAAGTGGCTCCGATAAATTGAGCTAACATAAATTAACTAAGCTTTTTGAAGTGGCTAGTGTGTCGCCGTGTGAATTGTAATTTACAGCTTTGTTGGAAAGAATCCTGATTGCCACTCAGTTAGAATTCTCAAGTGATAAGTTTCAAACGAATCTGTGCGCTTTATACGCAAAACACACTTAAGAGGCATTCAGCACGGATTTCAGCTATCATAGACGGCCGGATTCAACGGCCTCCTTCCTAGCCCAGTCGGTAGTGACATTGCCTATGAAGCAGGAGATCCCGGGTTCGAATCCTGGTCAGGGCATTTATTTGTGTGTTTATCACAGATATTTGGTCCTGAGTTATGGATATTTCTATGTATTTAAGTATTTATCCATATTTATCTATTATATATTATGTCGTCTAGTACCCATAACACAAGCCTTATTGAGCTTACTGTGGGATTTGTGTAAGATTGACCTATAATATTCATTTATAGACAAAAATCAACCGAAAAGCGCAAAAATACGACTTCCGCCTAAAATTTGTCTTCGGGATGGGCTCCATATAAAAATTCAGCCACCATAGACCAATTTTGCGCTTATCGGCTTTGACAATGATAGCTGAATTTCGCTTAGTGTGTTTTACGCCTATACTAGTTCGGGCTCCAACACACCATTATGAATTATTAGTACATTACTTACCAAGGACTGTAAAAGAAAGAAAGCCCGAAATCGCAGGTATTTGTAACCCGAGCCGCAGGCGAGGGTTGTAAATATGAGATAGAGGGCTTTCTTTTTTACTGCCCGTGGTGAGTACACAATTTTACGTCTCCACCTGGCCATAATGCGAGTTTTACCGTACGCGTAGCGTGCGATAAAACTCACATTATGGCCAGGTGTGACGTAAAATAATATTATTGTTTGGCACAAAAGACGTACAGGAAAATAGAAACATAATGATTATAAGCTATTATTAGCTGTTATTTTTACTTAATTAAGATATATGGTACAAAATAGGTACAGGACAAAACTTAAATAAACTAAAATTAACTTACTTAAAAATACTAAAAACTAGTGTAGCATGACGCTACGTTTATCGTACGACATCTGTCGACTTTCTTCAGAACTTCCGTGTCTAAGGAAGGTCTAAGGCCAAGTCGCGGTTGATATATAAAAAAGCGTACATTGTGATTCACGGCATTACGGGTAGATGGCGCCTATATCAGTCCGCATTTTGTAATACGACTGGCTGTTATAAATTGAGATAATATTCGCGCTAATTTTGACTATGAATTTTTGAGGTATTCCAGATTGTCAAAAAAGAAAAAAGTTGATTTTTGATTGAGTGTGTCAGATCGACGGTGAGATTTTTAAAGAAAAACACATATTCTGGTTTAGTCTGAGGGTTTTGCTATAATTTGCTTAGTTGCATCGTGGTGAAGTGCGATTTATTTCTCTAGATCTTTGCGTTCAAACATTATATAGCAAGTGCTAATACATTATTGAAGCAAAAACAAAACCAAATACGTTGCCGGGCAAAAAGGCTATATATATTATATAGCAAGTGCTATACAGTGGGACCGCCTGAGCCGGAAGGATTCCGGAAGGCGCTTGTGGGTGCCGGAGCGGCGAGACGGTCTGCAACCGCCGCGTGTTCCGCGTGATTCTTCACCGTCGTCGGAGAATTAGAGTCCGCATCCAGCGGGCTCTCCAAGTGAGAAAGAGAGTTCAGCGAGCTGTTGGGTCCGCCTAAACCGAAGGGGACGCTTGCCCACGAACTCTATTAAAATTTAACTACAGTTTTAGCTAATCCTGTCTTTCGAGAACATCATATTATTTACATTTTTTTTAAAAACGTTGTAAATCCGATTCCTTTTTTTTGTATCCAGCGTTTTTGTGCCATAATAGCCTTTTTTTTGTTGTTTTGCTAAAAACATCCCAAAATTCTAATTGCCTCATTTGACGGGCGTACAAAGACCTGGCTCTTGAATTTAGGCTACGTTCAGCCAGCGAATCATCTGTCACCATCCATATCACCCGCCTCATTAATCCATTATTTTCCCGCAGCCAAATTACCAGCCCAGTCTTTATTTGTACTTACTAGTTTTGCTAGTACTCCCTCTTTCTTATTTTCCTTTTGTGCGGAAAGTAGACGTTTACGATACTAAGGTAACTATTGAATGTGAAATATCCTTATATAGGTACAGTTATCGTCATTTTTATGTGAAATGCTAATTTTAAATAATCTGATTATTGTTGCTAATTTTAAATAATTTACTTTATATTCAAAATTAAACGTGTTAATGCATTTATAGAAGTGTTTTACTGCACTAGCTATTATTTTAGCTTATTTAGCTTAATAAATGATATTAATAAATAATAATAATAAATACTCTTTATTGCACACCTCATACAGTTACAAGCACAAATTTTACAATTAGATAAATTTAGGTAGAGGTAACAACAGGCGGTCTTATCGCTAATGAGCGATTTCTTCCAGACAACCTTTGGGTAGTGGAGACTAGAGAAAAACAATAAGCAGTAGGTGGTGCATAGACACAAAAGAGACGAAATAGATAACAAAGCACATTCATATGAATATACATACTTAAATAAATACAAAATAAACATACATATACGTACATATATACATATATAATACACACAGTAAGAAACAACAGTGTCAACTTAAAAACCTAAGGAAGAGATAAATAGTATTCCTTAAGTTGCGATTTAAAGCTACCGATAGATTGCGCGCGTTTTATGTTGAGAGGGAGAGAATTCCACAAACCAACGGCCTGGAACGTAAATGAGCAATTATAAAATTTGGAAGATGAAGATGGCACTTTTAGGAGCAATTTTTGAAAGGATCTAATAGAATTAAGATAAGAGAAACGCTCTTTGAGGTAGCGGGGAGTTGCAGGGTTAAAAAGTATAGAAAAGAGTAAAGAAAGTATGTGAGAGTTACGGCGGTGACGGATAGGGAGCCATTTGAGTTGAGAACGAAAACTAGAAACATGGTCGAATTTGCGTAATCTGAAAATGAACCGAATGCAGGCATTTTGAATACGCTCAAGCTTATTAAGTTGCTCCTCGGTTAGGTCTAAATAGGAGATATCTGCATAATCAAGAATGGGAAGAAGTAACGACTGAGCAAGCGCAATTTTAGTAGCATTTGGCAGGAAATTCCGGAGCCGTCTGAGAGACCCTATGGCAGCAAGCATCTTCCTGCTCACTTCACTCACCTGAGCATGATTACGCCAAGATTTTTCATTTGGTTGGAAAAAGGAATTTGGATACCATCGAAGACTATCGGAGGGAGCCTGAGAAAGTCAATTTTGGAGATTTGTTTAGCGCTACCCATCACAATTACCTGTGACTTTAGGGGGTTTACTTTTAAACCGTAATTTTGACTCCAATTTGATATGCGGAGCAGATCAAGATTCGTGGCTTCTATAACTGAATTGAGATCGCTATGCATACCCTGCGAATATATTTGAAGGTCATCGGCATAGAGGTGATACAGAGAAGAGAGATCAAGAGTTATGGAATTAATGAAGATAGAAAATAAAAGAGGAGACAGCACACCACCCTGTGGGACACCAGCTGATGTGCTGCAGCCGGAAGAACACGAAGAATCTAGTTTTATTCTTTGCTTTCGTTTCGCTTTCGTTTGATATTATGATTATACGGGGATTTACTTTAATTATGATTATGACTTCCTTTACTCGTACTCGTATTGTTTAAAAAAACAAAAATAACATAAGTTAATCATAATCAGACAGAAGTTATTGTGGCAAAAACTAGGGACTTCCTTCCAATAATAAATTTATCGATAACTTTCGAAGTGACATTTCATAGCAACTTAGTATGTGCTACCGAGTAAAGTATAAATTAACCTGTAATGCTGATAACTACCTAACGACGTTATGTAATGGTGATATGTTATATTTTAACACTTATTAGAAATTTACAAAAAAAGCAGGAAATAATTTATGGACTCAGGCGATACTTTGCGGAAGTCTATATTATTAACTACAATAAAATTGCTTTGATATTCCAGGCAATATTATTGTAGTTAAACCAAGAAATCATTTTAACAACTAAAACAAATCGAATGACAACTATTTTCATAAACGATTT